>SJYT01024534.1:394979-415498 GCA_006410635.1 Cephalophus harveyi
TATATATATATAGGATGATTCTCAAACTTTTTCACTCAACCTATGAATATAAAGCTTGGAGACCACCATCACAGTAGTTAAGAGCATAATGTATTATATTATATATTGATGTTTTAATATTATGTTATATATTGATTTCCTTGAGTTCAAATCTCAAACTCATCATGTACAAACCAGATGCTCTTGGAAATGTACTCAGTCTTGCAGTATCTCACCTCTTAACTAGGGAGAATAACAGTACTTTCTCCAAAGGGTTATTGTGAGTATTGGATTAAATAAAACCTGCAAAGCTCTCAGAATGGTGCCCAGCACATTGCAAACCCTCAATAAAGGTTAACAGTTACACCTAATATTGTTAGTACTGTGTTGAGCTTGCATTCAATAACCTTACTGAACTTTCTTTTTGGTTATAACAGTATATAAATGGATTCTTTTGGATTTTCTTAATCAACAGTCATTTCCTGTCAAACATGACAATTCCAATATGAATTTCTTATTTTTTGTCTCATCATACTGCCCTGCTTTCACACTTAAATAGTGAGGGCAGGTGACTTTATTTCCATCTTTAAAAAAGATGCCACCACTGTATCACCACTAAGTATGATACTTGCTAAAGATCTAGCACATTTCTTTCATCAAGCTAAGAAAGATTACTTTTGATCTTGGGTTACTAAGAGCTGTTATTTTGTATTGTGGATGGACAGTATCAGTATTCAATAAATGAAATGAAAAGCTGAATTCATTACTTAAGAAAGAGTTAACTGGTTAGATATAATCTCTCTTTGCAGAGAAGTCTGCTGATCTTAGATGGAGTTTGGGGTCAAGGGTTATTTTGATCTTAGATGGGGTTTCGAGTCAAGGCTTATTTTGATGCAGTAGTTGTTATTATTCAATTACTCAGTGGTATCTGACTCTTCGCAATCCCGTGGACTGCAGCATGCCAGGCTTCTCAGTCCTTCACAATCTCCCAGAGCTTGCTCAAACTCATTTCCATTGAGTCAGTGATGCCACCCAACCAACTCAACCTCTGTCGTCCCCTTCTCCACCTGCCTTCAATCTTTCCCAGCATCAAAGTATTTTCCAGTGAGTAGGCTCTTCGCATCAGGTGGCCAAAGTAGTGTAGCTTCAGCCTCAGCATCAGTCCCTCCGATGAATATTCAGAATTGATTTCCTTTAGGATTGACTGGTTTGATCTCCTTGCAGTCCAAGGGACTCTCCAACACCACAGTTCAAAAACATCAATTTTTCAGCACTCAGCCTTCTTTATGGTCCAACTCTCACATCCATGCATGACTACTGGAAAAAACTATAGCTTTGACTAGATGGACCTTTATGAGTAAAGTAACGTTTCTGCTTTTTAATACGCTTTCTAGGTTTGTCATAGCTTTTCTTCCAAGGAGCAAGCGTCTTTTAATTTCATGGCTGCAATCACCATCTGCAGTGATTTTGGAGCCCAAGAAAATAATGTCAGTCCTTGTTTCCATTGTTTCCCCATCTATTTGCTATGATTTGCAACTTCTCCTTCAAGAACACCAAAATCACAACTATCTGCTTAACAATCATTGACAGAAGAATGTTGGATCCCACCAAAAAAAGATGCCCCGTGTCCAGGGGCCCCAACAACACGGTGGGAGGGGAGCAACGACATTTAAAATCAAACCTCAGACCTGCCAGAGATGCTCAGAGGTTGAAAAACCAAACCTTGTGCACAGCAGGATCAAGGGAAAGGAGCAGTGACCACAAGAGACTGAACCAGTCCTGCCTTTGAGTGCTGAGCGTCTCCTGTGGAGGCTCGGGTCAGCAGGGATCTGCCGCAGAAACGGGCTCTGGCTGCAGCAGACCTGGGAGGTGCAGCATGTGGTCTAAGACCTCTTGGAGGAGGTCGTCTTTCAATTCAGTCACTCAGGCGTGTCTGACTCTTTGTGACCTCGTGGACTGCAGCCTGCCAGGCCTCCCTGTCCTTCACCAACTCCTCGAGCTTATTCAAATTCATGCCCATTGAGTCGGTGATGCCATCTAACCATCTCATTCTCTGTCGTCCCCTTCTCCTCGCACCTTAAATCTTTCCCAGCATCAGGGTCCTTTCAAATGAATCAGTTCTTTGCATCGAGTGACCAAAGTATTGGAGTTTCAGCCTCAGCATCAGTCCTTCCAATATTCAGGACTGATCTCCTTTAGGATGGACTGGTTGGATCTCCTTGCAGTCCAAGAAACTCTCAAGAGTCTTCTCCAACACCACAGTTCAAAAGCATCAGTTCTTCGGTGCTCAGCTTTCTTTATAGTCCAACTCTCACATCCATACATGACTACTGGAAAAACATAGCAGTAGTTAGTTGACATCAAATTTGAAAGTGTATTTTGGGAAAGAAAAGATTGTTAATTGGTTTGGTTTCAAAACTGTCATTGGAATGATAGTTTCAATGACAGTTTCTCTACTAATTGACTGACCCTCAAAAGTGTGAGAGGGTCACTCACTTGGCACTCAGATGTGGGCTCAGTGAAGTGGGTGGCCATTGATCATTTAGATGGTGGTGAGTTGTCACTGATTGATCAAGCATCAGGTAGAATATGGTGTGTGAGTGCCAAACTGCTTCAGTTATGTCCGACTCTTTGGGACCCAATGGACCATGGGGTCCCAAAGATGGCTACATATGAGTCCCAAAATGTGACAGTGTTGTGCATTCTAAGTGTTAGGTAGGTAGAACAGGGAAAAGGAGTCCAAAATGGCGGTGGCTACAGACAAGGAAGGGAAAAGCCTGCGAAAATGAAACAAAAGAAGGTCTGAGGACTGGAGTGAGGACCTCAGGTAAAACAAACAGCACTCCTGGCTGGCCCAGTTTACATAGGACAGGCCCAGGGAGAGATAAACATAAATAGAGGAGCCAGAGCCAGCTCTCTCTCTCTCTCCCACACGCTGGGGCGCTCTTCTCCTCGCGTCTTTAGATCGACGTGCCCTCACGCCTCAAAAATGGACTTTCCTTCTATCTTCTAAATAAAATAGAGCTGTAACACTGATTTGTCTAAGAGCTATAACACGGTCTATCCAAGACCTGAGAGCTGTGACACGCCGAGGGGACTTTAATGTCCGTCACTCCAAATCTTTGTTGTGACGAGACAAAGAATCAAGGAACATACACTCGCGTGACATAAGGATTCACCATTTGATTCCTTTAAGATATAGATCTTCTCTAAATAGTATGTGTGTGTGAATTCACTTTAGTCATGTCTGACTCTGTGCAACCCTATGGACTGTGACCTGCCAGTTTCCTCTGTCCATGGGATTCTCTGGGCAAGAATACTGGAGTAGGCTGCCATTTCCTCCTCCAGAGGATCTTCCTGACCCAGGGATCGAACCATGTCTCTTACATATCTTGCATTGGCAGGCAGGTTCTTTACCACTAGCACCACCTGGGAAGTCCCATAATATGGTACCTGGGGGGAAAAGTGGGTGGTTTTCCCAGCAAGCAGCTGTTTTTAGAGATGTACAGAGGAATGTGAGCCAAATGGCACATGCAGGGAGATCCCTGGTCTTAGGAAGTAGATCTAGGGTGGGAAGTCCAGGGAAGCAGACAGAACGTACCACCTGCAGAGCATAATAAACCAACAGACGGTTGTCCTGGTTGAACTGGCAAGCCATTGTCTTTACAGATATACAATCACTGGTCATAAAACATAGCAGCAAGGAAACAAAAAGCAGGTACTATTTAGATATCTAAATACTGAGAAGGGGAGCATACTGAAAAGAAAAGTTTTTTCGTAGGAATTTAGGTGCCAGGATTTGGGGCAGAAGAGTTATCAAGATGAAAGTACAGCTCAAGATCTAGAAATTCTGAGGTAACAGACAGGGTGTCCAGGCCAGGAACCAGGATGAAGACCAAACGACACACGTCTAGTTAGTGGAATGAGGCCACAGCATGATCAGAGGAATGTGGAAAGGCTTTATTAGGGCAAAAATCCAAGGACAGACCAGACCCATACCAAGACTGTCTGATACAGAGTTCTGAGTATTGAAGCCAGAGTTCTGAATAGGAATGGACCTTTCAACCCAGATAGGTGATTCTTCCTGCTTCTGGGGGAAGCAATTCATACAGAGCTTCAAACAAAGAGCCCTTAATGGAGGGCCTATTTGCATAGATGTGGACAGAATTAAGGGACAATTAAAGGATAATGAGGCAGCCACAGACTAGAGACGAGGCACACCCAGGGCAGAAGGGGCGAGGAGGGAAAATACTGGTAAATATGAGATAGAGCCTAGGAGGAGGGAATTCCCTAGTGTGTATTTTTGGTTGTTGTTGAAGTATTGTTGATTTACAATGTGTTAGTTTTTACTATTCAGTAAAGGGACTCCATTATACATATATATATACAATTCTTTTTCATATCCTTTTCCATTATGGTTTATCACAGGGTATTGAATACATTTCCCTGGGCTAGACAGTAGGACCTTGTTGTTCATCCATTCTCTGTATAAGAGTTTGCATCTGCTAACCCCAAACTCCTAGTCCATCCCTCCCCTTCCCTTGGCAACTAGAAACCTGTTCTGTAAGTCTTTTAGTCTGCTTTTGTTTTGTAGATAACTTCATTTGGGTCATATTTTAGATTCCACATATAAGTGGCATCATATGGCATTTGTCTTTCTCTTTCTGACTTACCTCACTCAGTCTGACGATCTCTAGACCCATCTGTGTTGCTGCAGATAGCATTATTTCATTCTTTATTATGGCTGAGTAATATTCCATCGTGTATATATGTACACCGGATCTTCTTTATCCATTCATCTGTCAGTGAGCATTTAGGTTGTTTCCAATTATTGGCTATTATAAATAATGCCGCAATGAACATTGGGGTCTATGTTTCTTTTTGAGTGATGGCTTTGTCTATATATCTGTCCAGGAGTAGAATTGCTGGATCCGATCAGAACACTATTTTTAGTTTTGAGGGACTTCCATACTGTTTTCCATAGTGGTTGCACTAATTTGCATTCGCGCCGACAAGCCTTCAGTTCAGTTCAGTTCAGTTCAATTCCTCAGTCGTGTCCGACTCTTTGAGACCCCATGAATCGCAGCACGCCAGGCCTCCCTGTCCATCACCACCTCCCAGAGTTCACTCAAACTCACGTCCCCCTTTGTTAAGTAGTTAGAATAGAAAAAAGGAGTCCAAAATGGTGGTGGCTAAAAGACAAAGAAAAGGAAAAGTCTGCAAAAACGGAACAAAAGAAAATCCATGAACCAGAGTGAGAACTTGAAGTGAAACAAACACGCCCCCTTCTTGGCTAGCCCAGTTTTCATAGGGCAGGCTCAAGGTGGGGTAGGAGACAAACGTATAAAAGGAGGAAGCCAAGACAGACTGAGGTCTCTCTTTTGAGATCAGCCTGCCCTCATGCCTCGAGGATGTACTTTCCTTTGCTTGCTGAATAAAACTCTGAGCTCTAACCAAGCTGTAACACTGGCCCACCGTTTCAAATCTGTGCTGCGGCGAGACAGAACTGAGGAAATTACACACTCCCCCGACACCTCTATATAGGAGGGTTCCCTTTTCTCCACATCTTGGTGCATATTTTCAATCCTGGAGATCACAGATACTCCAAGAGACTCAACACTGAAGCTGAGGGGGAGCAAAGAAAGAACTACCCTGATCTCACTCTCTCCCAGCCTCTGACCTCCTACCAGGATTTCCCTAAAGCAGAAGCCAATGGGTGAGGAGCCTAGCTGATACCATCCGCAAGGGAGGATAGACCACAGTGGAGGGTGAATAGAGGGAGGTAATTAACAGACAAAAACCACCAGACTCCCCCAGGTAGCTCGAAGAGGATCCAGTCATGTCCAGTCAATGGTGTTTCTGAAATGCACTTTGGGGACAGAGGCACATGACAGACTCCCAAGAAGAGAGCATTGGCTCCTGGTTGAGGATGGGCATTTATGCTGGTCTGTGAGCAGAGCTTTCCTGAAGCTTCTGTAACATGGAGACATGGTGCAGAGCCAAAATCACAGTGGAGGTGCCATGTTTCTGTCGCGGTGTCAAATTATAGTACTCCGGGGAGACAAGAAAGCCAGCCAGTGAAGGATGCTTTGTGATATGGTGTCTGAGGCCCAGAACCCCACCAGGCGTGAGTCAGAAGGAGCCTCGTGAAGAGACACAGGGAGCGAATGCAGGCATTTTCCCCTTTATGCAGAATCGGCTCGAGTCTCTGCAGCCGACGATAGCCAGCATTTTGTGAGTTAATGGTGTGTGACGCAGAAAAGGAGCTGTGAAGGGAGCAAATCTCTCTTTAAAGTGAACATTTTATAGAAATCCCATTTTCTCTGGGGCTCAAAGCCAGACCGACTTAGTGGATTAAGCTCTGAGGTTTCACTCCGGGGATGGATTTCAGGTCAAGGCCAGCCTACAAATCTACATGGGGGATGGGGAGAGACCTCAAATGAGACTAACTGGTGGTATCCAAAAGGCACTACCTCGGACGTCCAGCAGCTATGGCGCAGAGCCCTGGGGAATGAACTGGGGAGGAACAGAGAAGGGGAGGTGCTGTGGAGATGATGCTAATGTTCACTGCCATAGCTATGGGATTTTTCACCTGGGGCGATTGCCCTGTGCCAGCTCGGATGAGGGCAGCCTTAATTGCTTTGTGCCATCAAATGCATTTTTTGTCAGTTTTAGACAAACTGACATAATTATTTCTGTCACCTCAGGATGATTTTTCCCTCCAAGTCCCTTCAGATGAGGCAAGAAGCAGGTGCTTCTTACCCTAGCCGCACCAGCTTCAAGCACCCAAAGCCTCCACACAGCCAGCTGCCATGGTCCAGATGTACATGTATTTGCACTTTCTCTGTGAGAGTACATTAAAGATAGTGCCTGGGGGTTCTTGAAATTGGTAAGATTCAAGTTAAATCTGTACAATATGCCTGATGTGATGGAAACAACCTCACACACTTCTCTTCCCCAATCCCTCACCTCTTAGCTAAGATGTTTCTGGATCTGACAATGGGGAGATGTTATCAGGAATACACACACACACACGCACATATGGGCTTCCTCAGTGGCGCAGCGGTAAAGAATCCACCTGCAATGCAGGAGGCTCAGTTTTGACCCCTGGGTCAGGAAGATCCCCTGGAGGAAGGAAAGGCTACTCACTCCAGTATTCTTGCCTGGAGAATCCCATGGACAGAGGAGCCTGGTGGGCTACAGTCCATGGGGTCGCAAAGAGTCAAACACGAATGAGCAATTGAACATGCTCTCACACATACATGATTTTAAAAATTTGGTTTTTTTTGGTCATGCTGCATAGCATGTGGAATACTAGTTTCCTGACCAAGGATTCGATCCATATCCCCCTATGGTGGAAGCGCAGAGTCCTAACCACTGGACAGTTAGCGAAATCCTACAATCCACTTGCCACTAGTTCAAAGAGGGCAGCAGAAGCTTTTGAACTGCCTTTTTAATTGACAGTGCTCCTATTTTTCTGTCTGGGATCTATAACACCCCCAACCTATAGGTACAAACATTAGAGAAAAGTTTCCAGATTCATTTTTCTCTGATGTGCTCAGGGTCAGAATTGGGCTGTGGAGGACTTCTTAAGTTATCACTTTTGTGTTTATGATTGAAATCCTAGGCATTTGGGTTGTTTTCTTACACCTCCTTTGGAGCCTAGAAGCTCCATGTACTTGACTAGAGTAGTAGCTCACAGGTAGACAAATGAAATACTTTCTAGTTCCCATGCTGCACTGTGCCTGGGCTTGAATAAAATGTGTCATATTCTATCAGTCAAGCAGCAAAAGCTGGTGACATTGTTGGATGTTCTTTCATGGTTTGGAAAAAAACTAAGTTATCTTCCTACAGGGTCTGGATTTCCATCTCTTTTAGATATTAGTATTATTCCCACAATGATATGTTTATTTATTTTGTAACAAATATTTATTGTGTTCTGGGCTAGAGTTGAGGCAGGAAGACCATTTGGGAGGTTATTGCATCAGTTCTTCCTCCAAGGAAAGATAATGGTGACTTGGACTAGGATGATAACAGTGGAAGCAGAGAAGAGATTTTAAGATATATTTTGGAGGTAGAATTGTCAGCTAAAGCTGCATGCTAGGCATTGGGCTTTGTCCTGAGGCTACAGTGGCAAATAAGACAAATGAGATTACCTAGCTCACAGAGGTTATACTGCAATAGGGACTAAAGACAGTAAATAGCTATATACATTTAAGATATGCATAGAGATTGTGATAATCTCTAGGGAAGAAATATACAGTGATGTAGCAGAGAATAATCAGGGGGATGTAGGTGGCTACTTAAATTGGGTTGTCATGGAGCAGCTTCCCATGAGAAGGAAACAAGGAGTCAGACAGGCAAGGAGCTGGGGCTGCATAATCCAGGCATGTGGAAGGCCGTGTGCTGGTCTTGAGGTAGGAGACGCTTGGCACATTCTAAGAATTGTCAGAAGACTGATGTGCCTGGGGTTGTCAATGATGGGGCGAGAGAATGATCTTGGTAGACTTGCCAAGATCATGCAGAGCCTGAGCTCGAAGTTTCAATTTTACTCTGAATGAAACTAGAAACCAGTGAAGAAAAGGTGGTGGTACAGGGAACAAGGTATAATTTTTGCATAAAAAGATTACTCTGGTCAGTCTGTGAAGTATGGACTTTAGGTGGGCTAGTGTTGAAGCAAGCGCACCAATTTTAAAGCTTTTGCAATGGTCTTGTTGTTATTTAGTCTCTCAGTCGTGTCCAACTCTTTGTGACCTCATACTGCAGCACACCAGGCTTCCCTGTCCTTTACCATCTCCCAGAGCTTGCTCAAACTCATGTCCATTGAGTCGGTGATGCCATCCAACCATTTCATCCTCTGTCATCCCCTTCTCCTCCTGCCTTCAATCTTTCACAGCATCAGGGTTTTTTCCTGTGAGTTGACTCTTCACATCAGGTGGCCAAAGTATTGGAGCTTCAACCTCAGTATCAGTCCCTCCAATGAATATTCAGGATTAATTTCCTATAGGATTGATCTCCTTGCAGTTCAAAGGAATACAGGGAAGAAAGAATGTATTCAAGGTATATTTTGGACATAGTAACAGGACTTAGTGATTTATTGGATATTGTTACTAGGTAGATGGAAGCAAAGGGAAATGCTTCTGGCTTAAATAATTGAGTGGAGAGTGGTCCATTTAATAGAACAAAGTGGATCAGAAGTTAAAATATTTCTTTCCTTCCACTCTTCTTGTTCCATCTTCTGATGCCACATTACTTATTCAATAGTGAAATACTGGGAAG
This sequence comes from Cephalophus harveyi, assembly GCA_006410635.1. Taxonomy (NCBI): domain Eukaryota; kingdom Metazoa; phylum Chordata; class Mammalia; order Artiodactyla; family Bovidae; genus Cephalophus; species Cephalophus harveyi. Next base: position 404,238 of record SJYT01024534.1, read on the forward strand.
AGTACTTACTCTACTGAGAGTTAGGAGATATGGATTTTTGTCCAGCGGATGTGCATAAGCAACGGAATGACTTCAACTCATTCAACTAACTCACAATGCCTCAGTTTTTCTCATGGCTACTTCAGATTTCAGAAGACCACTATGCTTTGAATTGGATTGATTCGTTTTGCTGGGACCTGAGATTTCTTCCCACTTCCAACACCACCTCTAGGGCATCACATTCAGAGGAAGGGACATGGGTCTTTACAGCCTAATTTCAATTTCTATGGTAACAATGGCTCTTGCAGAGGCAAATTCCTTGGCTTCCAAATTAATGACAGCTATTGCTCACCTGCAGAAGGGTCATTAACAGTACAGAACTAAGGAGGCTGACAGATTTTATCATTTTAAGTACCACAACAGACAGTGTGTTATAGGGCATTGTTTAGACATTGTCATCACATAATTTTTTATTAATTCATTTGCATGAAATAAGGCTATAAAGTATCTGCATTTGTAGAATACATTTATACATGTCCTTCTGAGAGGCTGACAGATTTTATCATTTTAAGTACCACAACAGACAGTGTGTTATAGGGCATTGTTTAGACATTGTCATCACATAATTTTTTATTAATTCATTTGCATGAAATAAGGCTATAAAGTATCTGCATTTGTAGAATACATTTATACATGTCCTTCTGTCTCTGGAACTCCTTTAGAATAATATTTTACAGAAGCATTTGAAAAGTTTAAAGTGCTATGCAAATACAAGGTGTTATTAATATTGACCTATGTACTAATTAGATATTGGCATGAAGAGAACTTATCTTCCCTTGTAGGTACTATTTAAAATTCCAGGAGTCAGCTAGAGTTTGAATCCTTACATTTTGACCCAGCATGTTCCTGTGGACATGGTCCACTTGGCATGGCACTTTCGGTGCTGGCCTCACGCCAGCTCCTGCTGAAAGGGCAGCCATACACTAATGCTGGGTACCAGTGCCACCTATTAAAGGGAGTTGGATCAGAAGAGGGGACTGACTCAGGGGTACTCATCCATGGTTTGGCCAGCAACTCGTGGCCAGATTCTGAGGAAATAAGGAAGCAGTTCTCTGACGGAGTTGGAAAATTGCATAGAGAGAAACCAGGAGATCGAATCAAAGCCATTACAAACTCCAGTTTTGACATATCAGAGATAATGAATCAACATGGACAGTGAGGTAAGGAAAACACCCCATCCTCTTGCAGCTCTCATAAAAGCCCCCTGCTGCTACTGCTGCTAAGTTGCTTCAGTCGTGTCCGACTCTGTGCGACCCCATAGATGGCAGCCCACTGGGCTCCGCCATCCCTGGGATTCTCCAGGCAAGAACACTGGAGTGGGTTGGTGGCTACTAATTACCAATTCCAGTAACATCTCAGTCCTCATCCTCTTCGTCTTCCTTTGAGCTTTCCATATGTTTGTGTTTCCTTTGGAAACTCTCCTCCTCTATTGCTTTAATCCTTCCTCCTTTCTGCTCCTATCCTCATTTATTTTTTATTTATTTTGGTCTTGTAGGATCTCATCCACTGTCTTGTCAGTCATCATATGGAGATGATCTGAGCTAAATTCCCTCTGAGGGTGAGCTCAAGATACCGTTCTTCCAATTTCATGAATATCAGTATCATCTGTACCTGAATTGATTTCCTAGCACCTCAAACTTTTCCCTTCCAAAGCAAAACTTACTATTTTACAGCTATCTTTGCCTCACTTTCCTGGTGGCATTCCATTTTCTCAGAAATACAGACTTTAAACCATGACATTACCTGTGATTTATCTTTCTCCCCCATTCTCTGTGGATATTTTAATATATGTCTTTTGCCTCTTCAATCAGTCCTGAATATCTTCTCCTCTTTCCATTCTAACTGATGGCCAGCATTTTCCACATCCAGATGACCCACTTCTCACTTAAATAACTTAAATAGCTCTCTCAAAGAACTTCTATCTTTTTCATTTATCTGAATTCTTGATTTTTAAATTATGTTCTCACTTTTATACATTTTACTTTTAGCATATTTTACTTGTAAAATTTCCATGACATTATGTTTGGTTTTTAATTTTTCCTAATTTTTTAATTGGAGTGTAACTGTTTTACAATGTTGTATTAGTTTCTGCTGTACAATGAAGTGAGACACAAACAGATGGAGAAATATACCATGTTGTTGGATTGCAAGAATCAATACTGTGAAAAGAACCTCTATCTTAAATAACTTTGTACTGTGTTACAGTTCATTGACTAATCCTTCTGGTGACATGGTCATTTTCTTGGAAAAGGAAATTGTCTTATTTATCTTTGTATTCGCATCCCCACCTTTCCCTATAACTGAGTTCAACATAATTTTCTTTCACATAGGAGGCTGTGGATAAGTATTAGTTGATTTGTCTTAAGGAACTTTATTGAATGCCTTTCTAAAATAATGACATCTGAATCTAACTCCATTGTTAGTTTTGAGTTTGTGAACTCTTATTCCTCTGCCAAATACTTTTGTACTTGGCTCATTTTGGAGGCCTGCCCTATTAACACCTTTTTGCAATCCTCACTCCTCTAGTAAAACTTTTAATGCGTGCAAGTTTATTCAAGCAGGGAGAATCGCCAAATGCAGTGCAGTAAAAACAGATCTTGTGAGAGCTATGCTATCTTGGGCATGTCAGATGGCTAAGAAATAAATAGGTTTAAGGGAAAAAAAACTTACCCTCAGATTAGAAGAAAGACATTTGGTAAACAAAACAAAACCAAAAAAACAAAAAACAAACAAAAAAAAAACCTCTTGAAGAGGGATGGAGGGAAGGAGACAAGGATATTCTTCAGGAAGTAGCTTGAGATGAGGTTATTAGTATAAAGTGGAGCCTGACCTGACATTTACCCTTCCTTCACAGACCTTAATTGGGCTGTAAGCATTCTCAAAAATGGTAAGATGTCAATACTCATGAAAATAAAACCATTTATCCTATAAACTTCTGTATTAGATATTTTTAAATGGTGTTCTTGCTAAGGTTCACAGAGAGACAAAAGAAGTTACATGTTCCTGTTGAAAGGAACAGTTGAACTTCAGTTATCACTGAATATTCCCAGAACTGATTAAAAAAAGACAGAATTGGACTGGATGTTATCTGAAGTCTCTCACAATGTCACTATTACTATTTGGCAATTCCACTGTTTAAGTAGTAAAGTTAACTGATGCAAGCCCAGTCTGAGTTAGACTCTCCTTGGACAAGATCTTGAACTTCTCTGGGCCAGAAGGCTGCTTCTGTCCTCTGTACCTTCAACTTTGTTGTTGTTTAGTCACTAAGTCGTGTCCAGCTCTTGTGACCTCATGGACTGTAGCCGAATATCGGAGTGTGTTGTCATTTCTTCCTCCAGCGTATCTTCCTGACCCAGGGATTGAACCTGTGCCTCCTGCATCACAACTGCTCATGCAGCTGCTCAGAAATTGTTGCTTAGAAGTGCTCAGGAGCTACTAGAGGGGGGGAATGCGGGGGAGAGACCCCAGGGGATGGGGAAGCAGACTGGGAGGAGGGGTGCATTTTCCCCCATCCCCCACCTTAACTCTGGCAGCTCCACTTGTATCTATTTGATATAAACTTTTGTTTGAGGCGAGAGCTCTGCTGCTTTTTTAAAAAAAGAAAGACGAAGATAAAGGGGAAAAATGAACTTTAAAAATCACAGCTCTAGCAGCTTGTGAAGTAACTTGTGCTTTTTCACTCCCCCAGCCAGCCTTCCCAGATAGGGTGGAACTGTTGAGCGTTGCCCTGGAAATATGAACTAGAGGCTTGACTTCTGAGCAATGTCTGATACCACCAATAAATGAAAATATTCTAACATGTGTTTTTAGAACCTTGTGATACAGATTAACACGCTACCACCAAGGTATTGAAGAGCCTGGAGAGGCTCAGCATATTTTTCAGTGACTATTGTCTTCAGTCCTGTGGCCATTTCAGGCATCATTCATGAAAAAAAAAAAAGTTTGGGTTAACCGGAATTGAGGTTTTGTTTAAAGTTTTATTTATGGGGGATTAAAGAGAAAATAGGAAGGAATGTAGAATTGGATAATAAGAATATATCTGGATGTTCAACAACAACTAATTACTAGAGAAATGCAAATAAAAACTACAGCAAGGTACCACCTCACTCCAGTCAGTATGGCATCATGAAAATGTCTACAAATAATAAATGCTGGAGAGGGTGTAGAGAAAAGGGAAAGTTCCTACACAGATGGTGGGAATGTGAAGCCACTGTGGTGGACAGTATGGAAATCCCTAAAAAACTAAGAGTTATCATATGATCCAGCAATCCCACTCCTGTGCATATGTCTAGTGAAAACTCTAATTTAAAAAGATACATGCACCACAAAAAGATACAAGTTCATAGCAGCACCATTTAAATAGTCAAGACATGAAAGCTGCTAAATGCCCATCAAAAGAAATATGGGTAAAGATGTGATACATACATAATAGAATATTACTCAACCATAAAAAATGAAATAATGCCATAAGCAGCAACATGGATGGACCAAGAGATTATCAAACTGAGTGAAGTCAGAAAGATAAAGACAAGTACCATATAATACCACTTACATACGGAGTCTAAAATATGACACAAATGAAATTATCTACAAAATAGAAACAGATTCAGACATAGAGAACAAATTTGTGCTTGCCAAGGGAGGGGAAGAGGTGGATTAGAAGTCTGGGGTTAGCAGATGCAAACTATTATATAGAGAATGGATAAAAAAGATCCTACTGTATAGCACAGGGAATGATATTCAAAACCCTGTGATAAACCATAATGGTTAAAAAAAAACACACACAAAAAGGAATGCATGTATGTGTATAACCAAATCATTTTGCTGTATAGTAGAAAGCAACAAAACACTGTAAATCAACTATACTTAAACAAAAATAAGAACAAAAGAATATGTCTGGGAGATAAGAATAAGGTATAGGGAGGAGTGATGAGTAAAAATAAAAATCATACCTCCTTAGTTTATTAAATGCTTTCCAGTTTACAAGATGATTTAATATATTCTTGCTTGCTTGCCAAGTCACTTCAGTCATGTCTGACTCTTTGTGACCACATGGACTCTAGCCTGCCAGGCTCTTCTGTTCATGGGATTTCCCAGGCAAGAATACTGGAGTGGGTGGCCATGCCTTCCTCCTAACATATACTATTTCACTCCAATAAACAGACATCACATATTCTGCAGTTGGAAGGAAGAAAGGGAAGATCTTTCATCTCCTTAACCCTCTTGAACTTTTCCCTGGTGGCTCAGATGGTAAAGCGTCTGCCTGCAATGCGGGAGACCTGGGTTCAATTCCTGGGTTGGGAAGGTCCCCTGGAAAAGGAAATGGCAATCCACTCCAGCACTCTTGCCTGGAAAATCCCATGGACAGAGGAGCCAGATAGGCTACACCCCCTGGGGTCGCAAAGAGTCGGACACGACTGAGCTACTTCACTTCACTTCACTTCACTTCCTTAACCCTCTGTTAATCCCATCTATAAACACCATATTCCAAGTTACCTCTTGGTCTGCTCACTCTGCTCCTGCTTCCCTGCTGCCAAAAACTGCTGGAGAATCATGCAGTCTTGATCTATGATAATTCACGTGTCCAAATCCAACTTGGCCACTTCCACACTCATATTTGTTCTTTTCTTCCATGCCCCAAGGCTACCTTTCTGCATCAGTTAATCCAGACCTCTTCCACTCTACATATAATGGGTTGAATGGTTGTTGTTGTTATTGTTCAGTCACAAAGTCATGCTCGACTCTTTGCAACATCATGGACTGCAACACATCAGGCTTCTCTACTCTTCAGTACCTCCCTGAGTTTGCTCAAACTCATGTCCACTGAGTCAGTGATGCCATCCAACCATCTTATCCTCTGTCATCCCCTTCACCTCTTGCTCTCAGTCTTTCCCAGCATCAGGGTCTTTTCCAACGAGTCATTTCTTCACATCAGGTGGCCAAAGTATTGGAGCTTCAGCTTCAGCATCAGTCCTCCAATGAATATTCAGGACTGATTTCCTTTGGATTGACTTGGGTTGATCTCCTTGCAGTCCAAGGGACTCTCAAGAGTCTTCTCCAACACCACATTTCAAAAGCATCAATTCTTGGGCACTCAGCCTTCTTTATGGTCCAACTCTCACATCTATACATGACTATAGGAATAGTGGTCCTCAAAAAAATATGTACATCTCAGCCCCAGTCTGTGATTGTTACCTTGCTTGGAGAAAGGTGATTAAGGACCCCGAGATGAGGTCATCCTGGTATATCTGGTGGGCCCTAAATCCAATGACAGAGGGAGATCACACACACACACACAGCAGAAGGCCTTGTGAACAGGACCAGAGCTTGGACGAGTGCAGTCACAAGCAAGGAATGCCAGCAATACCACCAGCTAAAAGAGATGAGGATAAATTCTCCCCTGGAGGCTTCAGAGGGAATGCAGTCCTGACAACATTTTGATTTTGGACTTCCAGCCTCTAGAAACATGAGAGAATAAATTTATGTTGCTTTGAGCTACCTGGCTTGTAGTCATTAGCACAGGCCTAGGGAACTAACACAGGCTTCCCTGGTGGCTCAGATGGTAAGGAGTCCCCTTGCAGTGCAGGATACTTGGGTTCGATCCCTGTGTCAGGAAAATCCCCTGGAGAAGCAAATGGCTACTCACTCCACTCGTATTCTTGCCTGGAAAATCCCATGGATAGAGGAGCCTGGCAGGCTTCAATCCTTGGGGTCTCAAAGAGTCAAACACAACTGAGCGACTAAACATATACACACACAGGGAACTAACATACTCATAATGCCTCTGTTCTTTCCATCCTTCTTAGCAGCTGATGGTTCAGACTTCTACTTTTCTGAAGAGACTGAAATCATCTTCCCTAATTCTCTCATTAACCCTTTCTTTTACTCTAACCTGTTTCTTTATCTCCCCAAATATGTCTCTGTAGAAGTATATCCACCGTTTTTTCCTTTTAGTTTGTCTGTGAGAAAGATTTCCACTCTGCCTTCTTCGCAAATGCTGAATTCTCTATCTGTGCTCCTGATTCTGTCCCTCCCTGGGACCTGAGAGGCCCATGTTCTCTTGCCCAGCCTTCTTAGTGCCCAGCTGGGAAGGAGAACACATCCAAGGTGCATGGCACTACCCAGTTCTGCAGATCCATCGTGGAAGGAGAAGTCTGAATCAAGGGCTGAATCAGAAGTGATGAAGATAAACTCTGAACTAAAGAGTGGACCCATTGGACTAGCCAGTGGGATCATCCAGCTAAAGGAGTAAGAGATGGAGAAATCAAGGAAGGACTAAGAGTAACTAGAAAAGAGGACTCTTCCAACCCCTCTGCATGTAGACCCCCATTCTGGTTCATTTCTCGTCTAGTGGGCATTAACTTGGTATTCTCACCTTCCTCCATCTCCTTTTTCTTTTTGTCTTTTCTCCTTCTCAACGTGATCTTGCCTTATGCCTTTAGACACGTTCGTCTTTTGCTCAGTTTTAAAGGCATATGCATTTCCTAACTGCTTGCCGGGGACATAATGGGGGTAAATTCACCCCATTGCCTGTGTTTGTTGCATGCTCTTCTGTGTTCTGGGAGCCAGTAATCTCCTTTCTTTCAGAGACTGCCTTGTTTTCTTGTACCTTCTCATATGGTCTGTCCCCCTGGCAATAGTGATTGTCCAGTCATTCCTGCAAGATTTTTCATATTGGATATAAGAAAATTTCTTTGGTGGCAAAGCTATGGGTGTAAGAGCTACCAGCCACAATTCTCTGTGCTAAGTATAGAAAGTTAGTCTACAGTAAGAGAAAATGAAGTCCAAACTGAAAGAGAAGCAGAGATGGAGTAAGGAAAGTCCTGGTAGTCCCAGGCCTTTCAGTCCCTGGTTATATCCATTCCTGAAGCTACCACACCCAGGCCCCATCTGGGGTTTGAACAGGTGAGGTGGTAAATTCACCCCATTGCCTGTGTTTGCTCAAGTTCAGGTACGGTCACCAAGAAACCAGCAAGCTCTGACCAAGAGATCTCTCCTTCAAGCTCCTAGTATTCATGTGTCCTCAGAGATCACCTCCTCTTATGATGTCCCAAGACTATTGCTTCTACTTTAAAGTTGGTCATCTAGGCTTATTCTAGAACCTTCTTTTTGTTTTTGACATTTTCTCCCAGCAGTATCAGATTGTCTGCTTTCAAAGATACTCAGCTCTTCACCCCTCACATTATACCAGCCTTGTCTCTGGGTTTACTTGCTCCTGTCTGCTTCTTTTCCAGTGCTTTGTCATCTTTCCATACCCAAACATTGGTGGTCACCAAAGGTTAGTCCATGATATCCTGTTACCCAGTATTTCTGTTCCATTCTCAGTAATACACATGTTCTCTTTGTCAGCTCTCTGGAGTTGACTTTAGTCTAAATTTGTCACTCAAATTCTTATTGAATATGTCTAAGACCCAGAGGGGCTGAGTGACTTTTCCAAGGCTGGTCAGCTGGTTATTGGCTGCCCTGTTTTTTGAGACTCCCCTGATAATTTATGATGATATTGTTTTATTCTTAGCATATTGCACTCTGTGAATTGTGATTCACAATTTAGTGGTGTATTATTCTATTGGTCTAAAGCTGTGTAAATGGCCAGATTGTAGGGAGATGTTATCCCACCATTTCAACCATAAGAATATATTGATTCCATATTTATGAACACAATCATTTTAATCAGAATTATATCACCATTGCCAAGAAAGACTTTTTTGAATCAAACTACATTAAGGCAATTTCATTATTTGATCAATTCTTCTATATAAACCATTTAAACAGTTTCCATTTTTTCTATTTTCATTTAACTGAAATTATTTTTCTCAAAGTCAATTCCTTCTCATGAATTTTATGATGAGAATTTGATTTATCCATCAAGTTTTTTTCCCCAAACATATAAAATGTTACCTATTATATCTTCTGCTATTACAGGTTTTCTTTTAAGACCCTTACTTCCACAAGCATAATTGTCCAGGGTCAGATTTTGTAGATGTAAATTTTCTTTAGAAGATTTGTTTCTTCTGCCACTTTTTAGTCAACGGTGAAATTTCATAAATGCAGTTTTAACTATTGTCTGTTTTATTTGTGTCAATTATTTCAAGAACGTGTATTTTCTCTGAGATCAGTTTTTGAATTTTCAATGTTACCAACAAGATTGATTCTTTCAGTCAATTTTTCATTTATAGTAAGTTTTTCTGTGTGCAAGTTTTAGTCATTGTCAATTTTGGTTTGTTTTCTTCTATGAGTAATATTAATTATGAATTAGACAAAGACTGGCAGTTTGTATTTCATTAATTCAGTCCCAAGTATGGGGGGGCGGATCCCACAATACCATGGGTGCTATGCTAGATACTTGAAATGTATCTGTGACAGCAGAGAACATAGTTTTCTTTCTAATATGGGCTAGGAGAGAACACACAGGCAAACACATAAATGGGAAAAAGGGATTTTATTTTGAAAAAAGAACTATGAAGAAAATTAAATAGTATAATGTGGCCGTGACAGGTTAGAGCACTACATTAGACTGGGCTGTCAACAAAGGTCTTTCTGAAGAGGCAACATTTGAGCTGAGACCTGAGTGACAAAGTGACAAGCATGGAAAGATAGGAAAATGAGTTTCTTAGCTGCTATACTGTGAAAATTCTAAAAATGTGTTCTGAAAACTTCCCAACATATTGTGTACCACTTTCCCATACCACATGAGGAACAAAAAACAAACTGTGGGGTGATAATGGTGAAGCTGAAACATATTGTTACTGCATATTGCTTTTGTGCTTATGGCCACATATGGCAAGGAAGAAATATGCAAATGAAAATGGTTGGGCCAGAGTGGTAGGAGAGTAAGCGTAGTTTTCTTCCCCAGACTATTTGATTTTAGTGTATCTTTTCAATAAAAACATATAGGGACTTCCTTGGCAGTCTAGTAGTTAAGACTTCACCTTCCAATGCATGGGGTGTGGGTTCAATGCCTGGTCAGGAAGCTAAGATCCCGCTTGCCTTTTGGCCAATAAACCAAAACATAAAATAGAAATAATATTGTAACAAAATCAATAAAGGCTTTAAAATGGTCCACATTAAAAAAAATCTACAAAAATATATATAGTACATGTGCCTTGGACACTAATTTTTCACTAGTGTGGGCAATTTCCTATCTCCTCAGCGACACTGAAAGTTCAATCATGGGAACATACTGTATTTTACTCTTTTTTGTCTCACCTTAGAGGACTAGGCATTCAAAAAATACTTGTGGGTTGATGGTTCCTAAATTCTCTAGCTGCAAATATAAATGAAAATTTAAATATGGATTTTCTGATGAAAAGCAGAATTTGAACTTCTGCAATAAAATAAAATAGTAAGTTCTTCATGGCAGGTTTGAACCATTTGAATGAAGGTACATCACTAGCATGAACATTTGTAGACTTTTCTCTCCCAGGGAGACTTGCTTGAAAATAGTTAAACTCTTCTTACAAAATGTCGTTAGGCCAACTCCTCTCCTCGTCACATAGGAATAACTTCTGGGCAAAGAAACTTGCCAAACAACAGAACAAACTCTCCTTGAAGAGTGAGAGGACAACAAGCAGCTGTTCACACAAAGATTGCGACAACACTGACCATCTGCAGTTTAAATAGTCACGTTTGCTCTTTCTTCCAAGGACTCCTGCTCAAAAATGTTCCCCTCATGGCCTGGATGGAGCCCTAATGAGAAGCCGCGGGAGTTTAGCTGTTCTTTTACTCAGAAGGTGATGGGGGTGGTCTTTTCTTTCTCCGCTTCCCCTATCCAATCCCTTTTCCATTCTGTGATGTGTAAATATACACTTTCACATCCACTGACACTGGTAACTTTCAGCTAAGTGTAGGTTTTGTTTAGAAAGCCCATTTTAAACAAACAGATGAAGTGCACATAATATTTTTACTACTCAAAATCTGGACTTCTTAGCATTAGATCGAATCATTGAAAGAGCTCCAAGGAAAACTGTATACTACAATACACTCTGCCAATGCTTGAATCTTTTTTATTTTTCCTATAGAATCACAAGAATTATTCCTGAAATAAATAAATAAAAGCCAATCTCTACCCAGGGATCTAGATTTGTGTAATGTGGTTTCATATAAAGTGACAATACTTAAATCTTTCTGGTACTGTACTCTCAGTGAAAACATTCAGTTCAGTTCAGTTCAGTCGCTCAGTCGTGTCCGACTCTTTGCGACCCCATGAATCGCAGCACGCCAGG
>SJYT01024534.1:423442-473184 GCA_006410635.1 Cephalophus harveyi
ATGGTTTTCCTTGGAGACGAACAGAGATCATTCTGTCATTTTTGAGATTGCATCCAAGTACTGCATTTCGGACTCTTTTGTTGACCATGATGGCTACTCCATTTCTTCTGAGGGATTCCTGCCCGCAGTAGTAGATATAATGGTCATCTGAGTTAAATTCACCCATTCCAGTCCATTTTAGTTCGCTGATTCCTAGAATGTCGACGTTCACCCTTGTCATCTCTTGTTTGACCACTTCCAATTTGCCTTGATTCATGGACCTGACATTCCAGGTTCCTATGCAGTATTGCTCTTTACAGCATCGGATCTTGCTTCTATCACCAGTCACATAATGACAACACACATGTATCTCTGACTTTGACACAAGGCCAGCTTATCATCAGAGAGACAGCTAGAATTGGTTACCTTGGAGTAGAGAAAAGTCATGACTTAATGAATGTCTTCAAGACTATGATTTTTTTTTTTTTAATTTCTAGGCTTATTTTGAGTAGTCTTAAACCCTTAAGAGGTCATGCAAGAAATATGTATGTGTGTATATATGTAGCTGAATCACTTTGCTGTACACCTGAAACAGTGTAAAACAACTATACGTTAGTAAAAATAAACAAATAAACAAGCAAACATTTTCTAACACCAGCCACCAGCTATCAGAAAGTTTATTTATTTATTTTTTCCAGAAAGTTTAGAAGCAGGGAACCTGGCCACACAGCCCAGACTGCCTGTCTCAGGAGGTTTAGCTTATTTTCAGGACTGATAAAACGACACCTTTGTTTTGACTGTGGAGTCCCAAGCTGGCGGCTCACAGAGCTATTTACGTGCCTGTCTTCTCCTGGGAGACGATAAGCTATACATGAAGGCGGTGACACAGACCATGACCCACAGAAGTCGCTCAGTATCTGAATGACTCTATAGCTAAAGCTCCGGGACTTCCCCCGTGGTCCAGGGGTTAAGAATCCACGCTTCCATTGTAGGGTCAAGGGTTTGATGTGTGGTCAGGGAACTAAGACCTCGCATGCTGCACAGTGCATCCAAAGGATAAAGAAAAATAAATTTATACCTGGAGCATCATTCTCTCCCCCCCAAATAACTAATCCCAATCTTTGAAGTCCTGCAGGGGAGAATTTGTCACCACTTCTAAGAATTCAGAAGTTCTTCCACATGATGAATAACGTTAGAATATTTCTTTGTTGTATGACTCTGAAGGCTTAAAACTACTCAGAATAAGCCTAGAAATTAAAAAAAAAAAAAAAAAATCATAGTCTTGAAGACACTCATTAAGTTACCACTTTTCTCTATCTTAAGATAACCAATTCCTATGGAAAACAAGACATAAGGAATAAAGGCACATCTGTCTCCCTGGAGACCTTTCAAACTTAGCAAATCAATCTATCTTGAATCCTATGCTGATCCGATATGCAACTAAAACAAAATAAAATTAGTTAACCCCATAAATATTATTATGCTTAACAGATTCTTCATGCCACTGTCCTGCAAACAAATGTTTCTATGTCATTTGGTGCACACAAGCATATAAAGTTTTAAAAAATGTCATCAATCCCATCTTTTAGAGAAGAAATAATGAGAACTGAAATGCCTAAAGGGCAAAACAAAGAAGAGAAAATACATCTGAAAACATCTGAGAAATTATTAATAAACCCCCAAACCATTTATAATTGACTGTATTTGCAATGTATTGTGGACAGTTAGGGGATTCCCAGGTGGCTCAGTGGTAAAGAATCCACCTCAAACTGTGGTGCTCGAGATTTCTGAGAGTCCCTTGGACAAGAAGGAGATCAAACCAGTCACTCCTAAAGGAAATCAACCCTGAATATTCATTGGAAAGACTAATACTGAAGCTAAAGCTCCAAAACTTTGGCCACCTGATATAAAGAGCTAATTCATTGGAAAAGATCTTGATGCTGGGAAGGATTGAGGACAGGAGCAGAAAAGGGTGAAAGAGGATGAGAGGGTTGGATGGCATCACTGACTCAGCAGACATGAGTTTGAGGAAACTCCGGAAGATAGTGAAGGACAGGGAAGCCTGGCGTGCTGCAGTCCCTGGGTCGTAAAGAGTTGGACACGACTTAGCGACTGACAACAATACCGGAGACGTGGGTTCGATCCATGGGTCAGGAGAATCCCCTGAAGAGGTAAATGGCAACCCACGCCAGTATTCTTGCCTGGGAAATCCCATGGACAGAGGAGCCTGGCAGATTACAGTCCATGGGGTCACAAAGAATTGGACACAACTGAGCGACTAAATAACAAAACAAATTGTAGATGGTTAATCTGATTTTGATCTTAAGTTGTCATTGCCTCAAACATTCCTGGGATTCACAGTGAACCTGAGATGGACATCTATTGGCGTTTGGTTGCCTCACATGGATGCCTTATTTATAAGTGCCCCACAAATTTCTTTCAGAGGTCGTTTCGACTTTGGATGTAATCTGGAAGGGCTCTGAATCCAGTTCCCTCACCTTCCCCACCCATGGGGCAGCTATGGAACCCTCAGATCAATCAAATATCTGCCTGGGATTCAAGTCTTGGGCAGAGTGCCGAGGAGACTAAAATGACTGAGGTTCATCCATTTAATCATTGTCCCCTAGGCCTCCCTGATTCTTTACCTCCCAGGCAATAAAGAATCCGCGTGCAATGCAGGAGACCTGGGTTTGATCCCTGAATTGGGAAGATCCCCTGGAGGAGGGCACAGCAACCCACTGCAGTGTTTTTGCCTGGAGAATCCCATGGACAGAGGAGCCTGGCGGACTATAGTCCATAGGGTCGTCAAGAGTCAACATGGCTGAGTGCCATCACAGTACCCCGACTGGATTCTTCGGCTATAAGATAACGTCTGGCTGCCTGCTTTCTGGAGGGGACCTGGTTCCTGCCATGCTGAAGTCTGGTGGCTGAGTCATCCCGTAAATTCTGTGCTCTCCTTCAGTTCAGTTCAGTCCAGTCGGTCAGTCGTGTCCGACTCTTTGTGACCCCATGAATCGCAGCACACCAGGCCTCCCTGTTCATCACCATCTCTCGGAGTTCACTCAGACTCACGTCCATCAAGTCCGTGATGCCATCCAGCCATCTCATCCTCGGTCGTCCCCTTCTCCTCCTGCCCCCAATCCCTCCCAGCATCAGAGTAGTGGCCATCATATAATTTTTTTTTCTTTAAGTCGGTCAAAGCTGGATTTTTTGGGTTTTTGCTACTCTAAATTTTTAATATTTTCACATTACATTATTGACAGCCTTATTTCAGTTTTTTTTTTTACTTTTTTATTGACATATAGCAATTTACAATGTTGTGTTAATTGTGGAGTACAGCAAAGGAATTCAGTGAGATATATACGCATATATCTAATCTTTTTAAGATTCTTCTCCATTATAAATTATCACAAAGTACTGAATATGGTTCCCTATGCTACACAGTAGATCCTTGTTGTTTATCTGTTTTATATACAGTAGTGTGTATTTGTTAATCCCCAGCTCCCAATTTACGCTTGATTTTGTTATGGGGTTTCCCTTATGACTCAGCTGGTAAAGAATCTGCCTGCAATTTGGGGGACCTGGGTTCAATCCCTGGGTTGGGAAGATCCCCTGGAGAAGGGAAAGGCTACCCACTCCAGTATTCTAGCCTGGAGAATTCCATGGACTGCATAGTCCATGGGGGTAGCAAAGAGTCGGACATGACTGAGTGACTTTCACTTTCACTTTGTTATGAGTGAGACAAATATGGGCTGGTGAGACAAATACTTGCTGCCCTCCTGGGTGAGGTTGAGTGTAAGGCTGCTGGAGAGGCAGGATACCTGTACTTGTGTTACTTTAAAATCATCTGGCAGCTTGAATCTACCAATGAATATATGTAAACCTTACTGGGGAACTCCTGACTCCTTCTCCTTTCTGATTTTCACTTTCTACCTCTGTTCCAGTTAAAGATGAATGTTAGGCAAGATTCATATTGGAAATCTGGTGAGAAGACCTTCCAACTTCTTTCTATGCTGCTGCTGCTGCTGCTAAGTCGCTTCAGTCGTGTCCGACTCTGTGTGACCCCATAGACGGCAGCCCACCAGGCTCCCCCGTCCCTGGGATTCTCCAGGCAAGAACACTGGAGTGGGTTGCCATTTCCTTCTCTCTATAACCTGTCTTAAATCCTAGCAAAAGTAACAGTTACATCTAAGCTACTGTTGAACAGTTCTTTTCAAAATAATGTGACTAGGGAATCTCACAGCAATAGTCTCTGGGGCTGGCTCCCTAGTGCTAGCAGTGCCCTGAAAACAGTGACGAGAACATGAATAGGAACTGAATGGAACATACAGACTGTAAACCTCTCTGCATGAAAGAGTCTCCAAACAGAAGATCTGAGCATCAGGAAGCTCCTAGCAGGACCAAAAAAAAAAAAAAAAAAAAAAAAAATTACAAAATGACTTTTCAACCAAGACCAATCCCAGAGCAGCTGTAGCACTTTCACACTTGGAAACCTGGTTTACAGTCTTGTTAACAGTAAGACATATGAAAAGAATAATTAAAAGACATCAGAGATGAGTGTCAACAAATGTGGCTATAAATATCCTCCATGAGAGTACTGAATTTCCTTTGGGAAAATATTAAATATTAAATTGAGAGTGGATAGTATCAGTTAACAATGGGAGAGATCAAATTTACAAAATTGGAGATAATATTTCAGAAACCAAAGCAATCCCAGGAGTTCCACACAATATTATTATGGCCTCACCACAAATCCCAGAGACTAAGTCAGAAAGGCATTCAGACGGATGACAATACTGCTGCCCTTCAGTCCTCCCCACAGCAAAAGGGCCATGCTCTCTTAACTTACCAACATCAGAGCAATCCTGTTTCCAATAATAATTTTTTTTTGTTTTGACAGTTAATTTTTTTATTGGCATGTGATTGCTTCGTAATGTTGTGCTAGTTTCTGCTGTACAGCAAAGTGAAACAGCTGTACATATACACGGGGCTTCCTCGATGGCTCAGTGGTAAAGAATCTGCTTGTGAATGTACTTAACTGAACCACACAGTTAAGTGAAACAGTGAAGATGGCATAAACATATTCATGTATTTTAGCACAATTAAAATTTTGTTTTAAACACAATGGATAAAATGTTATACAACTGACCAGGCAGATTTACAAAGTAACATAAAAATTCTGAAAATTAACAATAAAATCATTTAATTTAAAATTTTAACTCAATATATGATAAACATAGTAGATATAGCTAAAGACAGTATTATTAAAAAAAAGAGTTCAATAAGTGATTCATATTATAGCATGAGCAGAAGAAAAATACAAAAAAAGAATTTAAGTCGTAGAAAATAAATGAGAAGGTTTAAGTAAGTCTAGTTAGTTTCAAAGGGGAAGAATGAAAGTGAGGGAATGTTTATAGTAGTAGCAGGAATTTTTCCAGATATGATGGGAGACATGAAATTCACTGACATAGAAACCACAATATATATTAATACTAAAAAGGATGAATAATAAGAAATATCACCTAGACATATTATAACAAAACAGCATCTCTCCAAGGACAGGAAAATATCTTTAAAACAGTCAAAGAGATAAGACATATTATCTTTACAGAACAAAAGTTACATTGCCTAGACTTTTCATCTTATGCACATTCTGGTTTAAGTACATATTGCTGCTGTTTAGTCACTAAGTCATGTCCAACTCTTTTGCAATCCCATGAACCGTAGCCCACCAGGCTCCTCTGTCCACGGGATTTCCCGGGCAAGAACACTGGAGTGGGTTGCCATTTCCTCCTCCAGGGGATCTTCCTGTCCCAGGGATCGAATCCATGTTTCTGGCTTTAACAGGCGAATTCTTTACCACTGAGCCACCAGAGAAGCCCTTAAATATATATATATACCAATACAATCGTTTTGGAAAACAATTCTCCAATACCCAGTGAAATCGAAGATGCTCATACAATACTACGCAGCAGGTAGACTTCTTGAAAAAATAAAAACCAGAAGGACAAGAGCAACAAATTTTGCACGTGAGCATTGAGAAACAGGTAGGAGAATGTTCACAGCAGCATGACTTGTAATAATATGAAATTTAAAGACAATCCAGAGGGATTAAAAAATGTGACATATACTCTTTGCAATGAAAAAAAAATCACCTGAAGAAATCTCATAAACATAATGTTAAGTAAAAATGTATATGAGGTTGATTATATGAAGTTCAAATTATATAAAGCTAAACAATGAATTAGGGTAATGTTTACCTCTGGAGGGAGGGAAGGGGTATGATCAAGGAATAGAACACAAACAAAAATGTTAGATTATGTATAGTTTTTCTTTTCACATTACATATATGTTATCTTCATTGTAGAAAATAATAATAGCTAACAGTTTACATTATGAATGATACATGTTCTATTTTGTCCCCACTTTATATACGGGAAACTGAGCAAAGAAAGATTAAGTGGCTTTCCCAAAGTTCCAAGCTAGCACACAGCAAAACCAAGACTAGAATCTAGGCAACCTGTTTCCATAGTAAACATTCCTGAATACTGAGCCATTCTCCCTCTCTTTTGTATATGTGTAATATTCCATTCTAAAAATAAAAAGAACAAGTTGAAAAGGAGAAAAATGCTGGGCATTAATGTCCCAAGGGCCAATTCCATCAAAATTGTTTTTCAAGAAGCTAAACATGCTGTGTGTGCATCTATATATATGTGAGTATAACACGAAACACACATCAAAAAGTTAATAATCATTTTACTTGCATTATTTTATTTTCTTCATGTTTTCTACCGCTTTCTAAATTATTTGAAATGAATATGTATTACTTTTATATTTGGGGAAAATCAACATTATTTAAAAATACTTCTGCCCTTGGCTTTAAAAAAACAAAAATCACATATCCTAAATCACACGGTAAATTAAATAGGAAACTTAATTACAACTTGCTTGGCAGACAATAGACAACTCTGAGTGCTACTGAGTTCCAAAAAAAGGGCCTCTGTTTTACATCTGAAGGCAAATAGTGTTTTAAATTTCAGCAAAAATTTTAAGAGGCTAGTGTAGAGTTGCTTCAGGCTGGTCTTAACATGTGCAGATTTCTGTGGCCTTTATTTATAGGGCAATGTCAATCCTCTCCAAGGCAGAAGGATACCCAGGAGGGGTCCTCTGTCCACAGCCACCAACCTGAACAAGGAGAGACACAGAGGGAATCTGATGCAACAATCAAGAAAGACTCACAATACAAAGAGATTACCTGCCTGACTAGCAAATTTAGAAAAACAGCCGTTAAAAGGACAGGTGTGCTGCCTGCTAAAACTCCAGAAATTATGGGAGGCTGCAAAGGGGGTGCTTGAAATTGCTAAGCGTGTGGTGCTAAGTCCTCCCTAAGAGTTGCATCTGTTTTGTTTTCCAGAGGAAAGGGAGGGGAAGAACAAGAGCTTTTTGCAAACCAGAGCTTTCTTGAAGATAGGAAGAAAAACTCTCTACAGACACATAATGGTAGGGTTTTGTAGCATTATCCAGTAAACAGAGCACTAACTAAAAGAGCAATCCATGGAAATACTGAGCCAGTTTCCCTGGCATCTAAAGACCAGCACCAAGCCTCAGGTTTAAGTGAGGACAGGACTGACAGGCTCCACTTCCACTAGCCCAGGCCTACTAATATTGTTCATAACAACTTAATACACTGAAATAAAAACAAATTGACTCTGTAAAGGTGTGTGTGCTTAATCACTGAGTCATATCTGACTCTTTGCGACCCTTTGGACCAAAGCCCGCCAGGCTCCTCTGTCCACAGGATTTTTCAGGCAAGAATACTGGAGTGGATTACCATTTTCCTCCTCCACGGGACTTCCCCAATCTAGGGTTCGAACTCACATCTCCTATATCTCTTGCCTTGCAGGTGGATTCTTTACCCTCTAAGCCATCAGGGAAGCCTAAGAATTACTCTAAAGGTAATTACTCCAAAACGTCCCACGATCAATTTCTACAGATCAAGTAGAAAAGCACGTGAAACATCCACATTTAATTATCTGTCTTCACTGCTCCTTCAGTTACTAGCTTTGAGAACTGGAGCAAAGTGCTTGCTTTTCCTTAGCTTTGGTTCCAGGCTTCTAAGATGGATACAGTAACACCTCTCTCAGAGTGCCCTTGTGAAGATAAAGTGAGATAGTGGGCGCACTGCCTGGCACGATGACCCTGAAGATACCCTGGAAAAACTCCTTCTGCACTTGTCCTGTCTACCTACCCAAGCCACACGACACACAGAGACACATATACACCCCTTCCCTGAATGATGCAGCCTAAGAAAATAGCCTTCAAAAGTCACTCCCATCTGGTTCATGATTTCCAAAATCAAGATGAACAACTCAAGTGCAGTAAAGTGAGAACTGGGAGCTGTCCTTCATTTCAGATTTCATTTACAAATAACAAACTACAAAATAGTAGCTGGAAAAGGAAACTGCTAATGAATATGTATGAAATCTGCAAACCAGAAGCAAAGATAAAAGCTGCCTTTTTTTTGTCACATGAAAGTGAAGACAAACTAGACAGAGAAGGAGCAGGAGAGTCAAAATGAAACTTTCATTTCAGGGTGGAAGGCAGAGTTAGAAATTCAACAAAGTATACAGTTGGGACTGGGGTAATCCATCTCTCTTTCGCTTTTCTTTTCTTTTTTTGCTGTGCCACAAAAATAAGCAGAATCTTGGTTCCTAACCATGGTTTGAACCCAAACTCCCTGCAGTGAAAGTGTAAAGTCTTAATCACTGGACCCACAGGGAAGTCTCACGGAATTCCATCTAGCATCTAAGGACAGGCATTTGGCTACTGGTGAATAAATCTAACTCTTGGCTTCCGAGTCAAAAAAGACGGAAAAACGAAAACAAAAATTAAGAACAAGAGGTTGAAAATGTTCTTTTTTCATGAAGTACAGTCTAATACTTTAACAACGTCAGTTTTTGCCAGAGACAACCAATCATAAGTCATCCTTGGTCCAATGAGCTGGTGAAATACAGTGAATAGAGACGGAAATATCTCGGTTACTTAATGTTGGGCATGTACGCTTGGTTTTTACTTCTGAGTTTCACTGAAGACTGAGCGGGGCAACTGAATTTCTTATTCTGAACACTGAACATCATCATGATACATTATCAAGGGTCAGAACTTGGAAGTAAGCACATTTGGTTTAAGAACAGGCAAAAAGCAAAAAAAAGAAAAAACAACATTTTGAAGGGTACAAACTGGGCAGGGGTAAAGGAAAGCTTTTCCTTCCATATGAGTTTGAAGTTTTAAAACTGGATTAGAGTATATGAAACTTATTTTAAAAAAGAACAGAAAGTAACTAAAAGTCTATCAAATCTGCTCAAAATCTCTTCAAAGAAAAGGGAGAGATGACAGAGGAGATTTGATGGCAGGGAAAGGGATAAAAATTTTAAAAACCTTTTCATGTTTGTACCACAGAGGATTATACTGTTCTGATATTACAGTACTTCTTCCCCTTTAAATGATGGATGAATCCCTAGGCATCTTGTTAACATGCAGATCCTGAGAAAGCAGGTCTGGGGTGAGGCCTGAACTTCTGCATTTTTAACAAGCTCCCAGGTGACACCCACACAGCTGGCAGCTGGTCCATAGATAACACTTTTGTTTAGAAGTAATCTTATTTATTTGGCTGTGCTGGATCTTAGTTGTACCATGCAGGATCTTACGCTGTGGCATACAAACTCCTAGTTTCGGTATAAGGGATCCAGTTCCCTGACTAAGGATCGAATCTGGGACACCTGCTTTGAGAATGCAGAGTCTTAGCCACTGGGTCATCAGGGAAGTCACGCAGATAACGCTTTTAGTAACAGTTTAGTAGAACAATAAAATAGAAGCCAGAAGATTTGAGTTTCAGTGCCTACTGTCAGCTTAACACATAAAAATTTGAGGGCATGTATTTGGGGCAACATGGATGGACCTAGAGATTGTTATACGTAGTAAAGTAAGTCAGACAAAGGAGAAATAGCGTATGGAATTCCTAATGTGTGGAATTTAAAAAGAAAGATACAAATGAACTTACTTACAAAACAGACTCAAGACTTAGAGAACAAATTTATGGTTGTGGAGCGGGCGGGGGGCGGGGGAGGGATACTTAGGGAGTTTGGGATGGACATGTATACACAGCTATAATTAAAATGGATGATCAGCCAGGTCCTAGCATATAACACATGGGACTCTGCTCAATGTTAGGTGGCAGCCTGGACTGGAGGGGAGTTTGGGGGAGAATGGATACATGTATATGTATGGTTGAGTCCCTTTGTTGTTCACCTGAAACTATTTTAACATTGTTTGTTAAAACAACACAAATAAAAAGTTTTTTAAAAAAATATTTGAGGTCACGGCCCCAAGACACTAGCTTACCTCAGCAATGGCACCCCACTCCAGTACTCCTGCCTGGAAAATCCCATGGACGGAGGAGCCTGGAAGGCTGCAGTCCATGGGGTCGCTGAGGGTCGGACACGACTGAGCGACTTCACTTTCACTTTTCACTTTCATGCATTGGAGAAGGAAATGGCAACCCACTCCAGTGTTCTTGCCTGGAGAACCCAGAGATCCAACCAGTCCATTCTGAAGGAGATCAGCCCTGGGATTTCTTTGGAAGGAATGATGCTAAAGCTGAAACTCCAGTACTTTGGCCACCTCATGCGAAGAGTTGACTCATTGGAAAAGACTCTGATTCTGGGAGGGATTGGGGGCAGGAGGAAAAGGGGACGACAGAGGATGAGATGGCATCACTGACCTGATGGACAGGAGTCTGAGTGAACTCTGGGAGTGGGTGATGGACAGGGAGGCTTGGCGTGCTGCATTTCATGGGGTTGCAAAGAGTTGGACACGACTGAGCGACTGAACTGAACTGAAGTTTTATTTCCATTCATGTTGCTAAAATTTCTTCCAGAATATCTTAATGCATAAAGAAATCTGAGTGCCGAAGAACTGATGCTTTTGAACTGTGGTGTTGGAGAAGACTCTTGAGAGTCCCTTGGACTGCAAGGAGATTCAACCAGTTCATCCTAAAGGAAATCAGTCCTGAATCTTCATTGGAAGGACTGATGCTGAAGCTGAAATTCCAGTACTTTGGTTACCTGATGCAAAGACCTGACTCACTGGAAAAGACCCTGATGCTTGGAAAGACTGAAGGTGGGAGGAGAAGGGGATGACAGAGGATGAGATGGTTGGATGGCATCACCGACTCAATGGACATGAGTTTGAGTAAACTCCAGGAGTTGGTGATGGACAGGGAGGCCTGGCGTGCTGCAGTCCACGGGGTCGCAAAGAGCTGGACACGACTGAGCGACTAAAGTGAACTGAACACTGAAAATTTACATTTGGGGATGATGCTGGAATGTGTATTTCTCTAGGTAAGGGGTGGTCACAGTGACTGCTGAAGTGTTCCCTGACACCTGAGGGGGCGAAAATAACGCTGTGCACAGGCAGGCTACATAATACTATTGTCAAACTGGGTAAAATGGAATGTAGACTAGCATAAATGCCCATATGTGTAAGAGAATTTCAGAGATGCGCCAGATTAATAGGGGCTGAAGCAATCAAGGAAGGCCTTATGGAGGAGGTACGCTCAGAATAGGAACAGAATGGCCTGGGTGGCTTAGAAGGACAGCAAGGATGATGCTGAGCAAAATCAGACAGGAAGTCGACTACATGAGCTTCTTGTGAGAGGCCACCCAGTCCCTGACTCTGCATTTGATAACCAGATCAAGATGACCTCATGTTAGAATTCTAAGTCCATCTCCGCTGCTGTGGCAGCGAGGGCGGCCAGGAATACTGGGGTAAACAGTGTGTACGTTTTCCCTCATGAGATAAACAGCTACTGGAAGAGTTTGCCGTAAGAGAAGCAGTGAAATTCAGTATTTTAATGAGATATACTGGGGATAAAACTGAAGACAAAGAGATCAGCCTGGAGAACTCTTGTTTCTAGCAATGGATCTATTTAGTCAAGTGAAATCCTAAATGGAACCTCTATCTACCTGTGCTTGCTAAAAAAAAGAAAAAGAAAAAGAATTAGCAGAAACAGAGCTGCTTGCTTTAGGTCAAGGGGTGATGGGGCCCTCAGGTTAGGTCTGCTGGGCGTCTTCTCAAAGAAGCTACTGTGCTGTGATGAGCATCTAATACAGGGTCCTGAAATTAAGAGATTCAAAGAAAATCCATGCAGACATAGTTCTATAAGAGAAGCAGAGACCATTTTTAGCTGTGATGGAAGCAGAGTCAGGCATTTTGGCTTGTGGTCCAGGGCTCCTTCACCCACTTCATTCTGTTTCTTGTCTATGACTCATTTGATAAGCCATGCCAAGGAGAAAATGCAAAACCCAATACATTTACCAGTAATTGAGAAACATCTTAGTGGCTTCCTCTTATCTTTTGACACTGAGGTCTTAAAGAATATTAAAAACCTAGTTCCATATCCACTCTTTAATCTTATCTCTAAGCCATTAAGTCCCTTGGACTGCAAGGAGATCCAACCAGTCCATTCTGAAGGAGATCAGCCCTGGGATTTCTTTGGAGGGAATGATGCTGAAGCTGAAACTCCAGTACTTTGGACACCTCATGTGAAGAGTTGACTCATTGGAAAAGACTCTGATGCTGGGAGGGACTAGAGGCAGGAGGAGAAGGGGACGACAGAGGATGAGATGGCTGGATGGCATCACTGACTCAATGGACATGACTCTGAGTGAACTCCAGGAGTTAGTGATGGACAGGGAGGCCTGGGGTGCTGCGATTCATGGAGTCACAAAGAGTTGGACATGACTGAGCAAATGAACTGAACTGAACTGAAGCCATTAATTGATTAAAAAAGTGTTCTCCAAAGTTCCAGACCTCTTACTGGTGTTCTAAAGCCCTTTGGAGTGATTTATTACTCACAGGTGCTCATTGAAACATCGTCATCCCAAGATCTGAGTCCCCAAATAACTTACCGCATATATAGGTAAATGGCATAGGATGCTAGGTTTTAATTTATTTTTATACATAATATAAAGAGATGACATATTGGAAATTATGATAATGATACTTGTCATATTTTTAATAGACACCTATTCAGTGAAAAAATTAGCATTATCAGAAAACCACATACAAGGTGCATATGGACATTTTCAAAGATATCATAAGAAATTTAGTTAAAAAGAAAATGAAAGTGGTCAAATAGTTGTTAGTTTCCATTTATAAAACAGAACATATGTGTCTGAGTTTCTAGGAAACATCATTTCTGAAATCTCAGAATCATAGAGTTCGGAGTCCATAAATTCCCTAGGAAGCATCTCAGTGATTGACTGAATGTTGTCTTTTCTTTTTATTTTAAGATTTTAAATACATATATTTATATTTTTATATATTACAAGCTCCTTCCCATGTTTACCAATAACAGAGGAATTCCCTTAATACAAAGCCACCTAGATTCCTCCTTCAATTTATGTTCATTTTCTCTTGTTCTGTCTTCTGTGAATATGGAAAAAACAAGTCCAATATTCCCCTCATAAAACGTTTCCACTTACTTGAAGATAGAAAGCAAGTTACTCCTCAACCTTCTAATCTTATTTCCAGATCCTTTCATTCTTTCCCATAACATTTTCTTTCTACCTCTTTAATGACTTACGGTTCCCTTTAGAGACCTTCCCAATTTCTCTACACACTAAATAAATGGAAACTGACAATGAGGAAGAACTATTTAAATAAGCAGATGATGCCTCGTTCATTAATCTGACCCTCTACTGAAATAAATGTCATAAAATGACATTACAATACATTCTGTATTGTAATCAATTGGTCGGAACTAGTACACCATTTGGAGAAGGCAATGGCACCCCACTCCAGGGCTCTTGCCGGGAAAATCCCATGGATGGAGGAGCCTGGTGGGCTGCAGTCCATGGGGTCGCAAAGAGTCAGACATGACTGAGCGACTTCACTTTCACTTTTCACTTTCATGCATTGGAGAAGGAAATGGCAACCCACTCCAGTGTTCTTGCCTGGAGGATCCCAGGGTCAGGGGAGCCTGGTGGGCTGCCATCTATGGGGTCGCACAGAGTTGGACACAACTGAAGCGACTTAGCAGCAGCAGCAGCAGCAGTACACCATTTATGGGTCATTTGTAGATAATTTCAACAAAAGCTGTAATTTCAGGAGTGCTTCTTGTGTGTCAGGTGCTGAATACTTTGCTACTGAATCCTGGCGACAACTCTAAGAGGCTGGTATTATTATCCCCACTTTTCACAGGAACGGCAGGGACTAGACTGTCAGAGGTCTTGATGATGATCCTCGAGCCAGTGCCTTTCCACAGTGCAGTCACACATGGACGCAAGGCACGGTCCAGGTGTGGCGGCGGCTGCAGGCTGCCTTTCCTCGAACCAGACTCTGAGATGAGAATTTACACATGCGAATGTCACTGGTGAGTGCTGCTGGACTCAGCGTGAACAAAGCAGGTGAGGCAGTGGGAGAAGCTGGACTGCAGTGCCGTCACACTGCAGAGAAGCCCCAGCTGACCTGCAGGCCCCACAGAGTTGTCCTGAAGTGGGGCAAGGGCCTCTGTGTCCCCAGGCTGACCTGCCACTGAATGCATGCTGCTGCGCCAGGGGCGATGGGCAGGATCCTGAGCGAGGCAGCTCTCCTTAGCTGACGGCTCAGGGCCGTCACCAAGGAGGGACCCAGCTGTGAGCTTCCAGCTGTTAAGACTCCCAGACGCCGGGGAAAGAGGACCTTCCGCCTGAAAGGGGCAAGGCACCTGGGTGGCAGCACGGCTCTCCTAGAGTGACTGTTTCCGGATCTCTAACTCAGAATATGGTTCTGCATAATTGCTTATTGTTAAGTTATAAAAAATCACATAGCGTTCATGTCAAAGAAATTAAAAAAATAAATACGATGGAGGCAGGAAAGGAACTCCAAATACGGCTTTGGTTTCTGTGTAGAAAATACAAAATATCCCTCGTTTTTCTGTCAGTTTCTTCAGCTCTTTCTCTCTTTTTCTGCCTCTGTCCCTTTGCTGCATCACATTCTCTGTGTGACACACATACACTAACATGATGACTGGAAACAAAACTGGAAATTTTGACAGCAAAGAAGGGGAACAGAAGAGGAGAGAGAATAATTTGAAATATTGGTAACAGATAATTATTACCCAAGCAGACACTGCCGTTTTAAATAGTTCGGTCAATGATAATACATGTGTCCTCTGAAGGAAAGATGTTACAAAGGATGAATAAACTCTATTAGTGGTTCTGCATCCTCAATAATGTTTCTATCCTTAATTTTTCCTCATAGAATTTATTGTCTAAACTATATTAAAAAGACATAATTGCCTCAGGATGGTTCTTGCCAAAAGAAAATTACAAATACTTATACTATCGGGGATTGAAGAGGAAGTTCTGTCTCATTTCTCACTTTATAATGAGAACAGTCAAACATGTTTTTAAAGTTTAAAATCACAATTATGTATTATGTATTGTTCTCTATTTACCCATTATGGAGAAGCTTTTAAAAAGCTAGAAAGCCAACAACTAGCTGGAATGGCTTACTAGGACATGAATTTGAAATAGATCCCCAGGGGATAACTAATCCAGCTTATATTGTGGGGAAATGTGAAGAGTATTAATTCATATTATGCTGCCTTGCTATTCTATTAACGAATGCAAAAAGAAATTCTTGCGGCAACGTTCTCATTTTAACATGAGCAGCAAGATATTAGTATAGAAGCCAGAGTTCAAAAAGTTAATAATAAACCTGAGTCAAGAATGATTCTGAAAGGATTCAGATGACAAAAGGCAGTGGAGAGTGAAAATTCAAATGTAGCAGGACATTATCTGATTAGAAATCCACTGTTATTGTCCTCCACCAAAATGGCTCACAAACTGCTGATGTCTGTGACCTCTACAGTGGGACTGAATTTGGATCCAAAAGCTGGTGGCTCAGCATTTCCTGTCCCCTCTCTTTTCAAAATCCCACACTACAAAAGGGCATAGGGTAACACACTTTACTGCTAAATATGATTTGAGCCTTTTGGAAGACTGCCCATTCAGAAGTGTCACCCTGGCAACTCACCGATAGCTTTCACTTTTTTTTTTTTCCTCTTTTATTTTTTATTTTTTTTTACTTTACAATACTGTATTGGTTTTGCCATCCATTGACATGAATCTGCCACAGGTGTACATGAGTTCCCAACCCTGAACCCCCCTCCCACCACCCTCCCCATATCATCTCTCTGGGTCATCCCAGTGCACCAGCCCCAAGCATCCTGTATCTTGTATCGAACCTAGACTAGTGATTCGACTTTCTAAGCGTTTTCTCTAAACAACCTTCCTCCAGCAAAATCCTGTGCTCTACCCATAGGGCAGAAGAAGGGAAGCCTTGAATATTATTTTGAACTCTAAATATTTTTAAGTGGCACCTCCAAAGCTAATTATCAGCACTATCCATTGTGCTGTGTTGGCGTAATGGCACTTGGAACACTCATTCTGGAATCGGAGCAGGAAGCAGCCACCCAGTACTGCTGTCCACAGTCAGACTGTTCAGAAGACCCTACCACCAAGCCAAACAACCGCAGTGAAAGCCGACCTGTCCCTTCCCAGACATCACACTATCCCGTGTTTACTATCTGCAGAAGTCTCTCCATCTCTCCATCTCTGTTCACATCACCATTTGGTCCAATGTGGCCACGCTATGCAGAGAGCAACATGCCAAGACACTGTCTTCCTAGGGCTCTCGCTTGTTACCAAATGAAGGGTGCATGTGTGTGTGTGTGTGTGTGTGCGTGCGTGCTACTTCAGTCACCTCCAACTCTTTGCGACCCTATGGACTGTAGCCCGCCAGACGCATCTGTGGGATTCTCCAAGCAAGAGTATTGGAGTGAGTAGCCATGTCCTCCTCCAGGGGATCTTTGTGACCCAGGGACTAAACCCAGGTCTCCTGCATTGCAGGCAGATTCTTTATCGTCTGATCTATCAGGGAAGCTCAGTGAAGGGTGATTTGCCTGCTTTTCAATCCACAACCAATTGTCTCCACTTCTAGATCCATAAACACAAACTGTCTAGGGTCTCCTGTTTTGGAGATACCATATTTGTCTATATCACAAAGACTATGAGTGAGACAGAAGGCAGAAAGAGACCAAAACGGGGAGACAAATTTCCTGTGTCCTGCACACAAGCAAGTGGAAACTCCTTTCGCAACTGGCAGCTCTCGGGATGACTGAATCATGTTGTGTATCCAGACCCTGAAACAGCCCACTGGTTTCACAGCAGTGACTGCCCGTTCTGTGAATTTCAGAGAACAATTCATTGTCCTTGAGACCACCTACAACTTGCATGCATGTGATGTCATTCTAAGTTACACCAACTCAGCATTTCCATGAATTCATTTTCTATACATGAAATTCACCAAGTCTTACAATGTATTTGACCCAATCAGAAATAGCCTTTGCTTAAAAGTGTTGATTTTAAAATAAATGGAGTGTCTTTTTTTTTTTTTTTTAATGTATGGAAGTTGCCTTTTATTTTAAAAAGGGAAATAAAGCTGGAAAAAAGTCAAACGTTTCAGGAAACTGGGTTGTATGGCTGGTGCTTGCCTTATTAGTGAATGTGCCTAGTATGTTGGTATTGAAAGCATCCATTGGAAAAAACTGGCTTGATAATGGATTGAAATGACAGGTCTTTTAAAACTGGAATTTAGATACAGGTGGTTTCGATTCTCTTCCAGTCCTTCCTTTTAGCAGTGGAACAACAATGCTGCTGCTGCTGCTGCTGCCTCTTAAGTCGTGTCCGACTCTGTGCGACCCCATAGACGGCAGCCCACCAGGCTTCCCCGTCTCTGGGATTCTCCAGGCAAGAACACTGGAGTGGGCTGCCATTTCCTTCTCCAGGAACCACAATAGAGAATGCTAAAAACAAATTCCATGCTAAAAAATTTTTTAGGTGCAAAGATAAAAAAATAAATAAAACCTTAATCAGAGCCCAAAGCAGTAAGGCAAAATCTGTTTGCTGAGCAGAGAGTGATTAACCAAAGCATATGCCATTAGTGTGAATTGATTTACTTAATTCAATTTCCTATTTTAAGACACACAGATAACATCACAGTTCAATAAAGATTTGGAATAAGAAGGAAAAAGCTCAAGTGGAAAGGATAGAATGCGTTTCAACTGGCCAGGGCTCTGGCTCCAGCTGTTAGCATTATGTACTTAATTCTGCTTCAAATTAATTCTCTTTTGTATAAAACTGAAAGTGACAGATTAACTGATCTTGAAAGTTTCTGGAAGGATGCTAGAGAAGTGAACTAGAAAGAGTAAAAAAGGAGCGTTTTGTAATTTTCCAACAGATCTTAAGAAAAAAAAAAATCAGTAAGTTCATTACGACTGTGGTAATCAAATAAAATTCACTCAAAATAGTACTATTGTAAGTGTTATTTGAATTTAAAATTTTTACCCATGACATTCCCTCAAAGAAGGCTCTGCGTAATGATTTTCAGAAGTCTGACTTGGGTAGGCTTGACCTCAAACAGTGCGGCCTCTGTTGTAACAGTCTTCCTTAATGACATTCTGAGTTGATTCTGGGAAGACCCAAGGGAGGGACCCTGGCACCACCCCACAGAAGAATGCAAAAAAGATGCTGCTTAGTCTCCCATATGCGAGGCTCAGATCCTGGACAGAGCAATGAAAGGGAGAAATTGACAAGAAAACTCGATTTATGCAGGAAAAAAAAAAAAAATACTATACTTTGGAAAGCAAAGTACTTTTTAAAAATAACTTCTATAGCCACTGTGAATTAAAATGGAGACTGGCACTTACAATTCTACAACATTTTAGGGTTTCATGGAATTTTAAAATACTAGGTGGAATTTTCTCTCATCAAACTCAAAAGGTCACAACAATGGTCATGGGGTAAAATCTCAATTTATTATGCCAAGAAAACAGGACCAACAAGAATAGATACAAATGAGATGACAGGTAATGGCAAAATAAAATGGAAATTGAGAATGTGGTGAATTGTGCTTTAAGTGTACAAATAAATGATAGTAGAGGCTTAAGTACAATATCACATTTATATTTTAAAAAAAGATTTTTAACTATTGCCTGTAACTCCTAAATCAATGTTGCTAGTCCTCAGCCCTCCCCTAACCACCACACCACACTTACAGGTCCAACTAGCTGGTAGACATTTTGACCTAAATGTCCCAAATATACCTCAAAGTCCTCTCCTCCCCACCACCAAGTCCACTTCCCTTCTAATTCTCTTGATGACATCATCATGCTTTCCATCACTCAAGTCAGAAACCTGACAATCCCAAGTCCTAATGTTTTCTCACTTCCAATGTTCAACCTATCACAAAATTCAGAATATTCTAGTTGTTCAAAATTTCTTTCTCTATTCCTCACTCAGTTCAGTTCAATTGCTCAGTCCTGTTTGACTCCATGTGATCCAATGGACTGCAGCACACCAGGCTTCCCTGTCCATCACCAATTCCTAGAGCTTGCTCAAATTAATGTCCATCAAGTTGGTGATGCCATCCAACCATCTCATCCTCTGTCATCTCCTTCTCTTGCCTTCAATCTTTCAGACTTCATGGTCTTTTCTAATGAGTCAGTTCTGAGAATCAGATGGCAAAAGAATTGGAGCTTCAGTTTCAGCATCAGTCCTTCCAATGAATATTCAAGGTTGATTTCCTTTAGGACTGACTGGTTGGATCTCCTTGCAGTGCAAGGGACTCTCAAGAGTCTTCTCCAACACCACAGTTCAAAAGCATCAATTCTTTGGCAATCTCTGCTTTAATGTCCATCAAGTTGGTGATGCCATCCAACCATCTCATCCTCTGTCATCTCCTTCTCTTGCCTTCAATCTTTCAGACTTCATGGTCTTTTCTAATGAGTCAGTTCTGAGAATCAGATGGCAAAAGAATTGGAGCTTCAGTTTCAGCATCAGTCCTTCCAATGAATATTCAAGGTTGATTTCCTTTAGGACTGACTGGTTGGATCTCCTTGCAGTGCAAGGGACTCTCAAGAGTCTTCTCCAACACCACAGTTCAAAAGCATCAATTCTTTGGCAATCTCTGCTTCTACCCTAATTAAAGTCCTCCCATCTCTTCCCCAGATCATTACAAATCTTCCTCCTTCAATCTTGCTCACTGTAACTCTTCCTCTAACTTTCTTCAGGTTAACACATCTAAAAAGCCAATGACTACCACCTTAAAATCCCTCAGCAGAAAAGGGAGCCCTCTTACACTTTTGGTTGGAATTTAAACTGGTGCAGCCACAATGGAGAACAGTACGGAGGTTCCCTAAAAAACTAAAATACAATTACCATATGATCTTACAATTCCACTTTTGGCATATATCCTGAGAAAACTGTAATTCAAAAAGATACATGATACATGAACCGCAGCATTCACAGCAGCACTATTTACAACAGCCAAGACATGGAAACAACTTAAATGTACATCAACAGAATGGATAAAAATGTGATGTGTGTACACACACAATGGAATATTACTCAGCCATAAAAAGAACTAAATAATGCCATCTGCAGCAACATAGAAGTTATCATACTAAATGAAGTAAGTCAGACAGAAGACAAATATTATATGATATCACTTGTTTATGGAATCTGAAGAAAATGATACAAATGAATCTATTTACAAAACAGAAATAGAATCACACATGTAGAAAACAATCTAATGGTTATCAAAGGAGAATGGGGCTAGGGGAGTGATGAATGAGGAGTTTGGGATAATAAAGTCCTACTGTATAGCTAGGGAACTATATTCAATATCTTATAATAAACTATAATGGGAAAGAATCTGAAAAAGAATGTATCACTTTTCTGTACACCAGAAACTAAGACAACACTGTAAATCAACCATACTTCAATTAAAAAAAAAAACTTTCAGTGCTTACAAACACACACACACACACATACACCCCATACCTATGGGCCAATAATCCTGAATGACTTATTACTTCCCTATGTGAGTTTTACACAACTATCTCACCACCACTGCCTGCAATGGCCTCCTCCACCCCACCCTGCTTTTCACCAGTTTAACTCCTATTCAGCTTTTAAGGGCCATCTCAGGGGTTACCTCCTCCAGGAAGCCCGCTTTTACACACACAGTCTTCTGGCTCAAGGCTGCATCTGATGCCTTTTTTGCTCCTTAGTGCATTCTCAATATACTTAACATCATACTGGAGTGGGTCATATTTATTTATGTGGCTGTTCTGCATTTGACAGATATTCCTTGTAGGGAAGGACTTGACTTCTTAAGATCCTAGCAAAGTATGCTGAATTGAAATAAAAGTGAATCACACTATGGAATAAAACAGATTGGAGGGTATGAGAGTAATCTGGAGGATTATAAGTGTTTGGAAATAGTGACTGCTTTTCTTACTTATGCAAATAATACTTCATGGTTTACAAAGTGCTTTCACATAAGTTAATTGTTTGATTCTTAAAATAATCCTAGAAGGCAGGGTAAAACAGAAATGAAGGCTGAGAGAGACCTTAAATGCATAAGAAATTTCTGAGAAGAGAAATGTTACTGATTTTTTTAAGAGGTGTGTGTGTGTGCATGTGTGTGTTTGTGTTTAAATAAGTCTTCATAGATCGTCATTTCACAGATCTACACTTCAGATAAATTCCTATTTGGTCAAAATAGCCAACTGATATCCTTCATGACTACTACAAAAGCTCCTGAAAAAGAAACACTCTCAGTTCTTTACAGAGAATTTTCCATAATGTAGTCCCCTATTCACTCTCCCAAAAAGCAGATCTTGAAGACAGAACAGCTCAGTGAGATTTCTAGACAAAGAGAAAATGGTTTCATTCTCACCTTCAAAGATCCACCAGGCCAGGAACCTTCCCCAAATTTCCTTGATTCCGGAAGCCGTTCTTTTCCCAGGATGCCAACTCCTGAGAGCAGATTTGGTTAAAGTCTTCGGCACACAAGTGTGGAGTATCACAAAGATTCCTGAAAACAAAACAAACACAGAGCAGTGTAAATTGTTTTGGGTTAGCTAATTCTATTAAGCTTTCATTCAACTATTCTACTAAAATTGACGAGGGGAACTTAATACTTGGTTAATAAATTTTAACCAAGCATTACAGTAGTTAAGGACATCAATGTCTAAGAAACTTTAAGCAATTTCATGGCAACAGCTAATGAAAAAAGGTAACACAATTCCAATTACATTTTGGTATAAGATAGAAGTCTGAATGAGCCCTCAATAGCGGGAAACAACTGCTCACACAAATCAAAGAGAGAAAAAAGGCACTTGATCTAATTTTACTCTAATACTTCATGGGAATACAGAGTGCTGTACAATCTCATCAACACACAGGTAGAAGCTGGGGGAAATCTAATACAAACTGCAAAGAAAAAAACAATAAAGAACTAAGTATTTGATCAAGGTTGATGATCTCAGTGAGGAACCCAGACATGCAATTACATTTTGGAGGTGGCTTTGAAGGCGGTGAGAAAAACAGGTATCTGGGAAGGAAGGTTTCAGAACACACCATTGCAAGAAAACAAGCATAAGGTTAAGGTAGAACACCATAGAATGAAAACTTAATTAAAAGGAAGCCAACTAACAGAAGTGTTCGAATAATGTGTTTATTTAATAACTCATTCTTGTGAGAAAGTGAAAAAAAAAAACACTGCAAAAAATGTTTAGAAAACCTCTTTTAAACCAGAATTTGGGGACAGTGTACAGGGAGAAAAGAGAAGCTGGGAGTCTAGACCTGCTTTGCCCTTAATAGTCTGACCTTGGGCTTGCTAAGTGTCTATCAACCTTGCAGGCACATTTGAACGAGTGGGAGAGGTTTTACAAAATATCAGTGGCTAGGCCCTATGTGGCCCAATAAATGCCTAACCAATTACCAATATACCAGATCAAGTGGGACAGAATCCAAGCACAGGCATATTTCTGAAGGAGAGAAAGTCAGAGGAGACATTCTTCAATGATTCATTCAGTGCTAAGAGTCCCATCGTCTCTACACAATTTGCATCTGATCTCTAAAACAAATACAGTTTAATAATATCCAAAACTTCCAAACTCTATAAAATTAAATAGTTCTCCCTTTTAAATCATAGTTTTCTCTGTATATGTACCCAGGAATGGGATTGCTAGATCATATGGTAGCTCTATTTTTCATTTTTTGAGGAACCTCCATATTGTTCTCTACAGAGGCTGCACCAATCTGCATTCCCACCAACAGTGTAGGAAGGTTCCCTTTGCTCCAGACCCTCTGTGGCATTTATTATTTGTAGACTTTTAAATGATGGCCATTCTGACCAGTTGAAAGGATAACTCACTGTACTTTTGATTCACATTTCTCTAATAATTAGCGATGTCGAGAATTTTCTCATGTGCCTATTAAGAGCCAAAACAAACAATCTAGAAGTCCATCAACAAATGAATAGATAAAGAAGATGTGGCACCTTTATATTATGGAATAGACTCGGCCATAAAAAAGAATGAAATAACGTCATCTGCAGCAACATGGATGGACCTAGAGATCATACTAAGTGAAGAACATCACAGACAAACATCAGAAGATATTGCTTATATGTGGAGTCTAAAAAATGATACAAATGAACTTAGTCACAAAACAGAAACTGATTTGCAGATATAGAAAACAAACTTATGGTTACCAAGTGGAAAAGTAAGGGGATAAATTAGGAGGTTGAGACTAATATATACATGCTACTGCTGCTGCAGTGCCAGACTTTATTTTTTTAGGCTCCAAAATCACTGCAGATGGTGACTGCAGCCATGAAATTAAAAGACGCTTACTCCTTGGAAGAAAAGTTATGTCCAACCTAGATAGCATTTTCAAAAGCAGAGACATTACTTTGCCGACTAAGGTCCGTTTATCGATGGATGTGAGTCTGGGTGAACTCCGAGAGATGGTGATGAACAGGGAGGCCTGGCGTGCTGCGATTCATGGGGTCGCAAAGAGTCGGACACGACTGAGCGACTGAACTGAACTGAACTGCTGCTGCTGCTAAGTCGCTTCAGTCGTGTCCGACTCTGTGCGACCCCACAGACAGCAGCCCACCAGGCTCCCCCGTCCCTGGGATTCTCCGGGCAAGAACACCGGAGCGGGTTGCCATTTCCTTCTCCAATGCATGAAAGGAAAAGTGAAAGTGAAGTCGCTGTCATGTCTGACTCTTAGCGATCCCATGGACTGCAGCCTACCAGGCTCCTCCATCCATGGGATTCTCCAGGCGAGCGTACTGGAGTGGGCTGCCATTGCCTTCTCCATATACATGCTACTATATATAAAATAGATAACCAACAAAGACCTACTGTGTAGCACAGGGAACAGTACTCAATATTTTGTAATAATCTATAAGGAAAAAGAATCTGAAAAAGAATAGACTTTATGTCTATTAAAAATAAATAAATAGTTCCCTAATTTTCAAGAGGAGGAAACTAGGGCTCTGAGAGGTATACAGACTTATATGAAGTCCAAGCAAAGCAGTGAGACCAGGATGGACTCAAGTCTTCCAAGGAGGATAAAAGCAGATCATGAGCTGGGGCCGGACATAACCCTGTTTCGGGCTGGGCTGGGTGGGACAGGACCACATGGATTCACACCATTAACAGGGCCTGATGCTACTGACTTTCTGGGCAGAGGCAAACATAACCTCAGAATTCCCACCCCTTAAGGAGCAATGAAGATAAAAATAATCCTAAGAGCTAA
The DNA here is from genome assembly GCA_006410635.1 of Cephalophus harveyi. Classification (NCBI taxonomy): domain Eukaryota; kingdom Metazoa; phylum Chordata; class Mammalia; order Artiodactyla; family Bovidae; genus Cephalophus; species Cephalophus harveyi. The sequence continues at coordinate 448,147 of SJYT01024534.1, forward strand.
ATTTCTGAGTACTCTGTAAGAGCCCGACATTGTGCTAAGTGCTTTAATCCTCACAAGAACACTCTGTCCTAAGGACTATTATTATCCCTGATTTATAAATGAGGAAACTGAAGTTGAGAGTGCTTTGTCTTGATCCAAAATGGTGGAAGTGGAATTTTAACAAAGATGTTTTTTTCCCAACCATGTATTGCCTGGAGGGAATGCAATAACAGGCAGTTGGAGGCAAGGCTACTCTGCCCTGTATCTGCCCAGCACCCCCCACCCCCAACTTTTCTTTTTGGCACAAAGCACTCTCACGGTGGAAAAAGGAAACAGAAGCACCCGGGAGTCTTCTCAGTGCTTTCAGATTTTCTCCAATTAAATAACTAACTTTTGTTGTTTGGGAAAAGATGAACATTGTATGGAATACTTTTTCTTCTCCCTTCATAACACATACACACACACTTCCAAATTAGCAGAATTTGAATAGTGAGATTTAAAGCTGCTACTTTGGAGACTTCAGCTCAGACAAGTGTCAGAAGAGTCACCACTGAAATCTGTCCTAAATGATTCAGTCCATCATGACACGTGAATTTTAAAGCTTAACTGAAATCTCTGGAAGGCCATTTACAATTCCTTAGGAAAAAACGTCTGAAATACTCTTACACTCATCTTCAAAATCACAGAGAAGTATCTTTGTTACAGTTTGTTGGTCCGGTACATTTACATTGTGTAAATGATTTCCTTTCTTTAAATAGCTACTGACTATAATAAAATCTAAGTTATAAATATTCCACATATGAAATTTATTTTATTTAAGAGGCTAATGCAAAGCATTACTGCTTCTGACACCTTAGGCAGCTCATAATTATACTGTGGCAGAAATCGTCTTCACAGCTCATTTTAAAAATAATGTGAAAAGATGGTTTTCATTAAGACAGTTCTGGGAAGAAATAAAAGAGTGACAGTAAAAATGAAAACATAATTTTGAGAATTGGAAGGGGCCTGGAAGGTGTATCCAACCATTCATCTGCCTACCACCTATTCCATTTTCTGTACTCTGTACAGAGTTGAATCTCCCTTCTTGTAACTTTCACTCCTTGATCCCAGATCTGGCTCTTGGATATAGATCCAGATACACATCCTAGTGTAAACCTCCCCAACCACAGCCCACTGTTCAGAAAAGCAGAGATCAATTGCTATTTTAGTAGAGGTGGCCACTGATAGGACTGGGGGGAAGGACCTGACTCCAGGACATTCTCAGAGGCTGGAAGATGACCCATGAGGTTGCTTTGTGCCAAAGCCTCTGCCCTAGTGTGTGCTAAGTCACTGCAGTCATGTCTGACTCTTTGCAACCCAATGGACTGTAGCCTACCAGTCACCTCTGTCTATGGAATTCTCCAGGCAAGAATACTGGGGTGGGTTGCCAAGACTTCCTCTAGAGGATCTTCCCCACCCAGGGATTGAACCTGCATCTCTTAGGTTTCCTGCATTGACAGGCAGGTTCTTTATCACTAGCGCCACCTGGGAGAAAAAAATGATAATCAGCCAAGTCAACCAAATCAGCTCTCTCTGGGACCTGGATGAAACACTAGGAGTCAGATGAGAACCTACTGAATATGCAGAGGTAAACAGCAAGAGCAGAGAGATGACGAGAGAGAGGACTCACTCCCTGAAGTAGCATCCAACCCTAATAACCTCCCACTTTTCAGATCCAGATGGGCATCAGTCCATCCTCCTAAGGGTATTCTGAGTGAGTGTCTGTTCTCTACAGCTCCAGATGCCCAATGCATATCAACTAAGTTATGCCACCTCAATTACCAGCTGTTCTTATAGCTACAAATCAAGTTGACAGCAGCTCCATTATTTTTTGTAGGTATTTTTGCTAGAACCAAGAGGAAGTTTTATTTTCACACCTTTAATATTTCACTTTTTGAGAATGGAGTTTATCATTACAACTTGCCAAAAACATTTGACATCTCAATTCTGCCCTTTCAAAATATGTCTTATGCCTTTCACCTCCGTGTCATCTACAGATTAGACAAGCATGCCACGTAGAATGCTGTTCATGCAATAATACAACACAGAATGGGACACTGTTTCACAGAGCCAATAGTGGTATAAAATATAGTGAAAACCAAACTGTCAATAAATTAAAATGAATTAATTTTAGCCTCTAGGTCATTCTTTAATTTTAATCATTAGCAGTTCTCCAAATTGACTGCAAATCATCCAGAAGATATAAATAGCTACATAAACTGACATGACCAAGCAGTGGATTTTGCTAGATAAAGGTTTTAACATTTATTTGGTAGAGACTGCAAAACCCAGAAGAATTAGGCTTCAGCATCATTAGGGAAAATTAGGCTATAGTTGAGATAATTGGCAACATGAACTTCATGGTTAGAGTAATTACCTGTGCAGCAGACCAAGAAGTTATATTTGAGAAACATATTGCAAAAACAGTCAAGCTCGCCTCATCTTTCCCTGAAGCAATCATTAAAATTAGTAGAATCTATCATTGTAGGTCATCTGGTATACCCCTGACAGTGAAATTGTTCTCCAAAGATCTCAGCTACTTTGTCTAACTTTGCTTTCAGCAAGTCACATGGGATTTCTCCTTACAAAAAAAAAAAAAAAAAAAAAAAAAAAAACACATAAAAGGGCTTTTTAAGTTCCTGTGTCTGCTTTCCTTAGTTTTTCTCTCTCCACCTTGACTGTCGGGCTGTCAAGCTATAATTTCTCACGGTGGTGGATGTGCCTGCCCAGGGCAACTAAGCCCATCCTCTGGGCTCTAACTGGATACTTCTGGTCTTCCTAGGGTTGAATTCATATAAAAGAAGACTAGGGAGAGGGGCTGCTGGATCGGTCTTAAAGAACATATGTAAGTGCATCTCTTCAAGAAATGGGAATACCAGACCACCTTACCTGCCTCCTGAGAAATCTGTATGCAGGTCAAGAAGCAACACTTAGAACTGGACATGGAACAATGGACTGGTTCCAAATTGGGACAGAAGAATGTAAAGGCTGTATATTGTCACCCTGCTTATTTAACTTATATGCAGAGTACATCATGTGAAATGCTGGGTTAGATGAAGCACAAGCTGTAATCAAGATTGCCAGGAGAAATATCAATAACCTCAGATATGCAGATGACACCATTCTTATGGCAGAAAGGGAAGAGGAACTAAAGACCCTCTTGATGAAAGTGAAAGAAGAGAGTGAAAGAGCTGGCTTAAAACTCAACATTCAAAAAACTAAGATCATAGCATCTGGTCCCATCATTTCACGGCAAATAGATGGGGAAACAATGGAAACAGTAACAGATTTTATTTTCTTGGGCTCCAAAATCACTGCAGATGGTGACTGCAGCCATGAAACTAAAAGACGCTTGCTCCTTGGAAGAAAAGCTATGACAAACCTAGACAGTATATTAAAAAGCAGAGACATCACTTTGCCAACAAAGGTCTGTCTAGTAAAAGCTTTGATTTCTCCAGTAGTCAGGTATGAATCTGAGAGTTGGACCATAAAGAAAGCTGAGCACCAGAGAATTGATGCTTTTGAACTGTGGTGTTGGAGAAGACTCTTGAGAGTCCCTTGGACTGCAAGGAGATCCAACCAGTCCATCCTAAAAGAGATCAGTCCTGGGTGTTCATTGGAAGGACTGATGCTGAAGCTGAAACTTCAATACTCTGGCCATCTGATGTGAAGAACTGACTCATTGGAAAAGACCCTGATGCTGGGAAAGATTGAAGGCAGGAGGATGAGATGGCTGGATGGCATCACCAACTCGATGGACATGAATTTGAGCAAGCTCCAGGAGTTGGTGATGGACAGGGAAGCCTGGTGTGCTGCAGTCCATGGGGTCGCAAAGAGCTGGACATGGCTGAGCAATTGAACTGAACTGAAATGCATGTATAGATCTCATGCCATGTCTCTTGGCCACACAGAGGTCCTCTTGGTGTGTTTTCTTCTCAGTTGTGTTGAACTGTTAAACTGTTCATTCAACAATCATTGTTCAGGTCCACCAGTGGCCAGGCCCTAGCCGTGGGAGCCACAAGAAACAGAAAGGTGACTAAGACATGGAAGCTTCTACTCCAAGACAGAGATGAGAGATCAAAACACCATCTTGGGCTGTGTGGCATTTTTATGATATTTTTCATAGACATAATCTGGCTTAATTCAGAAAAATAAGTATTCTACTTGACATTTCACAGATAAAAATAAACTAAGAGCAGGTTACTTCTCAATGATTCATCCCAGTCAGTAAGTGGAAAGCCAGGACACCAAAAGTGAATCATGTGATTCTAGTCATGTTACTTCCATCAACATGGAAGTGATCATGGTTTATGTGGATAACATGACTACCTAGCAACACATATTGTGTGCTTACTCCATACTGGGTACTTCTGTCACTGGCTGGCAGATATTTGATCTTCATGGGAACTTTACGAGGAAGGAGGTCTTACTCTCCCCAGAGGACAAAACTGAGACACAGAAAGCGGTCTAATGGCCCAAGGCTGCATGGCCAGTTGGTGGCAGAAGAGATAAACACAGTGAGAATGGTGCCACCCAGGAGAAATGTGGAGAGAAGTCACTGGATCTGTTGCTAGGAAGAATGCTAAGAAAGTTTCGGAACGTTTTCGAGCATTTCCAGAACAGTGAGACTTTTCTTCTCTTGTAAATCCTGTGAGAAGACACTGGCATTGGAGACGAGAAAAAGATGGCAAATCCCAGGAAAGAAGAAAGTGTGATGCTCCCCCTCCCCCGCCGTGGCTGTGGATGTGTGGGGGAGCTGCCGGCACGGAGAGCTTCTGGCATAGAAATGCCATCTGCTGTTTGAATACTTGCTATGATATTTTCTGTGACTTCAGATGCTTTGGATAGATCACACTGCTTGAGCAAAGCAGAGAGAAGAGACCCTTGGCATTTGTGGCCTTCTGTTTGTGCCTGGTGATTTTACAGTGACTGCCTGGGAGGCTCGTGTGCTGGCAGTTTGCTGGGATATCAGTTTGCATCACACAAATTTGCTGGCAGTTCCACACTCACACCTCAGTGTGGTTTCTTTATTCTGAACCTGTGTTCAGGTAGGAAAGGAATGAGCCAATCAGAAAAGAAGTGCTTCAGCCTTCAGTGAGTGATTGTCATGAGCCAGATGTAGGCTAAGGGCCTCCCTGACAATACTTCTCTTAACCCTATAAGTAATTCCGTAAGACGGCCGTTGGCAGAACAGCTGTCTACATGGGCAAACTGTGGACTTTTAAATGATGACCATTCTGACCAGTGTGGGATGGAACCCCACTGCGGTTCAGATTTGCATTTCTCTTATAATTAATGATCTTGAGCATCTTATCACATGCCTATTGGCCATCTGCATGTCTTTTACTTGAAGAAATGTCTATTGAGGTCTTCTGGCCATTTTTTTGACTGGGTTGCTTATGTTTCTGTTATTGAGTTGTGTGAGCTCCTATACCTTTGAATTTGTGCCCAGAAGTTTCAGAATCAGTTTCAACATGATCTGCTATGTCCCCAGGAATTCAGAGGTTGAGGGAAGAATGTGTCAAAGGCCAGAATATACCTGGTGCAGTGCTGGGGATGTTTGTGGCTGACATGAATACCGTGAATGATATATCAAATGTCTGGGGCTTCCAGAGGAAGGAGAAGGTATTTCTGGCTGGAATCAGGCAGTAAATACTGACAATCTTATGGAGACCTGGCAGTAAAAGAGAAGAAAGAAAAAGAATGGAACCTCTAGGGAGAAGCAGAGATAAGAAGTGGATTTCAGCCAGAGGAGATTTGAGCCCACTTATAGGCTTAGGAGACATGTAATAAACAGAAACAGAGAGAGAATGAAGCTGCAAGTGGCAAAAACAGTGGACAGAGTCAAGGCTGGTGGTCAGGGGCAATTGCTCCTTGGAAGAAAAGCTATGACAAACCTAGACAGTGTATTAAAAAGCAGAGGCATCACTTTGCTGACAAAGGCCCATACAGTCAAAGCTATGGTTTTTCCAGTAGTCACATATGGATGGGAGCGCTGAACCATAAAGAAGGCTGAGCTCCAAAGAATCGATGCTTTCAAACTGTGGTGTTGGAGAAGACTCTTGAGAGTCCCTTGGACAGCAAGGAGATCCAACCAGTCCTTTCTAAACGAAGTCGACCCTGAATATTCACTGGAAGAACTGATGCTGAAGCTGAAACTGAAACACTGTGGCTGCCTGATGCAAAGAGCGGATTCACTGGAAAAGACCCTGATGCTGGGAAAGATGGAGGGCAGGAGAAGGGGACATCAGAGGATAAGATGGGTGGATGGCATCATCCACCTGATGGACATGAGTGTGAGCAGACTCCAGGAGATAGTGAAGGACAGGGAAGCCTGGCGTGCTGCAGCCTATGGGGTCACAAAGAGCTGGACATGACTCAGTGATTGAACAACAAGAGGCACATACACTGGTTTCATGTCTCCTCCCTTGTTGAAGAGAACACTCCTCAGATTGATGGGCCTCGGAAACAAATTTTCCAAAACCAGCGTGCTAAGCCCATATGCAGAAACCTGCTAACGTGCATACCACCCTACCTTCTTGCTAAACAACAGTTGGAGTCAGTCAAAATGAAATGAAATGCCAATACACTTCAACAGGAATACACATGTTTTGCAACCTTGAACTTGAGTTTAATAGAATAAATCAAACAAATCTGCTTGGAAGTCCGAGAACCAATTGAACTAGTTCCAACTTGACCAGGGGTTTGTTTATTTTGCTGAAGTCCTGTCATTTATGCAAACTGTGTAACAAACAGGGAATGAGGGCCCGCCTACCAGCAATTCACACTATTTCCAAGCTGGAATGCTAATGGTTTTTACTTTCAGTCCTCGTTTTTGACTGGACTGTTTTATTTTACTGGGGAGAACTTTTGCAGGTGATTTTTAATACCACTGCTTTTTTTCTGATTAAAAAAAGTATTTTCATTTTTCAAAATATGAAAGAGTAAAGGTTAAAAAATTAAAACCAAATGTTATCTTCTATCCCCAGAAATTTAAAAACTGTCAGTGTTTTGGTGTATGTCTTCCAAGTGTTCTATTTTTCCTGAATGTGTGTGTGTATATACATTTTTCAAAATAGAAATGGAATCATATAGGATGCACTGATTTAGTAACTCACTGTTCTCACCTAATAATACAAGGTGACCATAGTCTACAGTCATTTAACGTCTGCATAATATTCTAGCATGTAAAGAAATCATTTTCATTTAACCAAATTCCAAATATTGGCCATAAAGCTATTCTATTTGGCTGACTTTAAAAATCATATTCTAAAGAGATACTATTTTACTCGTACTGGCTGAAAAACAATCAGTGATATTCTTAACACAGTTGACACACGGAGCATTATTAAGTTAAAAATTCCATTTCCCTCATCAGGATTTTGATCAGAACTGAAACGGTTTCAGCCTGGGCGCCCTCTTGGAGCGGTGGCAGCCCACATTTCCACTCGGGTCCCCAATCAGGTCCCGCCCGACTCCCACCATCCCCATCATGGCCCTGCCTTTGCCAGATTTTCTTACATCTGCAGTTTGGCAATGAGAGGTCTGCTGCGAAGGTACATCAGTCTCCGTGACCGACTGAGTCTAATGACAATTTAGAATTGAAAAGATCACTTGTATAGTCTCGTCTTTTCTACTTGTGTACTCAGGGGTTTGGTCTGACACATCTTTGTCAGGAAACACCCGGTCTTTCTTTCAAATTCTCTTTGTATGACTGTCTTTTTTATTACAAAGAAGAATTACGCCAGTCTAATCCGGAGTTTTTCTCTGTATAATACAGAGTTTTTTTTATTTTTCCGACCCAACACTTTACTATTTATTGAGAAGAGTAACTACAATGATAATAATTTATAATCTACTCTGATCGATATTGTCGAGTCCTAAGGTTCCGAGTAAACGACGGGGGAGGGGCAGGTGACCGTGACTCCTTAGGTGTCTACTATACAAGTGATGGCACTGACACCGATATCAAAGTGTGTACGGGTGTGTACCGTTTTGACTAGTCTGACAAGTAACACTTATACACGTCGAACAATAATACACTTAACCTGAAGTTATTTCGACAATTTTTTTATTCTGGTGTCCACGGGGTTTAGGTATGGACTCTACAACTAAATTGACCAGAATTACGATATGCAGATGACACCACCCTTATGGCAGAAAGTGAAGAGGAACTAAAGAGCCTCTTAATGAAAGTGAAAGAGGAGAGTGAAAAAGTTGGTTTAAAGCTCAACATTCAGAAAACTAAGATCATGGCATCCGGTCTCATCACTTCGTGGCAAATAGATGGGGAAACAGTGGAAACAGTGGCTGACTTTATTTTGGGGGGGCTCCAAAATCACGGCAGATGGTGATTGCAGCCATGAACTTAAAAGACACTTACTCCTTGGAAGGAAAGTTATGACCAACCTAGACAGCATATTAAAAAGCAGAGACATTACTTGGTCAACAAAGGTCCGTCTAGTCAAGGCTATGGTTTTTCCAGGAGTCATGTATGGATGTGAGAGTTGGACTGTGAAGAAAGCTGAGTACAGACTCTTGAGAGTCCCTTGGCCTGCAAGGAGATCCAATCAGTCCATCCTAAAGGAGATCAGTCCTGGGTGTTCATTGGAAGGACTGATGTTGAAGCTGAAACTCCAATACTTTGGCTACCTAATGCGAAGAGCTGAGTCATTTGAGAATACCCTGATGCTGGGAAAGATTGGGGGCAGGAAAAGGGGACAACAGAGGATAAGATGGTTGGATGGCATCCCCGACTCAATGGACATGGGTTTGGGTGGACTCTGGCAGTTGGTGATGGATCGGGAGACTTGGTGTGTTGCGATTCATGGGGTCGCAAAGAGTCAGACATGACTGAGCAACTGAACTGAATTGAACTGAAGCGGTTCTCCTAATGTGAAGCCAAGAATCGTGAAGCCAAGAATCATTGATTAACATAAAACAAAGCATTCCAAAGCTAAATGAGAAGATGAATTGATATAATTGATATGAAAGTACAAGAGAACATTTTTAAAGAAGTGATTCTATCATTTTTCAAGTACAAAGAACACATATCTGCCTTTTTAAAGTGCTACCCAGCAAAGAATTGAGTCTTGCTTCAATAATCTGTAATAATTAATTAAATCTAACTTTAAAGAGCCTACTGCCTCCTAGGGACTATTCCAGGCAGTTGTTAGATCATGTAGAACTGATACTGTTAAAAGCCCAACATTCTCTGAGGTGGATTAAAACTAGATTAAATCCACAAACTAGTTGAGATACTGATTTTTCTAGGAAAAATGAAACACAGAAAATATCACAATGAACTTGGTATGGCCCCACAGGGTAATCACAGATTCTCTATGGGAGCAGTTCAAATCCAGGAGGTTTTGCTCTGTCTGCCAACCCACGAAGCTGGGCACAGGCCTCTTAGCAAGAATGTGGGAAAAGCTGTCCCAGAAAATTGGAAGCTTCCTGCCAGAGGGCACCATCATCCTCTCCGGGCATTGGAGGCTATATGTCAACGTTCCATCTATAGATCCCAAGACAGCTTTACATTCATAATAAAAGAGCCAAACCTTCTTATTAGAGAAAATTAATATTCAATATTCACTCATATATGTCTTTACTCTGTTATTAATTAGAAACTTTGAAGATAATTAGTGTTGGCTTTGAGTGCAGTTTGGAACTGCACCCAGCTGGAAAGAGGCCACAGAGCATAGAGTTTCATTCCTCACCAAGGCTGAGCGCTCTCGGAAAGGGATTAGAAGAGAAAGGAATGGAACCAACCCTCATTCAGAAACAATCTCCTTGAGTTAACGGACTGTGGCTGTCAGAGGCATGGCTCTTCTCAGTCCCGTCACCCCCAGCCCCCATAAGACACAGCAAAATAAAATCAGATAAATGAAGTGCTGTGGGTTGGAAAAGGCATGAGAGGTATGGTGTGCCTGGAGAGCTGCTGGTGATGAGGCAAAAACACCTGAGCAGGTGGAAAAGGTGGATGAGGAGCAGCAGACAATCTCAAAGGAACATGGCCCCTTTAATCGGAGAATGAATGAATGAATGCCATGCAGGAATTCAAGAGCAATGGAAGAGCTGAGCAGAGCATTAGGAGAAAAGTAATCTGGGAAAAGGAACGATTTCCAGATACTGGCTACTATCACCACTTCAGCTAAAATGAAACAATACTGACTTCTTTTTTACTCAGTAGAAATGAATGTAAAATTTTCTGACCCTTATAGGAAAAAGAAAAAAAATAACAGCAACTTGTAAATTACCATCAATAACCAGCCAAAGGCTTTTCAAGGCTCCTTCTCTGCTAACACCCTGCTACAGACATACCAAAAACAGGGGCTCCTCTCGACATGTCCTTCCCCAATGTCCCATCTGTCTGACACCCCCTGTTAGCCTCTCTGCAGAGTCTTTTTAGATTCATGTCCTATCGCTCTTCAATTCTCTTTTCATCTCCAACATTTCTCAGGTCATCCCAGGCTCTAGACACTAGCTTGAGGATCAAATCACCCCACCTTCATCCCAGTGCCCACCTCAGGGGTCCAGGAACTGTTTTGTTTTGGGTTTTTTTTGGTGTTGACACAGTGCCTTAGTCACACACATACCCCACACACAATGCAATGCTCTGGGTGCTTGAACATCACATTCTGAGAGATCTGTGATATACCCTCCTTTCTATGAGAAATTCAGCTTTAACAAAATTTCCCCCAGGCAAAAACAAGCCTCACACTCCATAGAAACTGTGAATACAAGGCCATGTTTACTTCAACTTCCTAGATAAATAATCTTACAGAAGAAACTAGGTTCTAACATGACACATATCAAAATGTCTAGTTCTCACTACCAAACCTGAAACCCCTCAATTTATATTCTGCCTATTATATCTCGCTTTTAAGAAGCTGTATTTGATTGACTGGTTTTCCACTCATCAAGACAGGTATGTGTCTCACTTTTGGATTATTTTTGCCACTACCCTAGGTTGGTTTTTAAATCATTATGAAATCTAGTCACAGATGTAGAAAATGAACGTATGCTACCAGAAGGGAAAGGCGAGGGAGGGATAAGCAGGAAAGTGGGACTGACACATACACACTGCTATATATAAAACAGAGAACTAATAAGGACCTCCTGCACAGCACGGGCGACTCTACGCAATACTCTGTAATGATCTACACGGGAAAAAGAATGTACAAAAGAGGGGGTATATGTAAATGTATGACTGAGTCACTCTGCTATACAGCAAAAACTAACACAACATGGTAAATCAACTATGCTCCAATAAAAATGAAAAATAAATCATTACAAAAAGCAGAACATTGAGACATGAAAACCCAGAGGCAGACTCATACGATCCCGCTCGGCACACAGATTTCTGACTCAGGAGACTCTCAGATCCAGATTCTTACATGGCATTTTAGTCCCACTCCTGCAACTGAGTAGACTTTGAATTTCAAGTTTGCAAACATCATTAAAGTATGGATACAAAAACCTAAGCCCATGTGTATAAACTAAATAGCCCAGGACAAAATTTTGGTCCAATTCCTTATAGTATGAGTTTTTTATCACCACACCTGTATTTCATCAAATTTCTTCAAAAGAACAACTCATTAATAGTGATTTTGGTGTAAAATGATACTCATTATACAGAGTATCATTCCAAGAGGTTTCACATGAAGACTGGAGGATAATTTTGAAGAAGAGATGAAGGTGAAACATGAGAGCACGCTTTAAACATTTGATGCGCTTCCAGGAGGAAAGTGATTGTCAGTCCTCACTGCCCAGGACACTCCCCAGGTCATCTGCAGAAACATGCTAATGCCCTATTTCCAGGGACTTAATTAGTCTAGGGTGGGATCTGGCCCTAGATCAATTTTTAAAGGTCATTCTATTGTATATTAGAATCACACCTCTGGAGGTAGATTTTACTTCAGTAGAGAACCGAGAACTTTGTAACAAGAAGAGCTGTCCAAGGAAACAATAGGTCACCTCATCAGGGGCAAGTCCCATCATAGCAAGTGACATAGAGGGGCGGGGTCACGTGTCTGAGCCCCTATAAGGGACAGTGGAGAAAGTGGGCCTAAGATCTTTGAGACTTATTTTTTTTCTTCTAGTTTGACCTAGGGTCATTATTTAGGTGAGAGCAACGAAAGAAATGGGGCTTCCCTAGAGGCTCAGATGGTGTAGAATCCACCTGCAGTGCAGGAGATATGAGTTCAATCCCTGGGTTGGGAAGATTCACTGGAGAAGGAAATGGCAACCTACTCCAGCATTCTTATCCAGGAAATCCCATGGACAGAGGAGTCTGGTGGGCTTCAATTCATGGGGTCCCAAAGAGTCGGACACGACTGAGCCACTAACACTTTCACTTTTTCTCAAGAAAAGAAAAATGCCTCATTTACAACGTCATCCTTGGAACAAGTTTGTCTTAAAGTCTTTCATATTGGTTCCACACATGAACCACATATGTTCCACATATTGGTTCCACATAAGACTTGTTAATCTGTACAATAACATTAACATTGTATTGTTTCAGGATTATTTTAAGGAAATTTCCCTCCACCGTGAATTATTCTAATTTTTGACCCTTTTATCCAACTTCCTATTACTTTATCTATAAAAGACATTTCTTTTCTGCTTGGAATTTGTTTTTCTTCAATTTATAAAAAGGATTCCTCACTCAAAATACTCTGGGAAACATCATTGGTATAGAAATACTTACAATCTCTTTATAAACATCTTTTTTATTCCTAAGCATTAACATGAAAACTTCCTCTGACCCTTTCTGAGAGATGAACTTTGGTTCTTATTTTAAAAGGTGATACTTCTGGCATCCTCCCACCTTAAATTTATTTATTTACTTTTTTTTTACATAGTGAAAGCAGATTTATTCAGGGAGATTCACACTGCACAGACTGACTATGTGCCACCTCAGAAGACAAGAGGCCTGAAATATGGGGTGATTAGTTTTCATGGGCTGAGTAATTTCTTATTTTATAATTTTTAATTTTAATTTTATACTGGAGTATAGTTGATTTACAATGTTGCATTAATTTCAAGTGTATAGTCCCCCCTTAAATTTAGACAGGGGAATATACACAGAAGCAAACAACAGAATAAAAAATAAAGTCCCTTCATGTCCCAATTCTTAGTTGGATTTTTTTTCAGTTTTGCTCTTTGCTTCTTAAGTCACTGGGCTGATAATTCTATATACTCTTACAACTTATATTTTCAATGTCTTGAGATCCTTCCATACCATTACACAAAGGTCCAAATCTATTAACAGTTACACAACATGTGCCTTAGTTCATTAGTCATTTCACTGTTAGTATTTCTTTGAACCCATTTTAACTATTACAAAACTGCAATAAATAATCTTGTAAATATATTTGTGTCTATATAAATCCCCAAACTGGAATTTGTATAAGAATGTATAATAAAACTGTTTCTCCTCTTTTTTGCCAATATTAGATACCACTGGCTTTAATTTTTCCAATCTCAGAGGCAGAACTCCAAAGACTGGAGTTTATAAGTCAAAGTATAATAGCAATTTTCTAGATTGTTGTTACATCTCCTTTTTTAATGATGAAGTCAAACTATCACAGCAGAAGTCTAAAATCTACCCCCAAACCTGGAATTGTGCTCAAAATTCTAAGATGCCAAGAGATTTTTGCAGAGAATGCCTTCCTCTTGATCCATTCCTTACCATTATAACCTTCAAAAGATAATTCAAAACTTGCCTCTTCCAGGAAGCCTCCCTTGACCACTTCCCTGGATCTTACACATTTCTAATTCTTCTCTACTCTGATCCCTCATACTTATGTATTTGGTTTGTGTTGACTCTTAATCTCACTTTGTATCTCCCAATAATGCCAGGAAAATGGAAACACAGGAGGTGATTAGATGACAGAAGTGAATAAAGATTTATTAAATATTTAGTTATTCAGCCAATACCTATTTATGAGGCGCGGTACTGGATATCCAATTTATGTGCTTTTCCAGAACTGCAGCTCTGGCTGCTTGCCCCATATACAGTCCCTGCCCTGGGACCATCTTGTGTCCCCAAACCCCCTGCTGTCTCCATCTCCCCAGGGGAGAAAGGGCTCTGGCACAGCCTCTGTCGTGAACATGTGCTCCAGCAGCTCTGGCGCCCTAGTCCCCCTAACTGATGTGGAGACTCCAGCTCCCACCACTTCAGGACGACCATGAAGCACCGTCCTGTGGGGTATAGGACCTGGCTTCCCCACAAGCTGACCAGAGGGGCTGCACCACACAACCTGGAAACACCCCATTTAAGCCCAATGGGGTGACCTTGGTCAATGAGAGACAGGACACCAGAAGCAGCTGGAAGACAATCCCTGCCTTTCCTTCCCATGATGGACTGTTGTGAGGCACAGTGGTCCCAGAGACCTGTCTGCAAGACAACGTAAGTCATAGAGAAATCAATATGAGCTCCTGAGAGGCAAACGGCAGCCGCGTAACAGGTTATCGTGTGTGTGTCCTGCTTGCCTTATGTCCTTACTGTTGCTTTCTGAAACTGCACCTCCTCACAAAGACCTCCCATCTGAGTTTTTTCTCAGACTCTGTTTTCTAGAGAACTCAAGCTAAGACACACCTACTATCTCTACAAACACTGCATTATACACTAGACTAGGCTGGGAAGAGGTATGAAAGATAGAAAGAATAAATCAATCCTGCCGTAGAACCTTGCCATCTATTGGGTTGACCAAAAAGCTCGTTCAGGAAAGCTCAAACAAACTTTTTGGCCAATCTAATAATTGAGGGAGCAAGGCATCTCCACAAGACAAAGTGCAGGATGGGAATAACTAGAATGAATGAGATAAAGGGATAAATTATGCAGAGGATTAGGAAATGGGAATTACTTGACAGTGAAGTATGCTCAAACTACCACACAATTGCACTCATCTCACATGCTAGTAAAGTAATGCTAAAAGCCATTACTTTACTCTCCAAGCCAAACTTCAGCAATACGTGAACCGTGAACTCCCTGATGTTCAAGCTGGTTTTAGAAAAGGCAGAGGAACCAGAGATCAAATTGCCAACATCCACTGGATCATGGAAAAAGCAAGAGAGTTCCAGAAAAAAACATCTATTTCTGCTTTATTGACTATGCCAAAGCCTTTGACTGTGCGGATCACAATAAATTGTGGAAAATTCTGAAAGAGATGGGAATACCAGACCACCTGACCTGCCTCTTGAGAAATCTGTATGCAGGCCAGGAAGCAACAGTTAGAACTGGACATGGAACAACAGACTGGTTCCAAATAGGAAAAGGAGTATGTCAAGGCTGTATATTGTCACTCTGTTTATTTAACTTAATAACCCCCTGGTGGCGCAGAGATTAAAGCGTCTGCCTGCAGTGTGGGAGACCTGGGTTCAACCCCTGGAGAAGGAAATGGCAATCCACTCCAGTATTCTTGCCTGGAGAATCCCATGGACGGAGGACTTTGGTGGGCTACAGTCCACGGGTCACAAAGAGTCGGACACGACTGAGTGATTTCACTTCATTTATTTAACTTATATGCAGAGTACATCATGAGAAACTCTGGACTGAAAGAAACACAAGCTGGAATCAAGATTGCCGGGAGAAATATCAATAACCTCAGATATGCAGATGACACCACCCTTATGGCAGGAAGTGAAGAGGAGCTAAAAAGCCTCTTGATGAAAGTGAAAGAGGACAGTGAAAAAGTTGGCTTGAAGCTCAATATTCAGAAGACGAAGATCATGGCATCCGGTCCTATCACTCCATGGGAAATAGATGGGGAAACAGTGGAAACAGTGTCAGACTTTATTTTTTTGGGCTCCAAAATCACTGCAGATGGTGACTGCAGCCATGAAATTAGAAGATGCTTACTCCTTGGAAGAAAAGTTGTGACCAACCTAGATAGTATATTCAAAAGCAGAGACATTACTTTGCTGACTAAGGTCCATCTAGTCAAGGCTATGGTTTTTCCTGTGGTCATGTATGGATGTGAGAGTTGGACTGTGAAGAAGGCTAAGCACCGAAGAATTGATGCTTTTGAACTGTGGTGTTGGAGAAGACTCTTGAGAGTCCCTTGGACTGCAAGGAGATCCAACCAGTCCATTCTGAAGGAGATCAACCCTGGGATTTCTTTGGAAGGAATGATGCTAAAGCTGAAACTCCAGTACTTTGGCCACCTCATGTGAAAAGTTGACTCATTGGAAAAGACTCTGATGCTTGGAGGGATTGGGGGCAGGAGGAGAAGGGGATGACCGAGGATGAGATGGCTGGATGGCATCACGGACACGATGGACATGAGTCTGAGTGAACTCCGAGACATGGTGATGAACAGTGAGGCCTGGCGTGCTGCGATTCATGGAGTCACAAAGAGTTGGACATGACTGAGCGACTGAACTGAACTGAACTGAAGTATGGTATCTCTTGTTGTTGTAGCTTAGTTACTAAATCGTGTACAGCTCTTTTTTGACCCCATGGACTGTAGCCCACCAGGCTCCTCTGTCCATGGGATTTTTCAAGTAAGAATACTAGAGTGGGTTGCCATTTCCTTCTCCGGAGGATATTCCCAACCCAGGGGTCAAATCCATATCTCCTAAGGGAACCCTCTTACACTGTTGGTGGGAATGCAATCTAGTACAGCCACTATGGAGAACAGTTTGGAGATTCCTTAAAAAACTGGAAATAGAACTGCCATACAACCCAGCAATCCTAGTGCTGGGTATACACACTGAGGAAAACAGAGCTGAAAGAGACACGTGTACCCCAACATTCATCACAGCACTGTTTACAATACCCAAGACATGAAAGCAACCTAGATGTCCATTGGCGGACTAATGGGTAAGAAATTATGGTACATATTCACAATGGAATATTACTCAGCGATTAAAAAGAATGCATTTGAGTCAGTTCTAATGAGGTGGATGAAACTGGAGCCTATTATACAGAGTGAAGTAAGCCAGAAATAAAAACACCAATACATTAACGCATATATATGGAATTTAGAAAGATGGTAACGATGACCCTATATGTGAGATAGCAAAAGAGACACAGATATAAAGAACAAACTTTTGGACTCTGTGGGAAAAGGTGAGGGTGGGATGATTTGAAACATGTATATTATTACCATATGTAAAATAGATGACCAGTCCAAGTTCGATGCATGAAACAGGGCACTCACAGCTGGTGCACGGGGACAACTCAGAGGGATGGGATGGGGAGGGAGGTGGGAGGGGGTTCGGGACAGGGGACACATGTATAACCATGGCTGATTCATGTCAATGTATGGCAAAAACCACCACAATAACGTAAAGTAATTAGCCTCCAATTATAATAAATTAAATAAAAAAAAAAGAAAACCCAAAAGAAAAAAAAAAGAAAATCTGTATCTCCTGCATTAGCAGCTGATTCTTTACCATGAGTCACCAGGAAGCACACAGCCTTGGAGAGTGCATCCGTTAAGTATAAAAGGTACAAAAAGCAAAAGCATCGGCTCTCACCTATAGCCGACTACTAGGGAAGAGGGGAGAGGGGAGAGAGGCAGGTGGGAGAGTGATCCCTGGAGAAGAAGCACCCCAGGGAGCTAGGACAGGGCAGCTGCAGCAGTGGGTGTGCTGGGGAGAAAGGACAGAGAACAGACGAAGTGTCTCCCAGGAGCCAAGAGCTGGGTGGGGAGAAGCAGGACCAGCCCCAGGTCCAGAGTGGAGGGCTGTGGAGCACGGGCCCGAGGAGGAGTTGTGAGAGTGACGGGCATTTCTACTCTGCCTTTCCTCACAGAAGCAACGCACTATTCACTCCCTTTGACTGGAAGGTAAAGCATATGTAGCACCCCTCCAGTTTGTGCCCACCCTCCCGTCATACCTGGTCATCAGCGTGGCGGGTTTGGGAGAAGAAGCTGCATCGTCTCGGCCCTGTCTTCTGGCCTTTCTGGGTCTACCACTGACAAGGGTGCCTTTTCTGGACAGGCTCTGCCTGCAGTGGGACCAGGAGGGTCAGAACGTCTAAAAGGGGGACAAGGACCAGGAAGCCCTCTGTGGCCACACATCTAACCATTTCTCCAATCAGCTTTCCCCATAATAAAGCCAGCTTCCCTTTGTCTCCATCTATCTGGTTTCTGTGCTATATTTTTCAATGGGTGCAAACGCAGGCTGGGAGCAGAAGTCAGTAATATTACAACTTCCTATAACTTCAAAGGNAACCATTTCTCCAATCAGCTTTCCCCATAATAAAGCCAGCTTCCCTTTGTCTCCACCTATCTGGTTTCTGTGCTATATTTTTCAATGGGTGCAAACGCAGGCTGGGAGCAGAAGTCAGTAATATTACAACTTCCTATAACTTCAAAGGAGACTTAGGTCTGAGAAGCATAATGCACTCAGAAGCCTGACAAAAGAGATAATAAATGCTTCCTAATTAAGTGGTTGTCCTACATCCTAATTTTTTGCCCACAGAAATGGGACAAGAGAGCTCTGTGGCTTCCGCGTGGTTTCCTCCCACATGGTGCTTCTTACCCTTGAGGGTTCTCTGCAGGGGACTCCTCTGGCTATATATCTGCCACAGAGTTTCTTTTTCCTCTGAGAGACACTACAAACATTTCAGAAACATTTCACTGTTTTCTCCACCCCACAAGAACGACTCTTCCAGGACAGAACGGGGCCAGCAGCACACGAGAGCGCATCCTTTAGATCAGCATGACCCAGATCTTCATCATCTCACAAGGATCATTGCCAGAGATTTAAACATGACATCTGCTTTAAACAAAACTGCAGATGTGATTCCAGGAGTAATACAGAGACAAAGAAAAGACATCACATTTCTTTGAGAGCACCACTGTGTCTGTTTTAATCAGTTTTTTAGGGATGTTTGGAGACATTCCTATAAAACTGACAAGGTTGACAAGACTACACAAAACTGCCTCCGGGAGGAAAAAAAAAGAAAGGATTAAACCTTAGGCATGCCGCAAAGCAACCTGCTTTCTCAGAACTATGCTTTGTCATCTTGTCTCTGATCAGAGAGATGTTTCTATGGCAGCAGGTCACACTTCTGGCCAGAAGGCAGTCATGCAGGGATTTTTTTTTTCTTTCATTTTCTAGCTAATTGTCTACCTCTTTGGCAAAGAAGTAATAACAAAAAATATATATATATTTACTAGACAGATCAGTACCCCAAGGAAAATCTTGGGTTGGTATAATGTGCTTTTCAAGATTTGAAATTCATATCTGTGCAGTTGAAGGGCTGAGACCTCACACGAAGCAGAGAGAAACCAGTCAAAGGGAAAGGAAACGAACGAAATTTCAGTCACCACAGAGTGGTTCACACATCCTGTTAATTACTCTCGCCATTCATAATTAAGTGAGTTTCCTTGTGGACCTTACTAGCTCTGCTATCAAACAGCACCTACCTTTATGAACTCTTGAAAGGGGCTATGCGTTATGACAGTCTCCTCACATTTCAGCACCATGCTGTTAATTTCTCTGCTCAATTAGCTGACAACATCACAAAGACACATCCTCCAAAGATGGTTCCTCGCTTGGGGCCATCCCTTTTCGGGTGTCATTACCACTGGAATTGACCATTAATTTCAGGTTCTCGTCTTCCCATAAAGAGTAACTGACTGCTCAGCCTTAAAAAGAACGAAATAATGACATCTGCAGCAACATGGATAAACCTAGAGATGATCACACTAAGTGAAGTAAGTCAGACACACAAATACCATACGATATCACTTATACGTGGAATCTAAAATATGACACGAGGCTTCCCTGGTAGTTCAGGGGTAACGAATCCGCCTGCCAATGCAGAAGCTATGGGTTCAACCCCTGCTCTGGGAAGATCCCACATGCCACACAGCAACTAAGCCCATGCGCCACAACTACTGAGCCTGTGCTCTAGAGCCCGGGAGCCACAGCTACGGAGCCTACGTGCCGCAGCTGCTGAGGCCTGAGAGCCCCAGAGCCCGTGCTCCACAACAGGAGAAGCCACCACAGTGAGAGGCTGTGCACTGCAACTGGAGGCAGGCCCCACTTGGCCACAGCTAGAGAGAAGCCTGCGCAGCAGTGAAGACCCAACACGGCCAAAAACAAATAAAATTACGGTTAAGCTGTTAAAATATGACACAAGTGAGCTAATCTACAAAACAGACTCATAGACATAGAGAACAGAGTTGTAGCTGCCAAGGGGTAAGGGGGGATAGATTGGGAGATGGGTTTAGCAGATGCAAAGAATACAGAATGGATAAACAGAAAGGTCTTACTGTATATAGCACAGGGAACTATGTTCAATATCCTGTGATAAACCATCATGGACAAGAATATGAAAAAGAATATATATACACGTATAACTGAATCGCATTGCTGTCAGCAGAAATTTACACATGGTAAATCAACTATACTTCAATAAATTCTTTTTTTTAAGTAATGACTGAATGCCTCATGATTCTCTGCTTTGGCCTCACAACATGCTTTCCATAATTTGATCAAATAACACTGGTATTTCTAAGGAAACTTTAAGATAACAGCCATCTATAGCCTACTGTAAGTACTTAGGAGAAAAATAATTTCCTGGTAATGGGGTAAATATTTCAGCAATTTAACTGAGAGTTCAGGGCATAATCACCTATAGAATTTGTTTTTTTTTCACTCAGACATTCAGACCTTAATCCCAGATCTATGGGCACTGGGCAGGCGACTGCTTTTCTTTTCTTTCCTTCTTCTTTTGTAAGTTGCAGAGGTAACACACGCTCCTGGTTAAACACCGCCAGCTGACAGTCACTCACTGCTCATCTTTCTGATATTATGGCAGCCCTTGGAGTCAATAAATAATGTGCACGGAAAGAGGGAAGCAGCCGCCAGTGTCCTACACTAAACTGCATCCACAGCTTTTTTAACACTGAAAGCTGCTCTCACTAATGCTGGGCAAGTGGGTTCATGTTGGTTTCAGGAGAGAAACAAAAGCATGACCCTCTGGAAGCCACATCCATAGAAGCTACACCTGTGGACACAAAGAACAGGAAACAAAACCCAGGTGGCAGGAGAGGTGTGGTCACCCACTGCCTTGAAAGGGATGGAGCACAGTTCTGTACTTCCTTGGTCTTCCCCGCAGTTCAAGGCCAGTGCTATAGGACTGGCTGATATATTTCTGAACTAGAGCTTCTCTCACCAAACAAAAGATTTCTGTGCTTCTATGAAGCATCCACGTCCAAAGCATATTTTGAGAAGAAAGACAAGCCCACTCACAGAATACTAACAGAAGGACCTCTCTGGGAACACTAATGGCTGGTATGATCTTAGGAATCGACGTCTACTAGAGAGCATGGTAATTAATAAATAGAACAAGAGATGACAGTCCATCTTGAAATGGACCACACTGCACCCCGAGTGATAAAAGCTACACTGATCCACTACATTAACTGAGGGGTGAGATTTTATCTAGTACATATCTGGTATGTACATTTACCCTGGCAAAAACACCCAAGTATTTAGAAAGTACACCATCATTCTCATTTTTAAGTTATGATCAAGGTCAGTACTTAATTTGATTGATTAAAACCTTTAATATAATTGCACCATTTTTATATAACCACAAAGATTTTTCTGGGCTTAATTTTCCATCTGAAATTTTATTTGCTCATCAGCTTTTGATGGTGATACACAGATCCTTTCCAACAACTTAAGGGCAAGCAGAACTCATTTTAAAAATTCTGCTCTGAATTTTAAAAATTATTCTGCAAGTTTTTCAGGAGTGATTCTCCTCTACCTATTAACATAAACTCTAAAAATATCTCCCAGCTCTTTTGATAATGAGAGGCACTAATAGGATAGGTATGCTTAATGAGTTTGGCCCAAAACATTGCAGTATGTTTACCCTGGATAGTGTGCTATCATATGGATTTTTCTTTCACACTTCTATTATTCTTTGGTTCATTTTTATTTTCTTTAAGTAAAATAAGTGCCATTATCCCCATAACTGTTCTTAAAAGATAATGTTAGTCATTGTTTTCTCACAACTGGCTTCTTATCTGGCAGTTAATCTCCCTGGGGAGTACTATGGATGCTTTATTTCCAGATACTCTCCAATTAGCTTCCTTGTTTCATAAATCTTCCCAGCTCACATTCACAAATTTCTTCTTATACATCTTCCTCCTCTTAACATATGTCTTTTCCTCCTAATATATTTCAAGGAAGATACAGGATTTTGATTGTTTATAATTCAACCTTACTATTTGCTTGTTCACCAACTTGCATGAGATCTGAGGTTTTAATTTTCAAAATCCAAATAAAATAAAACTTCATGTCTATCAAATGTTGTCCTATCTAAGCTGTTGTGTTAATTTCTGATGTATAGCACAATGATTCAATTTTACATATATGTGTGTGTATATATTCTTTTTCATATTCTTTCCATTATGGTTTATCACAGGATACTGAATATAGTTCCCTGTGCCATACAGTAGGACCTTGTTGTTTATCTCAGTCTGTCTTTTTATAAGTTTGGAAGGTCTATATTAAATATCATCCTGATGAATAAGACATGCCTAAGACAGAAAGAAGTGAAAGCTCAATCCAAAGTGAGAGCTCTCATTTCAAAGCCATCCATTTCTTCCCAAGAAAGTTATACGTCTCCACTGTCATGACAACACTGAAAATTCCTCTGGATAAGACAAAATGTTTATGTCCAAACTACAGATATAGCTTAAAACAGGGGTGGATAAAAAATGATTTTATTTTGTGCTAATGGATTAAAAGTAGCTCCCTTTCCAACCCAGGTCTCCTACATTTCAGGCAGATTCTACCAGGGAAGCCCAAGAACACTGGAGTGGGTAGCCTACCCTTTCTCCAGGGGATCTTCCCAACCCAGGAACTGAACCTGGGTCTCCTGAACTGCAAGTGATTCTTTACCATCTGAGCCACCAGGGAAGCCTGTCTACTCCTGTTACACTTATTCTGTGAGAATTTTAATATTGCAACTTGACTTTTTGAGGTGTCCAGGGTTTCTCTCTCCAATTCTTCCATTAGCTTCCGTTTTATGGTTTCCCTAAATCTCCCATAGCCTAAAGTAGAAACCCAATAAACCCTTGTATAACCTAGATGTCTCCAGACCCTCAGTATTATATCCTTTCTATTACATGACACTGTCTCAAAACTCTCCAAAAAAGCATTTTCAGAATTGTGTGTGTGTGTGAGAGACAGGGAGAGAGGAAGAGAAAGGAATAGGGGATAGGAGAATAAAGCAGGAAGAAACTGTTCATAGTAAATATCTCATTATGTAAGAACATATTGGTAAAAGAAAAGTGCCTATAACTAAGGGTTAATGAAAAAAAAACCACAACTCTTTGAAAACAAACACCTAACTCTGTTCCCCCTCACAGAGCCTAAAATAGCAGGTACAGAAAGCAGCCTGACATAGAGAGCTTCGAAGGACTCACTATGTCTCTAATATGAGTTTTAACATTACGGTAGGTGCTAGGACAAAAGACTGTATGTATGCATAAAGAAACAACATAGGAGAAATAATAATAATCTTATCTGAGATGGAGTGAAACAGGCTGAAAATATAATGAGAAGCTAGTGTGAACTCTGTATTAGTATGCTTTGGTTTTATTTACTAAAACTCATTTTTGATGTGTCATACTAAGGTATAATATGATATGATATGATATATATGATATACTGTGGGCAGGAATCCCTTAAAAGAAATGGAGTAGCCATCATGGTCAACAAAAGAATCCGAAATGCAGTACTTGGATGCAATCTCAAAAATGACAGAAAGATCTCTGTTCATTTCCAAGGCAAACCATTCAATATCACAGTAATCCAAGTCTATGCCCCAACCAGTAATGCTGAAGAAGCTGAAGTTGAACGGTTCTATGAAGACCTACAAAACCTTTTAGAACTAACACCCAAAAAAGATGTCCTTTTCATTATAGGACACTGGAATGCAAAAGTAGGAAGTCAAGAAACACCTGGAATAACAGGAAAATTTGGCCTTGGAATGCGGAATGAAGCAGGGCAAAGACTAATAGAGTTTTGTCAAGAGAACGAACTGGTCATAACAAACACCCTCTTCCAACAACACAAGAGAAGACTCTACACATGGACAGTCATCACCGAAATCAGATTGATTATATTCTTTGCAGCCAAAGATGGAGAAGCTCTATACAGTCAGCAAAAACAAGACTGGGAGCTTACTGTGGCTCAGATCATGAACTGCTTATTGCCAAATTCAGACTCAAATTGAAGAAAGTAGGGAAAACCACTAGACCATTCAGGTATGACCTAAATCAAATCCCTTATGATTATACAGTGGAAGTGAGAAACAGATTTAAGGGGCTAGATCTGATAGATAGAGTGCCTGATGAACTATGGACTGAGGTTCATGACATAGTACAGAAGACAGGGATCAAGACCATCCTCATTTTGCAAAAAAGCAAAATGACTGTCTGGGGAGGCCTTACAAATAGCTGTGAAAAGAAGAGAAGCAAAAAGCAAAGGAGAAAAGGAAAGATATAAGCACCTGAATGCAGAGTTCCAAAGAATAGCAAGAAGAAATAAGAAAGCCTTCTTCAGCGATCAATGCAAAGAAATAGAGGAAAAGAACAGAATGGGAAAGAATAGAGATCTCTCCAAGAAAATTAGAGATACCAAGGGAACATTTCATGCAAGAATGGGCTCGATAAAGGACAGAAATGGTATGGACCTAATAGAAGCAGAAGATATTAAGACGAGGTGGCAAGAATACACGGAAGAACTGTACAAAAAAGATCTTCACGACCCAGATAATCATGATGGTGTGATCACTCACCTAGAGCCAGACATCTTGGAATGTGAAGTCAAGTGGGCCTTAGAAAGCATCACTATGAACAAAGCTAGTGGAGGTGATGGAATTCCAGCTGAGCTGTTTCAAATTCTGAAAGATGATGCTGTGAAAGTGCTGCACTCAATATGCCAACAAATTTGGAAAACCCAGCAGTGGCCACAGGACTGGAAAAGGTCAGCTTTCATTCTAATCCCAAAGAAAGGCAATGCCAAAGAATGCTC
>SJYT01024534.1:473808-508453 GCA_006410635.1 Cephalophus harveyi
GACTAAGGTCCGTCTGGTCAAGGCTATGGTTTTTCCTGTGGTCATGTATGGATGTGAGAGTTGGACTGTGAAGAAGGCTGAGTGCCGAAGAATTGATGCTTTTGAACTGTGGTGTTGGAGAAGACTCTTGAGAGTCCCTTGGACTGCAAGGAGATCCAACCAGTCCATTCTGAAGGAGATCAGCCCTGGGATTTCTTTGGAAGGACTGATGCTAAAGCTGAAACTCCAGTACTTTGGCCACCTCATGCGAAGAGTTGACTCATTGGAAAAGACCCTGATGCTGGGAGGGATTGGGGGCAGGAGGAGAAGGGGACGACAGAGGATGAGATGGCTGGATGGCATCACGGACTCGACGGACGTGAGTCTGAGTGAACTCCAGGAGTTGGTGATGGGCGGGGAGGCCTGGCGTGCTGCAGTTCATGAGGTCGCAAAGAGTTGGACACGACTGAGCGACTGAACTGAACTGAACTGTATTCACAGCAGCACTATTTACAATAGCCAAGACATGGAAGCAACCCAAGTATCCATCAAAAGATGAACAAATAAAGTAGATGTGGGGCATATATACTGTGGAATATTACTCAGCCATAAAAATGAATGAAATAATGTCATTTGCAATAACATGGATGGACCTAGTGATTATCATAATAGGTGAAATAAGCCAGGCAGAAGAAGACAATTATCCCATGATATCACTTTTATGGGGAATCTAAAAAACAAAATTAAACAAAACAAATGAACTTATTTATAAAACAGAGACAGACCCACAGACACAGAAAACAAATTTATGATTACCAAAGGGGAAAGGACAGGAGGGATAAATTAGGATTTGGGGATTAACATATATATGCTACTATATATAAAACAGACAATCAACAAGGACCTACTGTGTGGTACAGCGAACTCTATTCAGTGTTTTGTAATAACCTACAAGGGAAAAGAATCTGAAAAATAATTGATATATGTATATATTTATATATAACTGAATCACCTTAATGTATACCCAAAACTAAACACAACATTGTAAACAACTATATTTCAAAAAAAAAAAAAAAAAACAAACAAACAAGGCTGAGGGAATTTAAGTTGAGCTGGGGTCTAACCCAGGTCTGTATATCTCTGGCCCAAGCTCTTTTGTATATGTGAAATATTTCAAACATACGAAAAAGCAGAGTGTATAATGGGTTGGCCAACAAGTTCGTCCGTGTTTTTCTGTACCATATGGAAAAGCTGAACAAACTTTTTGGCCAATCCAGTAATGCACATTACCTAGCTTGACACAAATATTCTTGAAATATATGGATAATCCTTGCCACAAAAATAAATCTTAAACTATAATGGAGTTTCTCTAGTCAAAAGAAAGGGACCACGGGGAGATGAGGATGAAAGGGAATTTACAACTCCATAAACTAAGTCCGATAAGCACAGTGCCATCACTAAGAAGGCACGTCCTAAAAGTTCACTGGACACATAACATTTTCTTATTAAAAAATGACAAAGGGGAACGTGGGCTGAATTGGGAGACTGGGATTGACAGATAAACACTACAACGTATACTGTGTAGCACAGGGAGCTCGGGTCGGTGCTCTATGATGACCTAGAGGGGTGAGATGGGAGGGTAGGGGGCAGGAGGCTCAAGGGAAAGGGGATATATGTCTATGGATAGCTCATTCCCTGATGACTCAGGTGGTAAAGAATCTGCCTGCAATGTGGGAGATCTGTGTTCGATCGCTGGGTTGGGAAGATCTCCTGGAGAGGAGAATGACAATCACTCCAGGATTCTTGCCTGGAGAATCCCATGGACAGAGGAACCTGGCAGGCTACAGTCCATGGGTTCACAAAGAGTCAGACATGTCCGAGCGACTAACACTTTTCAGAGCTGATGCACTTTGTTGTAAAGCAGAAACTAACACAACACTGTAAAGCAATTATATTCCAAAAAAGAAGACTAAGAGGTCACAAAAGACCAAGTGATTAAAACAGGATCTGAGAGGCGGCAAAACACGCTCTGCAGTGAAAATGCTACCATTCAGCCCCAACCCCACCCCAGGATGGTCCTCTGTTCCGCTCCCTTGTGCCCCACCCCCAGGCTTCACCTCCAGCAGCCAAGAGAAGATGCAGTTGCAGAGGCTGAGTGCTGGGGACAGCATCCTCCCCCCTGCCCAGGCAATCAGATGGGATGTGAAACAGTATGTAAGACAGCAGTTAGTTAGCTCTGGGCAGGAGTGCAGAGGATGGAGGTGGGAAAAGGAATTCAACTAAACTGATGATGCTCTGCTTCTTAAGCCAGGCAGAGAAAATGAAGCTCCCTTTATCAACCTTTATCATTTTACACGTATGAAGTAATTTAACACATACATAATACACAGGGCAGAGGTAGCAGAAAAAAATTTAGAGTGAGTCAGAAAGAGGAGTAAGCGATAGCATAAGAAAGATGAAAGGTAAAAAGGGAGAGGAAATGAGTAAAAAAAAAAAAAAAAAATTCAAGATAGAGTGGGTAGGGAGGGAGACCGAGCAAGAACGCAGCCCTTAGCAGGGTTCTCCTAGCAAACAGGAGAACATCGCCAGAGTCAGATGGGAAAGGAGGACATAAGGACATATAAATGAGAAAATGATGAGCAAGTGATGGGATTAAAATTAAAAGGACTTTCAAATGTAACTATATGCTCTGAGCTTGCTTTACCAGGGAACTTCAGAAATGCAAACATGAAATATTTTGACTGATAAGGTTCCAAAATAAAATCTAAGGGTATCTTGGCCATTGCATGAGTCAATATTCCAGATAAACACATTTAGCATTTTAAGCTCTGAACTGTATTTTTGGTGGTGATCTTGCTAAAATGTGTCACACTTCATGACCTTCAGGGTCATCACCAAGAATGTAAGTCAGTAATACACTCAGGGTCTGCTGCTGCTAACTCGCTTCAGTCGTGTCCGACTCTGTGTGACCCCATAGACGGCAGCCCACCAGGCTCCTCTGTCCACAGGATTCTCCAGGCAAGAACACTGGAGTGGGTTGCCATTTCCTTCTCCAATACACTCAGGGTTTACTACTGTCAATACCTGGGCCCATTTCCAATCAGGCAAGGTGCGAAATACCAGAAAA
The DNA here is from genome assembly GCA_006410635.1 of Cephalophus harveyi. NCBI lineage: Eukaryota > Metazoa > Chordata > Mammalia > Artiodactyla > Bovidae > Cephalophus > Cephalophus harveyi. Next base: position 476,915 of record SJYT01024534.1, read on the forward strand.
TAAATACACTTAGCTCCAGGGAAGCCAAATAACTGACATGTCAACATCAGAATGTAGAAATCCTCATTCTGGAAGTTGATCTTCAAGTTTTCTCCACTAAACTGAGTGGCGAGTCTCACATCTAATTCACTGCTGTCATCACCTCTTCTCCATATGCTTTGTCCTCCTTTTCAAGAGGACAGCAGTCGCCTCACATACCCTAACTGTGCCCTGAGACAGTTGTTCTGATTACCAATCATGTGCCTCTGTAAGCCCAGCAACCTTGGATCTGTGCACTCATGTAAAAGACAAGAAGGATGACCCTTCACAGTCAAAGATCTGAGAATCCTGATTTAGCCCAGTGCTGACTAATGGAGGTTAAGGGCATATCATCCTTCCCAGCAGGAAGGGCGCATCAAAGAGAGTATGGGAGAAGGGAATGAGTTGGAAATTGCTGCTTTAGACCCAAGGGGCTTTTCTGCAGAGTAACCAAGATGGTAGCCATCCTGTCCATGGAGGAAGATGAGGTATGTTCTGTGGCTTCCTGGAAGTCCCGGAGAGAATGGAGTCAACCAGCCAGATACACAGGTGGCATCCCAAACTGACGATCACAGCAGTTTTCTAGAGTGAGAGGTCATAGAGGTCATAGCTATCACTAGCTTCTAAAAACGATCATTGTAAGGACTGATGCTGAAGCTCTAATGCTTTGGCCACCTGATGCAAAGAGCCAACTCACTGGAAAAGATCCTGATTCTGGGAAAGACTGAAGCCAAAAGGAGAAGGGGGAAGCAGAGGATGAGATGGTGTAGACAGCATCACCGACTCAATGGACATAAATCTGAGCAAACTCTGGGAGATAGTGAAGGACAGAGCTGCAGTCCATGGGGTCACAGAGTCAGAGGTGACTTAACCACAAGAACAACAAAAATGATCATGACCCACAAGTTCAAGAACCACTATGCTGGAATATTAGCAAGAATATAATAAAAGGTGATGTTTATGGTAGAAAATAACTTAGCAATGTGAAATATTAAAAGACAAAGTTTTATTTTCCAAATGTTTATTTCATGTTTCTTTCCAGATTCATTTCTGCTTAATTTCTTCCTATACATATGGGGATTAAGATCCTTGCTCAACTCTAAAATTCTCTCCTACAACTTGACAAAGTGGGACTCTAACCCTGGAAGAGTTACCTGTGTGTTTTGAAAACCAGGGGGGTTTATTCTTGGTGGCTTAGGAGGCTTTCAGGTTCAAACTTAGAAGGTGTTTATTACCCTCACAATCTTATCAAGTGAGTCTGTCAAGATTTTTAAATGTATCACAGCAACTTTGCTGCCTCAAGTACTGTCCCAGATTTTACAGTTCCCAGATACATTTAGAGCATACCCGCTTCCCCTAAAAATCAAATCAAAATTCAAGGTTATAAAATAGAAAACAGTGGCTATCCAAAGACACAGAACTGTCACATCAGCCTGCCTGGCGCCATGGACCCACTGGCAAAGCATGTGTAATTCTCATTATCACAAGTTACATAAACAGTTGACACTGTACTTGTCCAGGCCCATCATGGGCACAAATGAGCGGAGAGCTGAGCAGGCTTAAGGAAGAAATGCAGTTACCAAGGACTGCCTCAACTTCCCTGTAAAACTGAGGAAGCAAAGCTCTGAGCTCTCCCCATATCATTTTTGCCCCTACTTGTTCTTTAGAATCTAGATCAAGTGGTTTAAACTGTCATCTTCTTTATTTATGATGAAAAATTTAAGTTGTCTACTGCACAAAGATGGCATGACTGCATTAATTATTTTCCAAAGTGAATTGAAATCTTCACGGAGGTATGGTAGATGATTCTAAGTATCTCTGAAGCTGACTGTGTCTGTCTAGCTAAAAAGATATGCACATCTCTGTCATCAGGACTAAACAGTAACCAAAATGTGTACGTGTTTTTCTTGGCTGCACTGTGGCTTGTGTGATCTTAGTTCCCTGACCCGTGATGGAACCCGTGCACCCTACAGTGGAAGCAGAGAATCCTAACCACTGGCCTGCCAGGCAATCCCTGTACATTTCTAACTGAATGTTCCCTTATGAGCTGAAGCTCCACGACTACTTCCCATTTTATATTCTCTTATATCTGGGCACTTGTCTCTGAAATTCTAGACACCACTTTAGTCATGGCTACACCCTAGACACAGAGTGAGCACTTGATACTTTATCTGTTTCATTTTAATTGAATGAAATATTTTGCCAAATGCTCTTACAGTTGATAAAGCTTTCAAGTACATGGTGCCCATAAGGGAAGGCCATTTTACTCTGCCCAGATGAAGTCTGCAGTTCACTGAAGTCTGAAGTTCATTTCTCTGAGCAGAAGCCTAACTCAGGGTAAAGCTGAAACCCTCTACCTAAACAACCAGAAAGTCTATCAAAGGGGCACAATACCAGCTATGTACTGATGAAAGGAGGACCTGACCTTTCCCTCCATCAGCAGAATGAACCACCTGTCATTTCGTCTAAGCAAGAGGTACACAAGCTTATTTCATTAAGCAATCAAAGCAGGTCATTACTGCCATAATCCAAAATAAATCCTTTTGTATCAGTTGTTGCTTTAAAAACATCTGTTTTAAGATCAGACTTGACTTAAAAACCCATAAAGATTAATCTGGTAGGGGGCAAAGACATTGTAAAACACTGTGAAATGTTCAAATTATAAACAAGTCCTGCTTACACAGGACAGTTTAATATTCCTTAAACTACATTTTTATCGTCTCAGTTATTTAATCAAAATCTCTCAGGGCTCCCCACTGTCCGATACTAAACCAACTTTGGGCTAACCGAGTTCATCAAAATACGGCCTTTCCCCTCCAAATCTACTCTACATTCCCAACACGAAAGCTCTTCTCTACTCCAGCCAACCTTCCTTCCTACTTCCCAAACTTACCTTTCTCCTGGAATTTCCACTCTCTAGCTTCCAGACTTCAAATCCTAGGGCACCTGGAGGCCTATCTACAGTTCTTTTCCCTCCAACCTTTGCCACCTCCAGGAGTTACTCCCTTCCCTGAAGACCTCCAGCATCTCTAGCTCTGCCCCCACGACTCAGCACTTAATTAGTGATGACAGGCCTTTGTCTCAGTGAGCTGAAAAGACCTTTAATTGTCTCAGTGAGCTGGTCCTCTCGCAACTAGAAGAATTCCTAGAAGGCAGACACTCCCTGTGCCTCCCACAGGGCAGCTCCAATGGATAAATAATAGATAAGCTGCCTCAGCCCTATTTTTACTGACAAATATACTACTGAGGTCAATGACTGTCAAACCGTAAGTGTATAACAGAATCACCTGGAGAGTTTATGGAATATGGATGGCTGGGCCCCACCCCCCACCGTTTTAAGTCTGCTGTGTCTAACAAGTCCCAAGATGACATTGACGGTGCTGGTTCTGTAAACCACACCTCGTTCAGTTCAGCTCAGTTCAGTTGCTCGGTCATGTCAGACTCTTTGCGACCCCATGGACGGCAGCACACCAGGCCTCCCTGTCCATCACCAACTCCTGGAGTTTACTCAAACCCATGTCCACTGAGCTAGTGATGCCATCCAACCATCTCATCCTCTGTCGTCCCCTTCTCCTCCCGCTTTCAAACCACACCTTGAGAACCACTCTTATGGTTCACTCGGTGGAGCAGCAGGTTCTAAGTGGCAGGAAAAGAAATGCAGCAGAAAATCTTCGGAAGGGCACAGGACTGGAAGCCAGAAGAACTAGTTTCTTGGCTTGTTCTCTTCCTAGCCACTGTCTGGCCTTGGCAAGTTCATGGTTTTTACTCTCTCATCTGTAAAGTGGGGATATTACAGTTGCTATGAGGATCACACATGATCAAATGAGAATAATGAGCAAATATATGTGAAAGTAAATTGTAAAGTAAGCTATTTTACAAATGCCTATAGTATATAACAGGTATTTCAGATATGTGATGCCTTTATTTACTCTTTGGCCCAAGATTTCAATTAGAAGTTTCTGAAGTATATATTGACTTTATTCTTCAGCACAATTTCACTGATTGGAGAGAAATTGTTATGAGATCTACTCATCATTAAGTACCATGGGTTTTACCTCTGAGAGAGAGAAATTTGAGATTTTTATGTGCTCTTTACTCAAAATACCTAAGCACCTCCATATTTTCTGTATATGTGTGTAGATCTATATATTTCCAAAAAAGAGATCAGAACCATGGGATCCTTTACTCAAACAGCAAGAAATGGCCACCAGCACAGAAAGTTAGCCTATTCTCTGCCCAGAAAGAAATCATTAGCTGGCAACAAAATAAACAACAAGCTTGAAAACTCCTATGAAGCATACTTAATCTGATCTTGCTCTGGATTGATTGTTTTTAACCATTTTACTGCCATATCTCATTTTATCTGAATGATTAACCATCAATCAAATTTTAAGATTCCCCTGTGGTCTCCCAAGCTGCAAATTAGGAAAATGATATATCTCCTTTATCCTTTGAGTTAAAATTCATGACTCTCTTAAGTATGTGTAATAAAAAGGGGCCATGGGTCATTAATGACAAATGGGCTTTGTGATGGATAGCTATAACCAGAGAAAGGACAAGATAAGGCAGAAAGAAAAACATTCTAAAATAGAAACAGAAAGTATATACAAGCTATAGGTATCTTGCTAACAGTAATAGCTCCATGTTATTATACATATGTAAAACCATTCCACTTTTTCTAGACACAGTTGAGAAAAGGAAGTTGAGAAACGTGAAGTGAAAGTTGCTCAGTCATGTCCGACTCTTTGTGAATTCTCCAGGCCAGAATACTGGAGTGGGGAGCCTTTCCTTTCTCCACGGGATCTTCCCAACCCAGGGATTGAACTCAGGTCTCCCTGAGTTCAATCTGCAGGCAGATTCTTCACCAGATGAGCCACCAGGGAAGCCCAAGAATACTGGAGTGGGTAGCCTATCCCTTCTCCAGGGGATCTTCCCAAGCCAGGAATCGAACCAGGGTCTCCTGCATTGCAGGCGGATTCTTTACCAGCTGAGCCACCAGGGAAGCCCTGAGAAAAGGAGAAGTGGCTTTAAGCGTGTCTTGGCTGGTATCACTAGAACTGCAAAATCAGTTGATTAAATAGTCTGCATTAGTTCTACCTAAATATTTGACCTGTTTCTTTTCTCCATGTCACCTGTCCTAACATATCCTAATAAAGGGGAAGAGCATCTGGACCAACCTGCTGTCCTAACAGGGTAGAGAACCAGGGCTTTGTACCTGGGACCTTGGCTTTTGGGAGAAGGCTATATTCTTGCCAACAAATCTGACAAAGACTGAGGATCAAAAGACGCTGAGATCCTTGGACCAAAGGAAGACAGAGGAGAGAGGGTAAGAGAAATGGAAAAGAAAACAGAACCAAGTAACAAGATCCTTACTGCAATAGGCTTACCAGATGGAGTCTCCCTCTGTGGGCAAATCTGACACATACCAGAAATAATTGCTTTTACAGAAATTGTTCTTGATATCAATGTAAATGATTTTGTGTAGTCTTCCATAAGCATATTTAAAATAGAACAGAATGCCTTTCCTTTCAGACTTTGAAATTTTTCATCTCCTTTTTCATCCATCTCACTCCATTTACGCCTGTTGTTCAGTTCCTTTTTCGTTGGCAGAACAGAAGAGTAGGCATTTCTTGACAGGATGCAGAATACATGCTATTCATTTTTTCCTTTTCCAATTATTCTTGGCAAAGACCAAATGTAAGAAGTAAAATTATAATTCCGACATGCCGTTTTGACCTAAAATCTTCTATTTCATTTTTTGGAAAAGTGGCTCTAAGGATTATCAAGCAACTTCTCCAGACTGTCAAGAGGAAACTCGATGGCTCCATGTCAGACTTGTTTTGTTCAGAAGGCCTCAGGAAACAGTCATTATGTTACCCAGGCTCAATTAACAACATTTAATTTTTTAGATTTTGAATTTCAAACAAAACCAGGGAGTCAATGTGAAGGAGGCACCTCTTTCACCCAGTGTTTATTTTTCAAACCCACGTTCCCCACCCAGAAGAAAGACTTGAACTCATTCTTACTTCTCCTCACTGCAGACCTTTTATAATTCTTCCAACTGTGCACATAATCCCAGATAGTGCTCATCATGTTTCCTCATATAGATATATGACATGGTATAACTTTTCATGATATGGTTTGATACATGATATGGTTCCTCCATGGTATAACTTTTTCATTCATTCATTCAGCATTTACTAGGAACCTAACATATACTGGGTACTATGTGCTTGGGACGTAAAATCTCTGGTCTTCTGAAGCTTACATTCCTATTAGGTTAAATCAGCAAATTATATCGTATTTAAAAAGTGGTATGGAAAATTTAAAAACTACAGCAAGTTAAGAAGAATCAGAAGTAAGGAGTGGGGGGACCTCTCTGGTGGTCTACGGGCTAAGACTCCATGCCCTTAACGCAGGGGGTCCAGGTTTGATCCCTGGTTGGGGAACTAGATCCTACATGCTCCAACTATGAGTTTGCATATCGCATCAAAGATCAAAGACTGCATGCCATAATTAAGACCTGGCACAACCAAATAAATAAATATTTTTTTAAAAGAGAAAGAAATAGGGGTGGGGAGCTGCAGTTTCAATAGGGTAACCGGGTTAGACTCACTCAAAGAGGACACTTGAATAAAGTCATTCAGGAGATGAGATGATGGACAGTAGACCCAGGAAAAAGAAGGTTCCTGATCTGGGACACAGCCAGGTCAAAAGCCTAAGGCAGGAGAAATGCCTGGAGAATCTTGCTTCTACTCTGAGATGACTGGGCTGCTATTAGAGATAATACAATCTTTTATTTTATGACTTTTATTTTAAGAGGATCCTATGTTTGCTATGTTTAGGATAAAATGTAGCAGAGGAGGATGGGAATAGAACAGGAGGAGAATCTTAGAATAACCCCGACAGTGGCTTGATTCCAGGTAGAACTGGCAGTGTTGGTGCTAAGAAGTGGTTGGATTCTGGATATATAGAAGGTAGAACAAACAGGATTCCTGACAGATGAGATGAGGCATGTGGAAGAAAGAAAGGACTCAAGTTCTTGGTTGAAGACTTTAAGGATTTTGTTTAAGCAATTAGAAGGACTGATGGAGATGAAGCAAGTATAGAGTAGGGAAAAGGGCAGGATATCAGCTTGGGATGTAGTGGGTATCAATCACTTAAAAAAAAAAAAAAAGATCTATCTTGTGCCTAAGACACAAGTGAATACAAAACCTCTATCATCCAAAACATTCGTTTGTAAATCTGTGACGGCATGAAGCTCACCTACCTTATTCTAGAGCCAAATAGTGGGAAACTTAAAAAAAAATTGTGGAATGAATGTGGTAGGCTGAATAATGGCCCCAGCCTAATCCTGAACCTATGACTACAAGGCAAAAGGGATTTTCCAGATGGGATTAAATCAAGGATCTTGTAATACAGAGATTATCTTGGATTATCCAGGGGGTCCCAGTGTAATCATCAGGGTCCTCATAAGAAGGCAGAAGGGTCAGAGTCAGGGAGGGAGTGACGGAAGATGCCACACTGCTAGCTTTGAAGATGCAGGAAGGGCCATGGGCCAAGGCATGTAGGCAGCCTCTAGACACAGGAAAAGGCAAGAAAAATGATTCTCCCCTAGAATCTCCAGAAGGAACACAGCCCTGCCAACCTCTGGTCTTAGGACTTCTGACTTTAAGAACTGCAAGATAATACATCTGTGTTGCTTCAAGTTTGTGGCAATTAGTTATAGCAGCCAAAGAAAACTAACACAATGAACAAATACATCCAACAGTAGCTAGGAACTAAGACCATTTTATTCATATTCTTTCCCCAGCTCTTAGCAGTCCTAGAGGAAGTGAATATCCGTGGGTTAATTTTAACTTGATGATTCTCTATGTACACTCACACTGCTATGCCTTGAAAATGCCAGTCCTTCTGCCTAGAATAACCTTTCACTCCCTTTCAGTTGGGTAAATTTCCCATTTTCCAAGAGCTATATCAAAACCCACCAGCTCTGGGAAAAATTCACCAGTTGCCCTGGCAGAGGTGTCCGTGACCACCTCTGAGTCTTTATTGCATTTCATAGCTGCTGAAGCTCGAAGACCCAACCACACAGCATTGCATGGGTGTGCTGCTGGTTCATCTCCACTGCCCTGAGAACCCACAAGGTCCAGCTCAGGAGCCCCCCAGGTGTCCTAACAGGGATAACCCACGCCTGGCACGTACATGTTTGCTGAAAGAAGAAATGGTACAAAAGTTTATCATCGTTTTTACTTTCCCAAACCACTCAGACTTATTATCTTATTTTATCTCAATAAGAATTCTGAGAAGAGAGAGCAGTACTGTTTCTGTCAATGGAGAAAATGCTCAGCTTGCCCAGAGTCATGTCATTCACAGCAGACTGAACTCGAGCCAAGCCTCCTGACTCTTCGCCCAGTGCTCTTTTCCATCAGCTTGTGCCGCTTCCGCTGCCGTGGGGTCTGACTGGGCTGCCAACATAAGCACCCCCTTGTGACGTCCATATTGTGTTGGGGAAGCTCAGACCTTGCGTGGCACCATGGCCAAAGGCTGCAGCTACTCCTCAACAATTGGCTACTGTCTCGAGTTTTCATCCTGACTCTCAGTTCCTGTCAAAAGAACAGTGTACAAGAGTAGCATGAAATTCATGGGATTTTTTTTTTTAAGGCTTCACCAAAGGTTTTTTTTTTAATTGAAGTACAGTTGATTTACAATGTTGTGTAATTTCTGCTGTACAGCAAAGTGATTCAGTTATACACCTTCTTTTTCATATTCTTTTCCATTACAGTTTGTCACAGGATGTTGAATACAGCTCCTTGCGCTATATAGTAGGACCTTGTTGTTTATCCATTCTCTAAACAGTAGCTTGCATCTGCTAATCCCAAACTCCCACCTGTTCCCTCCCTCACCTCCTCTTCCACAAGTCGACCCTCTATGTCTGTGAGTCTGTTTGTCTTTTGTAGATAAGTTCATTTGCGTCATATTTTAGATTCCACATACAAGTAATGTGGCATTTGTCTTTCTCTGTCTGACTTACTTCACTTCATATGATAATCTCTAGCCCATCCATGTTACTGCAAATGGTATATTTCATTCTTTTCATAGCTGAGTAATATTCCACAGTATACACGTACCACATCTCTATCCATTCATTTTTTGATGGATACTTAGGTTGCTTCCATGTCTTGGCTATTGTAAATAGTGCTGCTGTGAATATAGGGTTGCATGTATCTTTTTGAATTATAGTTTTGTCTGGATATAAGCCCAGGAGTTGGATTGCTAGATCATATGGCAACTCTATTTTTATAAGCTGGCAATCTTAAAGTTATCTGCTGGCTACAAGTTTTGGAAGATGGTTAGAAAGGGAGGGAAGCTTGACATGCAAGAGGAGGAGCTGCTAAGAAAAATATTTAGAATTTTAGTGGATGCCCCTGGTCTTGGTTGCTGGATCTGTTTGGAACACTGTTTGGTATGTGTAGTCTTTACAGAATGTTTACAGTCTCAAACATTATTCTTTGTCTCATGTCTAATTAGTCAGCTTTTCTACAAATTTTAGAAAAGAATAAGTAACATACTATTATCATACAATCAGGCAATCACACTCCTTGTAAAGGAATTGAAAAAAGTTCACAGAAATACCTACACAGAGATAGCAGCTTTACACTTAATTGCTGAAACTTGGAAAGTAACCAAGATGTCCTTCAGTAGTTGAATGGATAAATAAACTGTGGCACATCCAGACAATTCAGGGCTAAAAAGAAAGGAGTCATCAATCCATGAAAAGACACGGAGGCACCTTAAATGCCTATTACTAACTGAAAGAAGTCAATCTGAAAAGGCTACATACTGTATGGTTCCACCTATATAACATTCTGGAAAGGGCCAAACTATGGAGATAATAAAAAGATCCGTGGCTGCTGGCGGTGGAAGGGGTGGGATATATAGGCAGAGCCCAGTGGATTTTTAGGGCAGTGAAAATATTCTGTATGATACTATGATACATGGTATCTGTATGATACCATGAATACATGTCATTAGACACACGTCCAAATCCATAGAAAGTACAATACCAGAGTGAAACCTAAAGTAAATAATGGATTTGGATGATTATAATGTGTCAAAGTAGGTCCATCCTTGGTTAAAAAAACAAACAAAAAATACACACGCACACACACTCTCGCACACACACACCACGCTAATGAGTGATACTGATAAAAGGGAAGGCCATGCATATATGGGGTCAGGAGATTAGACTGGAAATCTCTGTACCTCCTTCTCAATTTTGTTGTAAACCTAAAACCACTCTACAAAATAGTCTTAAAAAAGGAGGAATGAGGGAAAAGTCAGTGACACTGACCCTCTAGTATGGATTATTGTCAATGCAACTAATGGCACTTGCTGGCCATTTCCACCGAATTTTCAGACAACATATGAATCCATGAAGTTATGCCAAATGATATGCTGCTTCTTGTTCAAACAACTGATATAAGAAGACTATCAATTTCCACCAAACAGTAAGCATACAATTCAGCACTTCTTGTACCAGCACAGAATAGTCAGGTAGAAAAATGGAGAATTCTCAAAGTTGTTAAACACATAATGAATGAGCCCTCTGAAAATTAGTTGACATACTTTTTAAGTAGGGCTTCCCTGGTGGCTCAGCTGGTAAAGAATCCGCCTGCAACGTGGGAGACCTGGGTTTGATCCCTGCATTGGGAAGATCCCCTGGAGGAGGGCAAGGCTACCCACTCTAGTATTCTGGCCTGGAGAATCCCATGGACTCTATAGTCCATGGGGTCACAAAGAGTCGGACCTGACTGAGCGACTTTCACTTTCACTTTACTTTTTAAGTATCCAGTGTGCACCATGAAAGGGAAATAAAGTGTTCTCTCAGATTGCAACAGTGACATGAGAAAAAAAGGAAAATAGAATCTGTTTAGGTACAGAGATCAAATAATAAAAATTATACTAGTCAAACAGAATCTGTTTAGGTGCAGAGATCAAATAATAAAAATTATACTAGTCAAACAGAATCACAATAAAATAATTTTAACTCAATCTTTCCTGGGGTACCCACAAGCACTCCTAACTCACAAGGTATTCCTAACTTGGAACAAGAGTATGAATGTGGAGACTCCTTTTTCCTCCCACCCCATCTCAGTCCTGTAGCATGTGGAGTGTTATACTCCTTTGTACAGCACCCCAGCTTGAAGCGCCAAGCTTTGTCTTCCAACCCCATCCTCCCCATCACACCGTGACACAACACCCCCCAGCTACCCCTCAGGCCCATGGGTATGCACACCTAGGCAGTCTGTCCTCAAAGATTCCTATGGGTTGGTCTTGGATATGGCTCCAGCTCTTTGGACAGAAAATCCATGGGTCCTTGGTACTGAAGTGATATCTAGAACTGTGGTACCCAAAGTGTGGGGGACGGAATCATCAGGATTCTCATTATCTGGGAGCTTATTAGAAAAGCAGAATCTCAGGTGCCACCCTAGACCTTCTGAATCGGAGGATCTAAATAAGATCTCCAAGAGATTCAAGTACACAGTTAAGTCTGGGAAGCAAAACAGACATCCACTTGGCCTTTGGACCCCTCACCCCTCGTGGAACAGCCAGGCTCAGGGAGGAGCAGAGCAGAGCCCACTGCCGGTGGCGGTAAAGCACAGAGGCTTCCCTGGGATATGACCTCACGGTCGATACGTGCCATTTCTTAAGCTGAAGAAATAGAACAGACTGCTCAAGAAGTGGGAGGACGGCTAAGTTCAATGTTATTTATTATCTGGGGGAGGGCAGATGGGTAGTTATATGTTAGCACTTGATCTCTGACCTGCCGTTCTAATTCACACTCAATTCAATCCACATTTGAATCCCTTTATTTCTCTGGCATCCAAGCAACCTCGGTCAGTCACATTTATTGACCGTCTAGTCAGTGTGTCACAGACACTATAATTCTCTTCTAAATTAGAATATCCAGGGACCCAGACAGTCTATTTAGTTTTAATTATCTGAATACTTTTTGTTCCAATCTTTGTTAAAAATCCTTCTAAAATTCATTAGCCCACTTTCCTGAACAAACAGGCATCCTGCTATGAATGTGCTTTTTGTTGAAGAAGAAAAATCTTACTGAGCCTCGAAGCCATTATCCTGCAGGCCTAGCACCAGTGTTTAGACCTGCTGATACATTCTGTGAAAGCATAAGCAATTAGGCTGATCCTAAGGCAAATGATCTGCCTCCATGCTGGTTTTGCCATGTAACTGCTCTGTGAGCTCAGGCAAGAAACAGACCCTCTCTGGGCCTCAGTTCTGATTACTAAAGTGAGGTGGTTCTCCAGATATCTTTCCTGGATCTAAGTATTAGTACTTCCTCGGTAACCTGAGAGTTGATCAAGTTGATCAAGGAATCCTTCTTTCATCACTCTTCATCTTTGGGGCTCACACAGGGTCAATATGAGTGAGAACTTTTTGACAGTGTACACTCAGAGACTCATTCTGGACTGGGAGAAAAAGCCTAAGGAATGAGAAGGAAGGTGAAGGGCGAGAGCCACTTCCTAGGGTGGTCAAGTCAGAGCACCAGCCACGAGCACTGGGCTGGGCAGTTCCAAGGAGACAAGACAGAATGTAATCCTTGTTACCAGCTTCCCTCCATTCTAGGTGAGCTAAAGACTTAATGGCAGAGAGCTCTTATTGGTCTCTTTTCTTTGGGCAGATTCTCTGCCCCCCGCCCCAATCCATCTCATCAGCATTTCTATCCATTTCTACATTAATTATTCAGTATCCTTTCATTGATGTCTCTCCCTGCTTTCTGTTCTTCTGGTGACTCAGTTCTAACACCTTTAACCTTTCTTCTCAGAGTCTAATTTTCCAATTGTTAAAAAACAAGTGCCAGATCTCATTCTTAAAAAAATATATATATGTAATATATATATTATGAAATATATATATTCCATAAAATTCAACGTTAATCACTTGCTGACCCTGTACAGGGGGAACTGGCCTTTACCTAGATACTAAGCCCTATCCTCAGTATTTTTAATTATCTCAATTAATCCTCACAACCACATTATAAAGCAGTTACTGTAATCCCTATTTCACTAACAAAGAAACAGGTTCCTAGACATTAAACAAGTTATATAAGGAATAGCAAGCAGCTCAGACGGGCTTGAGCCCATGTCTAACCATATTAAAGTTCTTTTATCTCTGTTCTACAATTTACCATGCTTATAAAAGTGCATTTTAGAAGCAAATCTATCCTTTAAACAATGTAAACATATTAGTGTCTCAAATTTACTGCTGGGTCCATTCATTCTGATAATGAACCTGCAAAGAACAGACAAGCAGTTATGACAAGGACAGTGAGGAGGTGGACAAATTCTCTCCCCCCAAAGCAACTATAAACCACAACCATTTCAGTGCTCTGGAAACTGACCCAGGCAGTCAATAAGCAGAGCATTTACTTGTGACAACTCACTGAACTCAGGGTCAGGAGAGTGAGTCTGTGGCAGTGTGGCTGCCTGGATCTGCTTTCGTCCCAGGCCTCCCGATCGCCAAACCAGCTCTACGTTGAGGTAATTCATTCAGTCTGGGCAGAAAAGACTGTGAAAACCAGCAGCTTCACCGCACCTCCCAGAGTGCGCGCATCTGATTGGAGCATTCGTGGTCAAAGTACATGCTCTTACTAGAAAGTGAAGTTTGGATAGCCAGAGGTTGAAGTTTTGTTTACAGCAAACAAAGAACTGAGGGACCAATCAGGAATTTAACAGGGACTTCGGAGAAGGCAATGGCACCCCACTCCAGTACTCTTGCCTGGAAAATCCCAAGGACGGAGTAGCCTGGTAGGCTGCAGTCCATGGGGTCGCTGAGGGTCGGACACAACTGAGCGACTTCACTTTGACTTTTCACTTTCCTGCATTGCAGAAGGAAATGGCAACCCACTCTAGTATTCTTGCCTGGAGAATCCCAGAGATGGGGGAGCCTGGCGGGCTGCCGTCTGTGGGGTCATACAGAGTCGGACACGACTGAAGTGACTTAGCAGTCAGTAGGTAAACCCCTCATGTGGGGCTAGAAAAAGCCTTTCACATATACTGTTGGTGAAGGATGTACAGACAATGGCAAAGACTAGAGAGGTTCAAAGCACCCATATACCCAGGGCCATTTGACCTTGCACATGGTAGACACGAGGGGATTTGGCAGAATGTAAGTGCTAGGGGAAGACTTGAGAGTGACGCCAAGTTCAAATGCATTCCCCAGGCACAGATGAATTCATCAGCAGCGAGTGGGAGCCTTATTGGCTGGAGATGTTTGAGCACAACTTCTGATGTGAGCAATCAAATGTTCTGAGCAATCATTGGCTGACTATTAAGCTATACAGGCACAATAGCAAACACTAGGAAGCTGGGCTTCTAGGTTTAAATTAAATGTTTTAATTTAAAACACAATGTTTTAAAATAAAAAGAAACTGAGTGGAGATATCAGCAGCTGTACATTGTAGGGGAGGCATCCCACAGATTTAATACAAATAAGTTACTAAACAAACAACAACTACATATTTCTCAGGGGGAAAAAGGGAGACTCCACCATGGCTATTATATATCTAAAATGCAAGTATTCAACAAAAAATTTATAAATAAACATGCAAAGAAAAAGAAAGTATAATCCATAGGCATGGGGAGGGGAGGAACTATCAGTAGAGAAGGTCCCTGCATGGTTCTAAAAGTTAGACTTGGCAGACAAAGACTTCAAAGAGGTATTGTAAATATGCTCAAAAAATAAAGAAAACCATGTTTAAAAAATAAAGGAAGACATGATGACAATCAACAAATACAGAACCTCGATAAAATAAAGAAATTATAAAAGAGAATCAAAGGGGAATTTTGGAGCTGAAAAGATCAATATCTGTAACACAAAATTTCACTAAAGGCACTCAGCAAATCTGAGAAGGCAGAAGAGAAAATCAATGAATATTAAAACTGGTCAACAGAAAAAAAAAGTCAACAGAAATCATTCAAGAGTGGAAAGAAGGACAAAAAAAAAAAAAATAAGTGGAGTCCCAAAGACCTGTGGGACACCAACATGAGTACAGTGGTACTCCCTAAAGGACAGGAGAGGGGGAAAAGGAAAAAAAAGAAGAAATAATAGCAAAAAACTTCCCAACTTTGATGAAATATAATAATGTACACAGCTAAGAAGTTCATGAACTATAAGCAGGATAAACACAAAGAGATCTGTATCTCAGAACATCATGGTCAAATTTTTGAAAACCAAAAGTAAAGAAAGATCTTAAAAGCAGCAAGAGGGAAAAAGGACTCATCACCTACAGTGAAACAGCAATTTAAATAATTTATGGCTTCTTATCAGAAACAACAGAGGCCTGAAGGCAGCAGAATGACATCAAGTGCTGAAAGAAAAAAAAATTGTCAACCAAGAATATATCCCACAAAACTGTTTTTCAAAACCAAAGCAAAAAAAGATATTTCAAGGTAAACAAAGATGTTATGAAGCGATAATTATAGCACTGAATGAAGGGTTTATAACATATATAAAGGTAATCTAAATAGTACAAAGGAGGGAGGAGGAAAAGAAGATATACTGAAGCAAAGTTATATATTTTATTAGAAGCAAGTTAGCTTTATTCTGAAGTAGGGCATGATAAGATGCATGTATCATATGCATTATGAAATAATTCAAGAAAAAAGTAAAAACTTCAACAGAGGATAAAAATGGTGCTTTAAAAATTATTTAACACACAAAAAAAATCAGTAAAGAAAAATCAGTGAAACAAACAGGAAATAAAACAAATAGAAAATAAAAAGAAACAGCATACATAAGCCCAACCAAATCAATAATATCATAATTTAAGGAATGAGCTAGGGGAAGACTTGAGAGTGACGCCAAGTTCAAATGCATTCCCCAGGCACAGATGAATTCATCAGCAGCGAGTGGGAGCCTTATTGGCTGGAGATGTTTGAGCACAACTTCTGATGTGAGCAATCAAATGTTCTGAGCAATCATTGGCTGACTATTAAGCTATACAGGCACAATAGCAAACACTAGGAAGCTGGGCTTCTAGGTTTAAATTAAATGTTTTAATTTAAAACACAATGTTTTAAAATAAAAAGAAACTGAGTGGAGATATCAGCAGCTGTACATTGTAGGGGAGGCATCCCACAGATTTAATACAAATAAGTTACTAAACAAACAACAACTACATATTTCTCAGGGGGAAAAAGGGAGACTCCACCATGGCTATTATATATCTAAAATGCAAGTATTCAACAAAAAATTTATAAATAAACATGCAAAGAAAAAGAAAGTATAATCCATAGGCATGGGGAGGGGAGGAACTATCAGTAGAGAAGGTCCCTGCATGGTTCTAAAAGTTAGACTTGGCAGACAAAGACTTCAAAGAGGTATTGTAAATATGCTCAAAAAATAAAGAAAACCATGTTTAAAAAATAAAGGAAGACATGATGACAATCAACAAATACAGAACCTCGATAAAATAAAGAAATTATAAAAGAGAATCAAAGGGGAATTTTGGAGCTGAAAAGATCAATATCTGTAACACAAAATTTCACTAAAGGCACTCAGCAAATCTGAGAAGGCAGAAGAGAAAATCAATGAATATTAAAACTGGTCAACAGAAAAAAAAAGTCAACAGAAATCATTCAAGAGTGGAAAGAAGGACAAAAAAAAAAAAAATAAGTGGAGTCCCAAAGACCTGTGGGACACCAACATGAGTACAGTGGTACTCCCTAAAGGACAGGAGAGGGGGAAAAGGAAAAAAAAGAAGAAATAATAGCAAAAAACTTCCCAACTTTGATGAAATATAATAATGTACACAGCTAAGAAGTTCATGAACTATAAGCAGGATAAACACAAAGAGATCTGTATCTCAGAACATCATGGTCAAATTTTTGAAAACCAAAAGTAAAGAAAGATCTTAAAAGCAGCAAGAGGGAAAAAGGACTCATCACCTACAGTGAAACAGCAATTTAAATAATTTATGGCTTCTTATCAGAAACAACAGAGGCCTGAAGGCAGCAGAATGACATCAAGTGCTGAAAGAAAAAAAAATTGTCAACCAAGAATATATCCCACAAAACTGTTTTTCAAAACCAAAGCAAAAAAAGATATTTCAAGGTAAACAAAGATGTTATGAAGCGATAATTATAGCACTGAATGAAGGGTTTATAACATATATAAAGGTAATCTAAATAGTACAAAGGAGGGAGGAGGAAAAGAAGATATACTGAAGCAAAGTTATATATTTTATTAGAAGCAAGTTAGCTTTATTCTGAAGTAGGGCATGATAAGATGCATGTATCATATGCATTATGAAATAATTCAAGAAAAAAGTAAAAACTTCAACAGAGGATAAAAATGGTGCTTTAAAAATTATTTAACACACAAAAAAAATCAGTAAAGAAAAATCAGTGAAACAAACAGGAAATAAAACAAATAGAAAATAAAAAGAAACAGCATACATAAGCCCAACCAAATCAATAATATCATAATTTAAGGAATGCAACTAAAGTGAAAAATGTATAGACTGCAACTAAAGCAGAAAAAAGGCTGGAGGATTTATACCATCTAATTTCAAAAGCTACTATAAGTTAAAAACATTAAAGCAGAATGGCATGGCATAAGGATAGACAGATACAAGGTGCATAATTGAGAATCCAGGAATAATACCTTACATTTACTATCAATTTATCTTTAACAAAGTTGCCAAGACACTTCAATGTACAAAGAATAGTCTTTTCAATAAATGATACTAGAACAATAGCATACCCACATGCAAAATAAAGAATTTAGACTTTTAACTTACACTATATATAAAAATTAACTGAAAATAGATCATAAAAGCTAAATGTAAAAGTTAAAATAATAAAACTCTTAGGAGAAAATAAAGGAAGAAACCTTTGTGACTTCTAGATTAAGAAATAAACCAGATATGACATCAAGAGAACAAGAAACAGAAGAAAAAATACACTGGACTAACTTGTGCTTCAAAGGACACCATCAACAAAAAATAATCAACCCACAAAGTGGGAGAAAATACTTCCAATCACTGAGCACAGACTTATATCCAGTATGTACATATATATATTTTTAAACTCTTACAAATCAAGAAAAAGATGATAAAAAGACCCTGCTGGAAAAAAATTGAAAATCACTTAGATATTTCACTGAAGAAGGCATAACAATGGCTAACAAGCACATGAGAAGATGCTTAATATTATTAGTCATTGGGGAAATGCAAGTAAAACTATATACAATAAAATACCTCTACACATCTACTAGAATGGCCATAATAAAAAAGACAGGCAAGGATGTCAAGAAATTGGATATCATTGCTGATGGGAAAGTAAAATGATACAGCCATTACAGAAAAGTGTTTGGCAGTTATTAAATAGTTAAACATAAATATGCAGATGACACCACCCTCATGGGAGAAAGTGAAGAGGAACTAAAAAGCCTCTTGATGAAAGTGAAAGAGGAGAGTGAAAAAGTTGGCTTAAAGCTCAACATTCAGAAAACGAAGATCATGGCATCTGGCCCCATCACTTCATGGGAAGTAGATGGGGAAACAGTGGAAACAGTGTCAGACTTTAATTTTGGGGGCTCCAAAATCACTGCTGATGGTGACTGCAGCCATGAAATTAAAAGACATGTACTCCTTGGAAGGAAAGTTATGACCAACCTAGATAGTATATTGAAAAGCAGAGACATTACTTTGCCAACAAAGGTCCATCTAGTCAAGGCTATGGTTTTTCCAGTGGTCATGTATGGATGTGAGAGTTGGACTGGATGAACTGTGGTGTTGGAGAAGACTCTTGAGAGTCCCCTGGACTGCAAGGAGATCCAACCAGTACATTCTGAAGGAGATCAGCCCTGGGTGTTCTTTGGAAGGAATGATGCTAAAGCTGAAACTCCAGTACTTTGGCCACCTCATGCGAAGAGTTGACTTATTAAAAAAGACTCTGATGCTTGGAGGGATTGGGGCAGGAGGAAAAGGGGACGACAGAGATGGCTGGATGGCATCACCGACTCGATGGACAGGAATTTGAGTGAACTCCAGGAGTTGGTGATGGACAGGGAGGCCTGGTGTTCTGCGATTCATGGGGTCACAAAGAGTCAGACACGACTGAGTGACTGAACTGAACTGAAACATAAATATACCATACAACACAGCAATTCCATGCCTAAGTACCACAAAGAAATGAAAACATCGCACAAAGACTCACACGCCAATGTTCACAGCAGCATTATTCATAATTGCCCCAAATTGAAACAATCCAAATGTCCATCCACTGCTGAATATATAAACTGGAATTCCACTGATACATGCTACCGCACAGAGGAACCTCAAAACATTACGCTAAATGAAAGGAGACAGATGCAAAAGATTTCCTACTGCATGATTCCATTAATATGAAAAGTCCAGAAAACACAAATTTGTAGAGAGATAAAGCAGATCAGTGGTTGCCTTGGAGTGAGAGAGGACTTTGCAAATAGCTTCAAGGAAATCTGGAAGTGATAAAAATATTCAAAGCTGGATTATGGTGACAGTTACTATACTGGTTTCCTGTGCTATACAACAAGTTCCCACCAACTTAGAGACTTATTAGAACAACACGTTTATTATATCCCAGTTGTTCACAGGTCAGGAGTCCAGGTATAGCTAAACTGAGTCTATCAAGGTGTGGGTCAGGCTACCTTCTCACCTGGAGTTCCAGGTCCCCTTTCAAGCTCACTCAGGTTGTTGCAGAACTCAGCTCCTTGTGGTTGAAGGACTGCAGCCACTCTTCTCCAAAAGTAATTCACAACATGGATAGAAGCGCCTTCAAAAACAGTGGGAGAGGTTCCCCTCTGAAGGGCCAGTCAGGAGCATCTCCCTCTCCATCAGTTCATAACTGACTGACTTGGGACCCTGAACTACATCTGCAAAATCCCTTCACCTTTGCCATATGCTGTAACCTAATTATGGGAGTGCCATCCCATCTTATTCTCAGGCCTCAATTTCAAGGAGGGTATTTTACAGGGGAAAGAGTCTCCAAAGCCAGTTAGAATCTGGTTACCATAGCTGTACAAGTCACAATTTTACTTTAAAAATCACTGAATTGTATATGTACTATGGATAGATTTTATGATATGTAAATTACACTTTGATACAGCTGTAAAAAAAAATCCTGTGAAGAAAAAGTTGTCAATAGTACCATAATTCCATTTTTTATTTGGGCTACTTTTTTTTTATTAAATAAACTAAACCTTAGGACTATCTTCTGTAGGAAATAACACAACAGGAAAAAATTTGCATTGATCAATCATGCTTTTTCTAACCTGTTACATCGGTTAATTCACAGTAACCACTTCACAGGGACACAGTAGTCAACTTTTCCACTAGTTGGGTTTGATTCCCTTGTCAGCCTTCTTAGTAATGAATGCAGGCTCACTCAATTCAAAGACTTCACATTTTCAAAGAGAATAGGGTTACCTCCCCACAAGAGTTTCCACTCTCTGATTTCTCCACCAGGGAGTAGTCCCGTTTTGAGCTTCCCTCAAAGTATGAGCAACAATGTTGGGTCACATGAAGCCTCCACTTTGCCAGCTGCATACTGCCTGAAGTTTCATTCACCCAGAGGTCAGAAACTGTGAGTTCTGGAACCCTTCCTGGTGTCCCAGGAATGGCTTTGAAGTTGGGCCGCTCATGGTATTTTGTGTGCACTGAACTGCTGCCTAAAACTAAGTGTTTCCTAACTTCAGTCTGTTCCGAAATAAGAGCTTGCTGTATGTGTTATACACACACTGCAAGCCTGTGAAATTTGACTTCAGGTGCTGTCTGGACACCGTGGAGCATTACAAATTCCCCAAGGGGATGATCAACAACAGTCAACAGGATGGTTATCTTATAGGTGTGTAGTTCTCAAGTTTGAAACTTAACTGTTACTATAGATATAAAATACAAAAGGAGCTGTCCATCTTGGAAAACAAAAACTAATTCAAGGGCTTTCTATTGAATATGGAAGGAACTCTTGTACATAATTTGCTTTCTGTAAAAATAAAAAGCTTTCTTGGGAATGTGCCAGAGTTATCTGACTGTGTGGACCACCAATGTCTAAGCACATTTTAAAAAGTAACAATTTACATATTTTTTAAAATTAGGGTAAGTTGCCATCCACAAACCTATTGATGAAAATGATCCCAACATCAAGTCATATGGAGAATCTGAAAAGCTTTATTCAATTACCTGAGGGCACAGTCCCATGATTTGAATATGCTATGGATTAGACTATCTGGTGGCTCAGACGGTAGTCTGCCTGCAATGCAGGAGACCCAGGTTCGATTCCTTGGTCAGAAAGATCTCCTGGAGAAGGGAATGGCTACCCACATCAATATTCTTGGCTGGAAAATCCCATGGACAAAGAGCCTGACAGGCTACAGTCCATGGGGTTGCAAAGAGTTGGACACGACTGAGTGACTTGGTCAGACTTTCTGCTGCTGCTGCTGCTGCTGCTGCTAAGTCACTTCAGTTGTGTCCGACTCTGTGCGACCCCATAGACGGTAGCCCACCAGGCTCCCCCGTCCCTGGGATTCTCCAGGCAAGAACACTGGAGTGGGTTGCCATTTCCTTCTCCAATGCATGAAAGTGAGAAGTGAAAGTGAAGTCGCTCAGTCGTGTCCGACTCAGCGACCCCATGGACTGCAGCCTACCAGGCTCCTCCGTCCATGGGATTTTCCAGGCAAGAGTACTGGATTGGGGTGCCATTGCCTTCTCCGGGTCAGACTTGCTACTTTACCTAAATAACATCTTCAGGATATGAAATGATACTTTTCCCTACACAAGTTTTTTTAAGGGAAATGAAGGTTTCTCCCAGAAGTTTGGGTCATAATCTATAAGTCAAAACATGCAGAAACTAAAATTCCATTCTTTCTCATTTCTCAAAGCAGGATAACACAGTGGTTCTTAGGAGATAAAACTATGGGATGGGGTCAGACTCCTTGGGTTAGAATCCCAGTTCTACATCTGAAGAGTTGTGCCATTCTTATCCATCACTTAAACACCCTAAGCCTCTGTTCCTTCATCTGTAAAATGGGCAAAATAGCATAAAGTAGGGATGGCAAACTATGGCCCACGGGGCAAATCTGGCCCATCACATAAAGAAGGATTTATCGGGGTATAGGAACGCCACTCACTTCCATATTGTCTAGGACTGGGAAAGGCTGCATGACCTACAAAGTCCAAAATATTTACTCTCTGTTCCTTTACAGAAGGATTCTGTTGGCCTCTGACATAAAGGGCTGTCATAAGATTAAAATCATAAAGACTAGATGAGCTCATTCATGTAAGATGCTTTATATACATAAGCAACTGGTAAGCTGATAAATGACGGGGCTGACTGTCATTTATCTATGGTAAAATGTTGCAAAATCATTGTCCTTCCATTTCCTCAAATTCAGAGAGGCATCTTTATATATATATATCTCACCACAGGAGCAGGCTGCCCATGAAGGGTCACAGGCTCGGCCCCGTTTTGATGGAGGTGGCCGAGGTGGTTTGATAGCAGGATGTGAGCTGCAGCTGTCGGGCAGGGCAGGGAGCCCATGAGCCACAGACAGCAGCTGCTACGAGTCATCCATGTCAAGTAACTGATACCCTGCCCCCTCCTTGATGGAGGCTCTCTTGGTCACAGGTGTGTGACACATGTATATTCATCACTGGCCCCACTCCTAACTGGAGAGGGGACTGGAGAAGGAATGGGGAGGGCTGGAATTATGCTTTGAATTAGACAAGGCTGTGGTCCTAGTGTGATTAGATTGACTAGTTTTCTGTGTGTATGGTTTCAGTGTGTCTGCCCTCTGATGCTGTCTTGCAACACCTACCATCTTACTTGGGTTTCTCTTACCTTGGGCGTGGGGTATCTCTTCATGGCTGCTCCAGCAAAGCACAGCCGCTGCTCCTTACCTTGGATGAGGGGTATCTCCTTACCGGCGCAGTTCCTGACCTTCAATGTGAGGTATCTTCTCTAGTCTAATTCAATGAAACCAAGCCATGCCTGCGGGGCAACCCAAGACGGGCGGGTCATGGTGGAGAGGGCTGACAGAATGTGGTCCACTGGAGAAGGGAATGGCAAGCCACTTCAGTATTCTTGCCTTGAGAACCCCATGAAACTGGAGAAGGGATAGGCTACCCACTCCAGCATCCTGGCCTGGAGAACTCCATGGACTGTATAGTCCGTGGGGTCTCAAAGAGTCGGACACGACTGAGTGACTTTCACTTTCTCACTTTCAAGTTAGCAGGACAGTGACATGTAATATCTTAGAGTGAAATGTATAGCTTTTCTAAAATATAGTATATTTACCATTGTGAAGTTTCCTTGTGCTGATACTACAGTTCAAGATAACAATGCTATTATGCTCATCAGAAACAACAGGGATAACTTCTTAAACTGACTGCAGTCTACCAGCTGTAAGACCTCTTAAGAACCTCTGTTTCCTCCACCATAAATGAGATGGAGCAGATTAATCAACTAGAAAGGCTCCTTGCTTTCATAATATTCCGTAATTCAATAATGATTGTACACATTTATAAATAGGTCCAAACCACTAGCCCTGAATTGCTTGCTTCTTTTGACAAGACAGAACAAGAAAAGGAGAGTGATTGGATTTCTGAAGTGGACCAGGCTGTAAAGATGCAGAGGACTAGGATACCAATGGCTACTAAAGCCATTTTCAGGGCTGATCATCACCAGTTTCCCTGCTAAAAAGACAGATGACCCGAACATATTAGGGCAGCTATGGCTCCCAGCGTGCAACAAAGTGGAAAGGGATCACTTGAGACTGTCTCGGGTTAATTAGAATATTTTTTCTGGGATTTGCACTGAAACCTGCCTTGTGATTATGGTGACTCTCATAATGTGATTATGGTGACCCCCAGCACTTGCAGTGTTGAGAATATCTGTGGCTATGAAACCAGTTAATTCCACAAAAACATGGAACATAAGTCATTCACCAATTCGTTTAGCAAAGACATGGGTGAAAGTGAAAGTTGCTCAGTCATGTCTGACTCCTTGAGACCCCATTTTTTTGGGCTCCAAAATCACTGAATACAGTGACTGTAGCCATGAAATTAAAAGATGCTTACTCCTTGGAAGAAAAGTTATGACCAACCTAGATACCATATTCAAAAGCAGAGACATTACTTTGCCAACAAAGATCTGTCTCGTCAAGACTATGGTTTTTCCAGTGGTCACGTATGGATATGAGAGTTGGACTGTGAAGAAAGCTGAGCGCCAAAGAATTGATGCTTTTGAACTGTGTTGTTGGAGAAGACTCTTGAGAGTCCCTTGGACTGCAAGGAGATCCAACCAGTCCATTCTAAAGGAGATCAGCCCTGGGTGTTCTTTGAAGGGAATGATGCTAAAGCTGAAGCTCTAGTACTTTGGCCACCTCATGCGAAGAGTTGACTCATTGGAAAAGACTCTGTTGCTGGGAGGGGTTGGGGGCAGGAGGAAAAGGGGACGACAGAGGATGAGATGGCTGGATGGCATCACCAACTCTATGGACGTGAGTTTGAGTGAACTCCGGGAGTTGGTGATGGACAGGGAGGCCTGGCGTGCTGCAGTTCATGGGGTCGCAAAGAGTCAGACACGACTGAGCAACTGAACTGAACTGGG
This sequence comes from Cephalophus harveyi, assembly GCA_006410635.1. Taxonomy (NCBI): domain Eukaryota; kingdom Metazoa; phylum Chordata; class Mammalia; order Artiodactyla; family Bovidae; genus Cephalophus; species Cephalophus harveyi. Next base: position 501,610 of record SJYT01024534.1, read on the forward strand.
CTATATAGCCCGTGAAATTCTCTAGGCCAGAATACTGGAGTGGGTAGCCTTTCCCTTCTCCAGGGGATCTTCGCAACCCAAGGATTGAACCAGGGATTGCACTGCAGGTGGATTCTTCACCTGCTGAGCCACAAGGGAAGCAAAGACATAGGAGACAGGCACAAATTTATTGCTCATGAAAAAGTTTCATCACAGTAATGAAACCCAAGTAGCTGAAACTCCTATGTATTACTGCAAATATTTTGTGATTATGAGATTAATTTTTCAAGAATGACTTGTCAGTTATTAATTGTTAACATTTACTAACTTGATAAATGTGCACAGGATTCACCTAAAGAATTATATATTATCAGATTATTTCCATTTAATAAATATTTTTTACTGACCCACAGTTTGACATTCTTTTTAAGTTCAGATCTAACAAAGTTTAACCTGTCTGCCTACAAGTCTAGTTTCTTTGCCTCCATTGTATTATATTAATAGCTTTTCATTTCTTGAATATCCATAATACCAATTCAAACAACTATCAACCTAAATATATATATATATAATTCCAACTTAAAAATGTTTTTTTTCCAGAAGAATTTTAGGCAAAAATTATAATCACAATATTTAGGAACTTCTCTGATGATCCAGTGGCTAGGACTCCACTGCAAGGGGCATAGGTTTGATCCTTGGTAAAGAAACTACGATCCCACAAGCTTGGCAGCTCTGAAAAAAAAAAAAAGTTCACAATTTGTACAGTATGAGAACTGACCTATCAAATGATCATTGGCCGTAAATAATAGATACAACCACTCTGCTGTATCCTGGATGAACAGTGGCTTAATTTTAGTTGGTATAAATTAGGACATTTTGATTTCTATTTTAAGAAGGAGATTTTAATTTTGAATACATACAGGAACCAAGCCAATGATGTAAATAAGGGATGGGAGCTGAGGGTAAGACAAACTAGTGAGATCCAGTCAGGTTTTAAAGCTCAAAATCATGCCCAGAGGATAGCACTAACATAGTTCCAGCAGATTACTGCCATTGGAATGCAGACTGAAAAGAATCTCAAAATTTGGATTTTTGGAAAAACAACTGTCCAGGATAGGTGGGGCCCAAGGACTGCCAATTTGCTCATTCTTGACCTTTCACTGGAAGAAGTACAGAAATTTCTCATTTGTTTTGAATAGCGTTTGGCCAAGATTGACCCAGAAGAGAAAATTCAGTTCTGAATTCTAACTTCTTTCAAAAGCATCGTGTTTTCTATAATTAGCCTGTGTGTATTTAGGGCAAAGTGTAAACAATACACTTTTGGATGATTGTTTATTGATCCTAATTTAACAAGTACAACTATGCAGTAAACACAAAACTACACTGTGCTGCAGCTTATGTAACTTGTAACCTTTGGCCTTTTCATGACTCTTGACTTTTGTTCTCTTTCTTCAGAACTGGAGGAAAAAATTCTTTTTCTAATTAAAAATCAAACAGATGGGAAAGTATAACAGTGACCCTTCTATTTCCTCCTGCTTTCCAGCTGGAGACACTCCAAATGAATCTGATTTTAATTTTTTCTTGAAAGCAGAAGAGGAAGGAATGGGAGAAAGGAGGAAAGTGAGGATCATAGGGAGTCTACAGCCTTTAAAAAAGCTCAGCAGGTGTTTCTGAAAAACTAAAGATGCAAGTGTTCAGCTCTCCTCTCTCCTTGTTTACTCATTCATTTATTGAGCAGCTGTTACATGCCAGGCACTGTTCTAGGCTTGGGGGGTAGAACAGAAAAGGTCCCTGTCACCTTAGAGCTCCTATCCTAATGAAGTTGATAATCAAGTAAAAACAAATAAGATAGTTACAGAGAGTGATAACTAATTTGAAAACACAGAGGTTATGTGACAAAGAGAAAGTGGGGAGATCCTTTGCTTTATTCAGCTTGAACTGCCATAAGTAAATACCCTAAAATACGTGGCTTAAAGAAGAGAAATTTATTTCTTCCATTTTGGGAGCTGCAATTCCTGGATCAGGATGCCAGAATGGTCGGGTTCTAGTGGCAAGAGCTGGTTTCCTGTCTTGTAGATGGTCGCCTTTTCACTGTGCCCTTACACAGAGGGTTGGGGAGGAGGGATTGAGTATTTCTTCATATAAGGGCACTAATCCCATCATGAAGGCTTCGCCCTTATGACCTCATCTAAACATAATCACAGTAGTCCCCTATTTGTGTGAGAGATATGTTCTAAGAACCTGCACACTGGGATGCCTGAAACTGCAGATAGTATGGAAGCCTAGATATACTGTATTTTTCTCATATATGTATAACTATGATAAAGTTTAATTTATAATTAGGTATAGTGAGAGATTAACAAAAATAATAGAATAGAAAAATTATAACAATATACTGTAATAAAGGTTATTGTATGTGGTCTCTGTCTCTCAAAATACCTTATTGTAAAAATTTACTGTCTTTTCCATCTTAACTAAGCACTTATCAACCACTGTGGCCATAACTTCTGTAGTTTGGGGTATAACAGCAAAACACATATTTCTTTTTCCTTCTTCACAGTTTCATGGATTGAAGATTCATTCTTATCTTAGATTTTAGCAACCACAGCTTGTGATTTTTTTTTTCCTTTCCTTATTAAGTTGAGAACTTTCACCTTTTCACTGAAAGGCGGCATTTAAATCTTCTCTTTGGCATACCAGAATTACCAGCATCACTACTCTTGTGCTTGTGCTTTGGGGCCATTATTCAGTAAAATAAGGGTAACTTGAAAACAAGCACTGCAATACCGCAGCAGTCAATCTGCTAGCTGAGGCGGCTGCTAAGCGACTAAGGGGTAGATATGCTGGACACAGGGACAGTTCATGTTCTGGGTTGGATGGAGCAGGACGGTATGAGAGTTCATCATCCTACTCAGAAGGGCATGCACTTTAAAACATAATTATTTATAGGATTTTTCATTTACTGTGTTTGGACTATAGTTGACCCTTGGTAACTGAAGCTATGGAAAATAAAGCCTTCAATTAGGGAGGAAACACTGTGTCTCCCAAAAGGCCTCATCTCCAAATACCATCATACTGGAGTTTCCACTTTACTATATGATTTTGGGGAGACACAATTCAGTACATAATATTCTACCTTTGGTTCCCTCAAATTCATGTCCTTCTGACATGCAAAATACATTCATTCATTCTATCCAAACAGTTCCCCCTGTCTTAACTAACTCAGAAACCTGAAGTCCAAAGTCTCATCTTCATATCACTTAAATCAGATATGGTGAGAGTCTAAGTACATTGATTCACAGGCAAAGTTCCTCTTCACTTTGAACATGTAAAACCAAGTTTTTTTTTTTTTTAATGTTAAATTGAAGTATAGTTGCTCTATAATGTGTTAATTTACTCTGTACAGCAAAGTGACTCAGTTATGCATATTCTTTTTCATATTCTTTTCTATTATGGTTTGTAACAGGATACTGAATATAGTTTCCTGTGCTATACAGTTGGACCTTGTTGTTTATCCATCCTATGTATAAATCAAACAAGATATGTTCTTCCAAAATACAGTGGTGGGACAGACACAGGATAGACACTCCTATTCTAAAAAAGGGAGAAATTGGGAGAAAAGGACAGAGAGGTGGGTGCAAAGAGTGGAGGGTGCCAAGGAAGTCCAAAACTTAGATATGTAAATCCCATTAAATCTTCTTAAAAATTAATTTTTATTGGAGTGTCCTCACTTTACAATGTTGTATTAGTTTCCACTCTACAGCGAATTGAATCAGCTATGTATTTACATCTATCCATTTTTTGGCTAGAGTCTCTCATACAGAGTGAAGTAAATCAGAAAGAGAAAAACAAATGTCGTATATTAACACATAAACGTGGCATCTAGAAAAAAAAGGATAGTTGATCTTATTTGCTAAACAGTAGAGACACAAACATAGAGAACAAATGTATGCATACCAAAAGGGAAGAGGGATGGGGGGATGATTGGGAGACTGGGATTGGCATATATATATATAGTGTTGATACTACATATAAAGAAGTAGGAAAAGGCATCCACTCCAGTATTTTTGCCTGGGAAAATTCCATGGACAGAGGAACCTAGCGGGCTTGCATGCGTGTACACTCACATGAAGTAGACAACTAATGAGAACCTACTGAACAGCACAGGGGACTCTGCTCTGTGGTTACCTAAATGGGAAGAAATTAGTTCCTTTAGATCTTAAGGCTCAAGATCAATATTCTGTCATCCAGGCTCACTTGAATGGCACCATCATACCCAGGGCTCAGCAGGACACCCAGCCCCTTCTGCCCAGCAGGCTTCCACCTCCCACGCTGAAGGTCCCTGCTGGGGCTTCATCTCTGGCAGAAGGAAGCAGCCTTACTCCCTGGGTCTGCGGTGGGAGTGGCAACTCCATGATCACCTTTGGTTTCATTCTTCCCTTTTCTTGAAAGATAACGCAAGCTTGCAGCCTTCCTGCAGTCCTCCCCTTTGTTCAGCTTTCTTTTATCTCAGCTTGTGGTTTCTGCTGGTAAGGCCTCATCTCTGTTCCTAGCTTCTGCTGAGATGGGTGATGAGACCATGGTTCATGGTCATGGCAACTTTATCAAACGGTTGTTCAGCCACACCCTTAGCATTCTCTTTAAGAATGAACTTTCTCATTCTCTGCCATGTGGACAGACTGAGAATTTTCTGTCTTTAAATTCTGGTTCTTTTTTGCTTAACAATTCCGTTGTTCAGAGTTTAAACTGCTCCACAATATTGCTGACTCAGCATCCATTTTGTGTGGCCTGAAGAGGTCTTGTACTGATAGTAGCTTCTCCCTAGATAACAACCTCCAGTCGCAAGTAAATGTGACAAGTTCCTGATATGACTCTCCAATAACCCTTGTGATAAACGCTCGCCCCCATAGCCCACAACCTTACCCTGTGCACCCCTTAGATAAGACTCCTGCAAAGCTTACCAAAACCTCACTCTTGGTTTGAATTGACCAATCTGACCTTAGCTCGAGAATCTAAAAGCCCTCCACCTTAATAAGGCAAGAGTTCAAGGTTCTGTAGGGGTCTCTACCCACATTCTGCCTTGAGCCAAGAGGCTCCTCAAGGTGTGCTCTGTCCCTCCCCGAGGACCTTTGAGTAAGAAACGTGTCTATTTCACTTTTCTTTACAGTATTTCACATCGGGGCTCCCCGTCTGACACCCCGGGGCACTACTTAACAAATGTTAATTAAACAAAGTCTCCATTCTTCTTCAGCTCTCTCCTTTTACAAGTCACTGTAAGCCATCAGGGGCAATCAAGCTGCCTCCTTGAACACTTTGCTTAAAAATCTCTAAAAGGTACATCTGGAATGAGCCCTACAGCATGGGACAGAACCAGAATTTTAGAACAATGCCTGGTACAAAGTTTAAATGTATTATAAATGAATGCAAGAATGAGTGAATGAATGAATAAAACTAGAAGTGGAGAAGGAATATTCCAGGCAGAAGGACCAATAAGGCAAAGATTCCACAGTAGAAAAGATCTTAGCATGTCTGTGGATCAGAGAGGAGGCCAGTGTGGCGAGAGAACTGGGGAGTAATGAAGTGAGATGAGTGTGAAGAGGTAGGCAATATTATTAGATGTTGCTTGGTGATCTGTGCTTACATATAATGAAATATTAAGAGATGAACTCTGGAACCAGACTTTCTCAATTCAAATCCCTGCTTCATCACTTAATACCTGTGTGACCTCTAGGAAGGTACTCAATCTCTGTATCTCCACTTCCTTGTCTATAAAATGGGAGAAATAACAATTATGACATATAATCATAATATAAGTAGTCAAAATAATAACATAAAACAAATTTGGTTTGTTTTGACATTTAAATGAGTTAATTTTAAAATGAACTTTAAAAAAGTCCTAATCAATAACTGAATAGATGATAGAGTTTATAGTTTGGTTCCTGTATTTTCTCATCATTTATAGCCTTACTTTTGTAAACTGCCTTCACCAGTTTTTCTGTTGGAATGTTCTGTTCTTTAGAATTGTTTTCTAAGGATCCTTTGAATATTACAAATATTAAAACTTTGTCATATGCATTGCAAATATCTTTTCTACCTTTCCATTTGCTTTTCAATGGTGATTATGATATTTATCCCGTATAGAAATTTCAAAAGCTTGTTCATATAAGATTTTGGTTTTTTAAGCATATGAGGCATAAGAATACCTCCATATATTGCACCTAAATATCTTCTAACAACTTTTACTCTATTATATCTAAACCTTTGTTTCCAAAGGAATTTTTTTTTTAAAGGTATCTAGGAAAGTTGGACATGACTGGAGTGACTTAGCAGTAGCAGGAGCATTAGGAGTATTATCAAGATAGTAGGTGTTGCAAGAGGGCATCAGAGGGCAGACACACTGAAACCATACTCACAGAAAACTAGTCAATCTAATCACACTAGGACCACAGCCTTGTCTAACTCAATGAAACCAAGCCATGCCTGCGGGGCAACCCAAGACGGGCGGGTCATGGTGGAGAGGGCTGACAGAACGTGGTCCACTGGAGAAGGGAATGGCAAGCCACTTCAGTATTCTTGCCTTGAGAACCCCATGAATAGTATGAAAAGGCAAAATGATAGGATACCAAAAGAGGAACTCCCCAGGTCCTTAGGTGCCCAATATGCTACTGGAGGTCAGTGGAGAAATAACTCCAGAAAGAATGAAGGGATGGAGCCAAAGCAAAAACAACACCCCGTTGTGGATGTGACTGGTGATAGAAGCAAGATCCGATGCTGTAAAGAGCAATATTGCATAGGAACCTGGAATGGCAGGTCCATGAATCAAGGCAAATTGGAAGTGGTCAAACAAGAGATGGCAAGGGTGAAC
>SJYT01024534.1:508684-518727 GCA_006410635.1 Cephalophus harveyi
CAAAGTTAGTGTGGTGATGGAATTTCAGTTGAGCTAGTTCAAATCCTGAAAGATGATGCTGTGAAAGTGCTGCACTTAATATGCCAGCAAATTTGGAAAACTCAGCAGTGGACACAGGATTGGAAAAGATCAGCTTTCATTTCAATTCCAAAGAAAGGCAATACCAAAGAATGCTCAAACTACCACACAATTGCACTCATCTCACATGCTAGTAAAGTAATGCTCAAAATTTTCCAAGCCAGGTTTCAACAATACGTGAGCCATGAACTTCCAGATGGTCAAGCTGCTTTAGAAAAGGCAGAGGAACCAGAGATCAAATTGCCAACATCTGCTGGCTCATTGAAAAAGCAAGAGAGTTCCAGAAAAACATCTATTTCTGCTTTATTGACTATGCCAAAGTCTTTGACTGTGTGGATCACAATAAACTGTGGAAAATTCTGAAAGTCCTGACCTATCTCTTGAGAAACCTATATGCAGATCAGGAAGAAATAGAACTGGACATGGAACAACAGACTTGTTCCAAATAGGAAAGGGAGTATGTCAAGGCTGTATATTATCATCCTGTTTATTTAACTTCTATGCAGAGTACTTCATGAGAAACACTGGACTGGAAGAAGCACAAGCTGGAATCAAGATTGCTGGGAGAAATATCAATAATCTCAGATATGCAGATGATACCACCCTTATGGCAGAAAGTGAAGAAGAACTAAAGAGCCTCTTGATGAAAGTTAAAGAGGACAGTAAAAGTTGGCTTAAAGCTCAACATTCAGAAAACTAAGATCATAGCATCTGGTCCCATCACTTCATGGAAAATAGTTGTGAAAACAGTATCAGACTTTATTTTGGGGGGCTCCAAAATCACTGCAGATGGTGATGGCAGCCATGAAATTAAAAGACGCTTACTCCTTGGAAGGAAAGTTATGACCAACCTCAGTTCTGTTCAGTTCGGTTGCTCGTTGTTTCTGACTCTTTGCAACCCCATGAATCGCAGCACGCCAGGCCTCCCTGTCCATCACCAACCCCCAGAGTTCACTCAGACTTGTGTCCGTCAAGTCAGTGATGCCATCCAGCCATCTCATCCTCTGTTGAGCCCTTCTCCTCCCGCCCCCAGTCCCTCCCAGCATCAGAGTCTTTTCCAATGAGTCACCTCTTCACATGAGGTGGCCAAAGTACTGGAGTTTCAGCTTCAGCATCATTCCCTCCAAAGAATCCCAGGGCTGATCAACCTAGATAGCATATTAAAAAGCAGAGACATTACTTTGCCAGCAAAGGTCCATCTAGTCAAGGCTATGATTTTTCCAGTGGTCATGTATGATGTGAGAGTTGGATTGTGAAGAAGGCTGAGCGCCAAAGAATTGATGCTTTTGAACTGTGGTGTTGGAGAAGACTCTCGAGAGTCACTTGGACTGCAAGGAGATCCAACCAGTCCATTCTGAAGGAGATCAGCCCTGGGATTTCTTTGGAAGGATGATGCTAAAGCTGTAACTCCAGTACTTTGGCCACCTCATGCGAAGAGTTGACTCATTGGAAAAGACTCTGATGCTGGGAGGGATTGGGGGCAGTAGGAGAAGGGGACGACTGAGGGTGAGATGGCCGGATGGCATCACAGACTTGATGAATGTGAGTCTGAGTGAACTCCAGGAGATGGTGATGAACAGGGAGGCCTGGCGTGCTGCGATTCATGGGGTCGCAAAGAGTTGGACACGACTGAGTGACAGATCTGAACTGAAGCATTTTGTTACATAACCTTTAGATAGCTTTAAGTGCATAAATACATGTTTATAGATACATATACATAATTTTATGTAAGTGTAATGAGAGGCAGCCTGATCAGCCGATTGCTGTCAACCACCACTGACTCCTACGCTGCTCATCCTCTAAATAAGGGAAGGTGGGGGCAGGGGAGATGATTTATAGAAGAGTAGGGCCAAGAACTCTTAGCTTGGGAATTCCCTGATGGTCCAATGGTTAGGACGTTGTACTTTCACTGCAAGGTCCAGATTCTGTGGGCTGTGTGGTGTGCCCCAAATTAAAATAGAGTTCTTAGCCTTGATTGGTGAGTTTATTCTTCTACCTATTGGGAAGGTTCTTCCCCACCTCACCCCCAAGCAGAGTGCTGTGGGGCTCCAAGAGAATCACTCACAGAGACTGGGAGTCCCACAAGATGGGGAGACCCTCTTCTTGATCCCGGGCTTGACACTGACTGGACAGCCAAGCGTGAGGTCGGCTCCGGAGCAACGGTGGGTGGAGCATTACCTGAGCCTTCTTGGTGAGTCCTCCGAAGGTGAGGGGTTTCCTGTCTCAGGAAGATGGGAGTCTGATTCTTGTCTCAAGATCTCCAGAGGCAGAGACCTTTTTAGAAGCCTTTGGGAAGAACAAGAATGGACTAGTGGAGTATGACTGGGAGGGAAATGTTAGGGGGCATCCTCACCCCAGTTCCTGTGGTTCTTGGAGAGCACAGAAATGGACTATCGTGTCTAAAACCATCTCCTAGTCTCAAGATCTCCAGAGGCAGAGACCTTTTTAGAAGCCTTTGGGAAGAACAAGAACGTACTAGTGGAGTATGACTGGGAGGGAAATGTTAGGGGGCATCCTCACCCCAGTTCCTGTGGTTCTTGGAGAGCACAGAAATGGACTATCGTGTCTAAAACCATCTCCTCCATCATACCTGCTGCCCTCTCCCAGACATCCTCTGAAACCACCTCCATCAAATCTTCAGCCTCTCCCGTGCATCCTTTACAACCACCTCCTGCATCGTACCTACTGCCTCTACCATGTGTCCTCTGAAACCACCCTCCTCCATTGTATTGCTGCCTCTCCCGTGCATCCTCTAAAGCCACCCTCCTCCATTATACTTGTTGCCTCTACCCTGTGTCCTCTGAAACCACCTCCTCCATCATACATGTTCCCTCTCCCCTGTGTCTTCATAGATGAAAGCATCACCACAAACCACCCGATCCTCCAGATAATGAAATTTTGCATCATGATCGTCTTTTCCTTTTCCATCCCTTTATCCTGTCAACCCCTAGCACTGCAGTTCTGTATTCTTACTGTTTCCTTCTCTTTTCTCTTCTCCACCTCAAGTATTCGTCACCTATTGCTTGGGTTACTTCCAGAGGTCCTTCTTATGGGGTGAGGAGAGCTCCCATGTTAAGGCTGCTCTTCTGAGAGAGTGATGGGAGGAGGCTTCCTTCCAGTTCCTGTTGACCCCAAAGCCAGGGAAACCAGATAGTGAGAATATTCCTGTTCTCTCCAGGCCAAACCAAGCAACTACACCCAAATGGACAGAATTCCCAGCCCGCTTCACCCATTCCTTTTTTACGTAGAACCTGACCTTTCTCTCTCTTTACCACAATATGTCACATTTTCATTTTCTTCCTCCATTTCCTTCAGTTCAGTCGTTCAGTCGTGTCCGACTCCTTGCGACCCCATGAACTGCAGCACGCCAGGCCTCCCTGTCCATCACCAATTCCCGGAGTTCACCCAAACTCATACATGGGATCAGAACAGTTGCAATGGTTCCAGTTCCTATACCCACTTAGATAGATATCTAGGAAAAGCAAGAATGTGTTTCACTTGCTAGTGGCATCCTATGTCCCTGAACTAATCACTGTGGCCAAGGGAGTGGGTTGTTCTGACTGGCCAGGCTTGAGTCACATGTTCAATATCTAGTCTTCAGGACACAGATGTCCTGTAGAAATACAATGGGAAATGTAAACATGAGACACAGATGGAAGCCATATATGTAATTTTTAAAATGTAATTTTAAATGTTCTAGTAGCCACATTAAGAAAAGCAAAACCAGGAGAAATGAACAGTAATGCTACATTTCATTAAACCCAGTATACCCAAACTATTACCATTTCAACATTCATCAGTATTTTAATTACTAATGAAATATTTTCTACTCTATTCTTGTTCAGTTCTGTCACTCAGTCGTGTCTGACTCTTTGCGACCCCATGGACTGCAACATGCCAGACTTCCCTGTCCATCACCAACTCCCAGAATTTACTCAAACTCATATCCATTGAGTCAGTGATGTGATCCAACCATCTCATCCTCTGTCGTCCCCTTCTCCTCCTGCCCTCAATCTTTCCCAGCATCGGGGTCTTTTCCAATGAGTCAGTTCTTCGCAACAGATGGCCAAAGTATTAGAGTTTCAGCTTCAGTGAATATTCAGGCCTGATTTCCTTTAGTATGGAGTGGTTGGATCTCCTTGCAGTTCAAAGGACTCTCAAAGTCTCCCAACACCACAGTTCAAAAGCATCAATTCTTTGGCACTCAGCTTTCTTTATAGTCCATACATGACAACTGAAAAAACCATAGNGCAACAGATGGCCAAAGTATTAGAGTTTCAGCTTCAGTGAATATTCAGGCCTGATTTCCTTTAGTATGGAGTGGTTGGATCTCCTTGCAGTTCAAAGGACTCTCAAAGTCTCCCAACACCACAGTTCAAAAGCATCAATTCTTTGGCACTCAGCTTTCTTTATAGTCCATACATGACAACTGAAAAAACCATAGCTTTGACTAGATGGATCTTTATTGACAAAATAATGTCTCTGACTTTTAATATGCTATCTAGGTTGATCAGACCTTTTCTTCCAGGGAGCAAGCATCTTTTAATTTCATGGCTGCACTCACCATCTGCAGTGATTTTGGAGCCCCCCAAAATAAAGTCTGTCACTGTTTCCATTGTTTCCCAATCTATTTGCCATGAAATGATGGGACCAGATGCCATGATCTTACTTTTCTGAATGTTGAGTTTTAAGCCAACTTTTTCACTCTCCTTTCACTTTCATCAAGAGGCTCTTTAGTTCTTCTTCACTTTCTGCCATAAGGGTGGTGTCATCTGCATTTCTGAGATTATTGATATTTCTCCCAGAAAACTTGATTCCAGCTTGTGCTTCCTCCAGCCCAGCATTTCTCATGATGTACTCTGCATATTAGTTAAATAAGCAGGGTGACAATATACAACCTTGATGCACTCCTTTCCTAATTTGGAACCTGTTTGTTGTTCCATGTCCAGTTCTAACTATTGCTTCTTAACCTGCATACAGATTTCTCAGGAGGCAGGTCAGGTGGTCTGGTATTCCCATCTCTTTAAGTTTATTGTGATCCACATAGTCAAAGGCTATGGCATAGTCAATGAAGCAGAAGTAAATGTTTTTAATGGAACTCTCTTGCTTTTTTGATGATCTAACGGATGTTGGCAATTTGATCTCTGGTTCCTCTGCCTTTTCTAAATCCAGCTTGAACATCTGGAAGTTCATGGTTCATGTACTGTTAAAGCCTGGCTTGGAGAATTTTGAGCATTTCTTTGCTGGTGTGTGCTGCTACTGCTAAGTCACTTCAGTCATGTCTGACTCTGTGCGACCCCATAGACAGCAGCCCACCAGGCTCTGCTGTCCCTGGGATTCTCCAGGCAAGAACACTGGAGTGGGTTGCCATTCCCTCCTCCAATGCATGAAAGTGAAAAGTGAAAGTGAAGTTGCTCAGTCATGTCTGACTTTCAGCGACTCCATGGACTGCAACCCACCAGGCTCCTCCATCCATGGGATTTTCCAGGCAAGAGTACTGGAGTGGGTTGCCATTGCCTTCTCCTTGCTGGTGTGTGAGATGAGTTCAAATGTGCAGTAGTTTGAACATTCTTTGTCATTGCCTTTCTTTGGGATTGGAATGAAAACTGACCTTTTCCAGTCCTGTGGCCACTACTGAGTTTTCCAAATTTGCTGGCATATTGAGTGCAGCATTTTCACAGCATCATCTTTTAGGATTTGAAATAGCTCAACTGGAATTCTGTCACCACTACCAGCTTTATTTGTAGTGATGTTTCCCAAAGCCCACTTGACTTTGCATTCCGGGATGTCTGGCTCTAGGTGATCACATCATCGTGGCTATATGGGTCATGAAGATCTTTTTTGTATAGTTCTTCTGTGTGTTCTTGCTAACTCTTCTTAATATCTTCTGCTTCTGTTAGGCCCATACCATTTCTGTCCTTTTTGTGCCTATCTTTGCATGAAATGTTCCCTTGGTATCTCTAGTTTTCTTGAAGAGATCTCTCAGTTTAGTTCAGTTCAGTCGCACAGTCATGTCCGACTCTTTGCAACCCCATGGACTGCAGCAGGCCAGGCCTCCCTGTCCATCACCAACTCCTGAAGTTTACTCAAACTCATGTCCATCGAGTTGGTGATGCCATCCAACCATCTCATCCTCTGTCATCCCCTTCTCCCACCTTCATTCTTTCCCAGAATCAGGGTCTTTTCAAATGAGTCAGTTCTTCGCATCAAGTGGCCAAAGTATTGGAGTTTCAGCTTCAGCATCAGTCCTTCCAATGAATATTCAGGGCTATTTCCTTTAGAATGGAATGGTTGGATATCCACAGGAGATTGAAGAGATCTCTAGTCTTTACCATTCTATTGTTTTCCTCTATTTCTTTGCATTGAATACTGAGGGAGGCTTTTTCATCTCTCCTTGCTATTCTTTGGAACTCTACATTCAGATGGGTATATCTTTCCTTTTCTCCTTTGCCTTTAAGGCCTCCTCAGACAACCATTTTGCCTTTTAGCATTTCTTTTTTGGGGGGATAGTCTTGATCATCACCTCCTATACAATGTCACAAACCTTTGTCCAGAGTGTCTACAGACACTCTGTCTATCAGATCTAATCCCTTGAATCTATTTGTCGCTTTCCCTGTGTAATCATAAGGGATTTGATTTAGGTCATACCTGAATGGTCTGGTGGTTTTCCCTACTTTCTTCAAGTCTGAGACTGGCAATAAGGAGTTCATGATCTAAGCCACTGTCAGCTCCTGGTCTTGTTTTTGTTGACTGTATAGAGCTTCTCCATCTTTGGCTGCAAAGAATATAATCAATCTGATTTCAGTATTGACCGTCTGGTGATGTCCATGTATAGAGTCTTCTCCTGTAATTTTGGAAGAAGTTATTTGCTATTGCCAGTGCATTTTCTTAGCAAAACTCTTTTAACTTTTACCCTGCTTCATTTTGTACTCCAAGGCCAAATTTGCCTGTTACTCCGGTTATCTCTTGTTTTCCTACTTTTGCATTCCAGTCCCTTATGATGAAAAGGGCATCTTTTGGGGATGTTTGTTCTATAAGTTCTTGTAGGTCTTCATAGAACCGTTCAACTTCAGCTTCTTCAGCATTACTAGTTGGGGAATATACTTGGATTGCTGTGATATTGAATGGTTTGCCTTGAATACAATCAGAGATCATTCTGTTGTTTTTGAGATTGCATCCAAGCACTGCATTTCAGACTCTTTTGTTGACTATGAGGGCTACTCCATTTCTCCTAAGGGATTCTTGCTCACTGTAGATATAAGGGTCATCTGAGTTAAATTCACTCATTCCAGTCCATTTTAGTTCACTGATTCCTAAAATGTCAATTTCACTCTTGCCTCTTCTCTTTGACCACTTCCAATTTACCTTGATTCATGGACCTAACATTCCAGGTTCCTATGTAATATTGCTCTTTACAGCCTTGGACTTTACTTCCATCACCAGTCACATCCACAACTGGGTATTGTTTTTGCTTTGGCTCCATCCCTTCATTCTTTCTGGAGTTAATTCTTCACTAATCTCCAGTAGCATATTGGGCACCTACTGACCTGGGGAGTTCATCTTTCAGTGTTCTATCTTTTTGCCTTTTCATACTGTTCATGGGGTTCTCAAGGCAAGAATACTGGTTTCCCATTTCCTTCTCCATGGACCACGTCTTGTCAGAACTCTCCACCATGACCTGTCCATCTTGGGTGCCCTACACGACATGGCTCATAGTTTCACTGAGTTAGACAACACTGTGGTCCATGTGATTAGTTTTCTGTGATTGTGGTTTTCATTCTGTCTGCCAGCTGATGGATAAGGTTAAGAAGCTTATGGAAGCTTCCTGATGGGAGAGTCTGACTGAAGGGGAAAGTGGGTCTTGTTCTGATGGGCGGGGCCATGCTCAGTAAATCTTTAATCCAGTTTTCTGTTGATTGGAGCTGTGTTCCCTCCCTGTTGTTTGACTTGAGGCCAAACTATGGTGGAGGTAATGAAGATGATGGTGACCTCCTTCAAAACATTCTGTGCACACACTGCTGCACTCAGTGCCCCAACCTTGCAGCCAGCCACTTCTGACCCAGGCCTCTGCCAGAGACTCCTGGACACTCACAGGCAAGTCGGGGTCAGTCTCTTGTAGGGTCACTGCTCCTTTCTCCTGGGTCCTGGTGCACACAAGGTTTTGTTTGTGCTCTCCAAGAGTCTGTTTCCCCAGTCCTGTGTAAGTTCTGGTAGCTCTATGGTGGGGTTAATGGCGACCTCCTCCAAGAGGGCTTATGCCATACCCAGGTCTGCTGCACCCAGAGCCCCTGCCCCTGCAACAGGCCCACTGCTGACCCGTACCTCCACAGGAGACACTCACACACAGTTCTGGCTCAGTCTCTGTGGGGTCTCTGGGTCCTAGTGTGCACAACGTTTGTTTGAGCCCTCCGAGCATCTCTGGTGGGTATGAGGTTTGATTCTAAACATATTTTGCCCCTCCTACCATCTTTCTGGGGCTTCTCCTTTGCCCTTTGACATAAGGTATCTTTTTGGTGAGCTCCAACCTTCTCCTGTCGATGGTTGTTCAGCAGTGAGTTGTAATTTTGGAGGTCTTGCAGGAGAAGATGAGCATACATACTTCTACTCTGCCATTTTATAATCCCATCATACAATCTGACAATTCCACTTCTGAGTATTTTTCCAAAGAAAAGTACTAATTCAAAAAGATACATGCACCCCTTTGTTGACTGCAATATTATCTTATATTTCATCTTGGGACACGAATGAATGTAGAAACTCATGTAGTACTATTAGGGGAGTTTGTAATTTCCTCGGTTTTGTCTTGTCACAACAAAAATTTGAAGTGACAGACGGACCAGTGTTACAGCTCTGTGAAATTTCCTTGGACAGACCAGTGTTACAGCTCTGTGTTACAGTTCAGTTTTATGAGGGAAAATCAAAGGATAGTACACCCTTGAGGAGTGAGGGCGGGCAAAAGACGGAGAGAAGAGAGGCCCAATTTTGGCTCCTCTTTTTATATGCTTTTTCTCCTCAATTTTGGCTCCTCTTTTTATATGCTTTTTCTCCTCCCCCTGAGCCTGCTCTATGTAAACTGAGCTAGCCAGGAAAGCTGTTGTTTTACCTGAGGTCCTCATTCCAGTCCTCAGACCTTCCTTTGTTCTATTTTTCTGGGCTTTTCCCTTCTTTGTCTTTTAGTCACCACTATTCTGGACTCCTATTTCCTACTCTACCTACCTAACATTCCTCCCTCAAGAGATGGGAGGCCCAATTCTTTGGGAATAGGGGCGTTGAGGTCTCTCTGGATACTGCCTGCTGAACTGGGATGGTGAGGGGCATTGGTCCTCCCCCTCATGCTAGTCTCAAGCCTCAGAGTCCTTATAGTGGTGTCTATCTAAGAGTGAGTGATATTTTCTGTGGTCGGCTGTAGTTTTACATATCCTTGCTGAACTGGCACTGCATGTTGTAGCTTGTTGACCTGGGCAGAGACAAAACGGGTTAGACAATTGATAATACATGGAGCAGTCATGCTGCTGCTGCTGCTAAGTCGCTTCAGTCGTGTCCGACTCTGTGTGACCCCATAGAAGGCAGCCCACCAGGCTGCCCTGTCCCTGGGATTCTCAAGGCAAGAACACTGGAGTGGGTTGCCATTTCCTTCTCCAATGCAGGAAAGTGAAAAGTGAAAGTGAAGTTGCTCAGTCGTGTCTGACTCCTAGCGACCCCATGGACTGCAGCCTACTAGGCTCCTCTGTCCATGGGATTTTCCAGGCAAGAGTACTGGAGTGGGGTGCCATTGCCTTCTCCGGAGCAGTCATAAGCAGCATCAATATGGTGATGACAGGGATTAGTAGGGGTGTTCAGTTCAGTTCAGTCGCTCAGTCGTGTCCGACTTTTTGCGACCCCATGAATCGCAGCACGCCAGGCCTCCCTGTCCATCACCAACTCCCGGAGTTCACTCAGACTCACATCCATTGAGTCAGTGATGC
>SJYT01024534.1:519096-534942 GCA_006410635.1 Cephalophus harveyi
GCTCAGCCTTCTCCACAGTCCAACTCTCACATCCATACATGACCACAGGAAAAACCATAGCCTTGACTAGATGGACTTTAGTCGGCAAACTCCAAATTTCCACTCGTTAAGAGAAGGATCCCCCAAAGAGAGATTGTAGTCACCCTGAGAACTCTCCAGCTCGTTTTCTGAGATCCAGTAGGATCTGAATGTTTTTCTTGTGGACTGTGAGGCTTTTTTAAACTTAGCTGGAGGTATTTACCCAGAAACAACATGTCTCATTCAAGATGGCTCAAGTCCCTTCTTGTTCAGGTATCAGAAGATCTATCTCCTATTTTGGAGTAAACCCCTGCCAAACTGTATTGGCTTCTTAGAGCTATTCTGAGAAATCTTATCCCCAAAAACTTAATTTTGGGAGTGTTCATTAGAATGGCACCCATTTATAGTTTTGAATAGGTATCTGAGATCTCCCAGGGGCTCACAAGTGTATTGAATGTCTTCTGTTTTCTTCCATGGCTTGACTCATGAGTAGCAAATCCAGGAGTCATGTCCTGGTACCTTGACTGCTGTAGGGGTAGAAAGTATTACAGGGTAGGGATCCTTCCATGTGGGCTGGAATTGAACCTTTGGGGACCCATCTTTCCAGACTTTAATTAGGACTTGAGTCCCTGGAGCATATAGTGGTGGCTCTTTAGAATCTTTTGGGTCCTGGTAGACACTCAGAAAGCGTCTATCTTGTTGGAGTTGTACAATGACCATGGTATAAGACCGGAGGGTCTGAGCCTCTGGATCTAGGAAGAGGTCATTGACATAAACAAAAGGTGTCCCCTATAGTATCTCATAAAGACTAAGACCAACCTGTTCCTTAGGGGCAATACCGGTGTGGAGGAGAGCTATTGGTGAAGCCTCCTTCCGTCCCTGGGAGGTTTCCTGGATTATCATTTTTATCACTGATTTTAAGAATTGGTTGGCTCTTTCTACTTTTGCTGAAGACTGAGGCCTCCAGGCACAATGGAAATAATAAGTAATGCCCAATGCTTTAGAGACCCCTTGGGTGAACTTAGAAGTAAATGATGTCCCATTGTCACTTTTTAATGATCTGGGAAGACCAAATCTCAGAATAATTTCATGGAGCAGTTTTTTTTTTACCACCTCCTCAGCCTTCTCAGTCCAGGTGGGAAAGCCTTCAATCCATCCTGTGAATGTATCTGTCATGACTAATAGGTATTTATACCCTTGAGAAATTGGCATCTGGGTGAAGTCTATCTGCCATTCCTCTCCTGGGTAGGTCCCATGTCGTTGGACAGGCTGGGCCAACTAGGGTCTTTAAGCTCCTTGGGGGTTGTTTAATTGACAAGTGGGACAAGAAGAGACTACTTGCCTCATAGTCATTTGGAGGCCTGTTCCTCTGAAGGACCTTTCTAGTAATCTTTGGAGGGCCTTTTCCCCTAAACGAGAGGTGGCATGTAAGGAGTTAATTAACTTCCATTGAAGGTTCCCAGGCAGAAAAAGGAGTCACTCCTTTTGAAACCACCCCATATGGTCTTCTTGAAAGCTCTCTTAGCTTTAAGACTCTCACCTTCAATATATGAAGGAGTTTCTGGCAAGTTAGTCTGTGGGACTAAGGTGGGAACCCTTCTCAGGTCTTTTTTCTCTAATGCTGCTCTCCTTGCTGCCTGATCCACTGCTTGGTTCCCTCGGGTCACTTCCATGCTCCCTTTTTGGTGTCCTTTACAGTGGGAGACTGAAACCTCAGCAGACAGATGGACTGCCTCCAAGAGCCTAAGGATCTGATCACCATATTCGATTGGGAACCCTCGGGTGGTCAAGAGGCCTCTTTCTTTCCAAATAGCAACGTGCATTTAGCACCAGAAAGACATACTTGGAGTTGGTGTAAATGGCTGCTCTTTTTTCTTTTCCCAGCTCTAAAGCTTGAATCAGGGCTATGAGCTCAGCTAATTGGGCTGAAGTACCTGGTGGCAAAGGTTTAGCCTCTATGGTCTCGAAACTGGAGACTACTGCTTCTCCAGCTCTTCTTTCCCCATCCAAGACAAAGTTGCTTCCATCAGTGTACCAGATTTCCTCAGGATTGGTCAGAGGATCTTCTGACAATTCCTCTCAGGGTTTTGTCCAACGGTCCAAAGTTTCTAGGCAAGAGTGAAAAGGGAGAGAGCCTTTGGGGGTAAGCAGGAGGGTATATAGTCAGGCCTGGATTTTCCATCAGCATTACTTGATATCTCAAGATCCTTTGATCAGACATCCATAAATGGCCTCTCCCATTCAGGAGTTGTTTTACTGGGTGGCTGGTAAAAATAGTTTGCCCCCGAGAGAGTTCTAAGGCATCTTCTATCAGGACTACAATAGCGGCAAGATTTCAAAGGCAGGGAAAGATCTCTTTCCAATACGGGAGTAGGAAACTCAGGGACCACCAGAAACTAGTGGGAAAATATTTGTCCATATAGCAACAACAAAGTACTCAGGTGAATATTTTTGTAATTGTTTTCCCTGTAGACCCAAAATTGTATAGGTTTGGGAGAAGAAGGCTCTGGAATAGGAGGTCAGGACAGAGTAGGTAGCCCCTGTGTCAACCAAGAAATTTCTCAGACCTACCTGCCTCTTCCAGTTGCATCCTTGGCTCTAGCTCCGTGATGGTTTTCTGTGACAGGTGGGCTGGCTGGAGCGGCCCACTTCAGTTCTGTTGAACCATCGTGAGGGAAGGCTTGGCCCTTGATCTTGAGGCTCTTGAGTGCTGCCCAGTGTCCCAATTGATGGCTTTTGTAGCAAACCATTTTAGTAGACTTGTCACGGTTTGGACACTCTCTGGCCCAATGTCCCTCCTGCCTACAGATTAGGCATTTGCCTCATGCCTTGTCCTTCAAGGACTTGGGGTTTGCCATATCGCTTCCCTGGAGGGTGGCCAGCATCTGGGCATGCCTTTTCTCCCTTTCCTGGACCTTGGCCTCCCTCTCCTGTTCTCTATTATAAAATGTACTGGTGGCTGTCTAGACCGTCTCATCTAAAGAGGGCAGGAGGGTCCTGCTGCTGTAACTGTTGGTAACTTTATCCCAATGTCTGATGCACATTGGGATAGAAATTTGTCCTTTAAAATCACTTGTCCCTTGTAAGAATCTAAGTCCAGATTGGTAAACTTTTGGAGGGCCTTTTATAAACTTTCCAGAAAGGCAAAGGGGTTCTTACTGGGCTCCTGAGTTATTGCTGAGACCAGGTGTAGTCCCACAACTGATAGGCTTCCTTCTATTTTCATGGGTGTACTTCCTTAATTTCATGGCTGCAGTCACCATCTGTAGTGATTTTGGAGTCCAAAAAAATAAAACCTATCACTTTTTCCATTGTTTCCCCATCTATTTGCCATGAAGTGATGGGACCAGATGCCATGATCTTACTTTTCTGAATGTTGAGTTTTAAGCCAACTTTTTCACTCTCCTCTTTCANCGGGCCCTGAGGCCTGAGGTCAATACAGAAGGCCTTTCATTTGGCTTGCAGTATAGTGTGTGTTTTGTGTTAGAATATAGTTGATTTTCCATATTGTTTGTGTTGTAAGGAAACAACAACTTGATTCAGGGAAATATGAAAGAGTATCTAGTCTTTGGCAGACGATTGTCACGTCTAGGTTATTACCAGAGTGTTCAGTAGAGTTCCCTGTGCTATTCTGTAAGTCCTGTTGAGGAGATGTGTATAAGAGACAGCTGCATATCTGGGTTATCGATATTTCTCCCAGCAATCTTCATTCCAGCTTGTGCTTCATCCAGCCCAGCATTTCTCATGATGTACTCTGCATATAAGTTAAATAAGCAGGGTGGACAATATGCAGCCTAGATGTACTCCCTTCCCAATTTGGAACCAGTCTGTTGTTCCATGTCCCGTTCTAACTGTTGCTTCTTGACCTGCATACACATTTCTCAAGAGGCAGGTCAGGTGGTCTGGTATTCCCATCTCTTGAAGAATTTTCCACACTTGGTTGTGATCCACACAGTCAAAGGCTTTGGCGTAGTCAATAAAGCAGAAGTAGATGTTTTTCTGGAACTCTCTTGCTTTTTCAATGATCCAGCGGATGTTGGCAATTTGACCTCTGGTTTCTTTGCCTTTTCTAAATCCAGTTTGAACATCTGGAAGGTCATGGTTCATGTATTGTTGAAGTCTGGCTTGGAGAATTTTGAGCATTACTTTGCTAGCATGTGAGATGAATGCAATTGTGCAGTAGTTTGAGCATTCTTTGGCATTGCCTTTCTTTGGGATTAGAATGAAAACTGACCNATCTCTGGTTCCTCTGCCTTTACTAAATCCAGCTTGAACATCTAGAAGTTCACAGTTCATGTGAAGCCTGGCTTGGAGATTTTTGAGCATTATTTTCCTAGTGTGTGAGATGAGTGCAATTGTGTGGTAGTTTGAGCATTCTTTGGCATTGCCTTTCTTTGGGACTGGAATGAAAACTGACCTTTTCCAGTCCTGTGGCCACTGCTGAGTTTTCCAAATTTGCTGGCATATTGAGTGCAGCACTTTCAGAGCATCATCTTTCAGGATTTGAAATAGCTCAACTGGAATTCCATCACCTCCACTAGCTTTGTTAGTAGTGATGTTTCCTAAGGCCCACTTGACTTCGCATTCCAGGATGTCTGGCTCTAGGTGAGTGATCACACCATTGTGATTTTCTGGGTTGTGAAGATCTTTTTTGAATAGCTCTTCTGTGTATTGTTGCCACCTCTCCTTAATATCTTCTACTTCTTTTAGGTCCATACCACTTCTGTCTTTTATTGAGCCCATCTTTGCATGAAATGTTCCCTTGGTATCTCTAATTTTCTTAAAGAGATCTCTAGTTTTTCCCATTCTATTGTTTTCCTCTATTTCTTTGCATTGATCACTGAGGAAGGCTTTCTTATCTCTCCTTGTTATTCTTTGGAACTTTGCATTCAGATGGGTATATCTTTCCTTTTCTCCTTTGCCTTTTGCGTCTCTTCTTTTCTTAGCTATTTGTAAGACCTCCTTAGACAACCATTTCACCTTTTTGCATTTGTTTTTCTTGGGGATGGTCTTGATCCCTGCCTCCTGTACAATGTCATGAACCTCCATCCACAGTTCTTCAGGCACTCTGTCTATCAGATCTAATCCCTTGAATCTATTTGTCACTTTCACTGTATAATCATAAAGGATTTGATTTAGGTCATACCAGAATGGTCTATTGGTTTTCCCTACTTTTTTCGATTTCAGTCTGAGACTGGCAATAAGGAGTTCATGATTTGAGCCAGTCAGCTCCCGGTCTTGTTTTTGCTGACAATATAGAGCTTCTCCATCTTTGGCTGCAAAGAATATAATCAATCTGATTTCAGCATTGACCATCTGGTGATGTCCATGTATAGAGTCTTCTCTTGAATTTTTGGAAGCAGGTGTTTGCTATGACCAGTGTGTTCCCTTGACAAAACTCTGTTAGCCTTTGCCCTACTTCATTCTGTACTCCAAGGCCAAATTTGCCTGTTACTCCAGGTATTTCTTGACTTCCTACTTTTGCATTCCAGTCCCCTATAATGAAAAGGACATCTTTTTGGATGTTAGTTCTAGTAGGTCTTGTAGGTCTTCATAGAACCATTCAACCTCAGCTTCTTCAGCATTACTGATTAGGCACATTAAGAGTATTTTAATAATAAGCGGGGTGGAGCAATGTTGACTATAAGGGGGCAGGGTCCTGGTTAGGAGTTAGTAAGTGGCTTAAGAACAAATTGATAAAAGGCAACAGACCAAATGTTCCATAAAAGTGGAGTGGAGTTTTGATCTGGGGGTATGTTTGTAACTTTAGGAGAAGTGTGTCAATGGTTTGGGCCCAGATGGCCTGCGGAACTCCCAAAGTGGCAAACATTATCCCCAGAAGCCCAACTGCCCTTGAAGGAATGCCACCAACAGGTGGACTTCTAGCAGGCATTGTGTGCCTGTCACCCACTCTAGCGGGTTCACTGAGAGATGCTCTTGTTGCACATGTTGTAGGAAACATGGAAGATGAAAGCGTGAATATCTAGAGGGATTGGATATTATACAGCATTTCTGTCCCAAAGGCCAACTATCTTCTGATCGTCCCTCAGAAGATTGTAGAGGCAACACTGAGGGCCTGAATGGGGCTCAGGAAAAGAGCATGAAACAGGAGGGAGGGGGGCAAGGCACAACTTTTGAAAGAATGACATGGCCCAAGGGCATAACATAAACTGATTAAAATTAAATGGATCCAAGATGACAAGTCAAATTCAGCTCAACCTTGATCCTCAATCTGCAAGCTAAAGGGCACACCCAGAGGCCCCATGACAGTTCAGTTCAGTTCAGTTTAATCGCTCAGTCGTGTCCGACTCTTTGCGACCCCATGAATCACAGCACGCCAGGCCTCCCTGTCCATCACCATCTCCTGGAGTATTACCCAGACTCACGTCCATTGAGTCCATGATGCCATCCACCCATCTCATCCTCTGTTGTCCCCTTCTCCTCCTGCCCCAAATCCCTCCCAGCATCAGGGTCTTTTCAAATGAGTCAGCTCTTCACATCAGGTGGCCAAAGTACTGGAGTTTCAGCTTTAGCATCATTCCTTCTGATGAACACCCAGGACTGATCTCCTTTAGGATGGACTGGTTGGATCTCCTTGCAGTCCAAGGGACTCTCAAGAGTCTTCTCCAACACCACAGTTCAAAAGCATCAATTCTTCAGCACTCAGCTTTCTTCACAGTCCAGCTCTCATATCCACACATGACCACTGGAAAAACCATAGCCTTGACTAGACGGACCTTTGTTGGCAAAGTAATGTCTCTGCTTTTCATATGCTATCTAGGTTGGTCATATCTTTCCTTCCTAGGAGTAAGTGTCTTTTAATCTCATGGCTGCAATCACCATCTGCAGTGATTTTAGAGCCTAAAAAAATAAAGTCTGACACTGTTTCCACTGTTTCCCTGCCTGTTTCCTATGAAGTGATGAGACCGGATGCCATGATCTTCGTTTTCTGAATGTTGAGCTTTAAGCCAACTGTTTCACTCTCCTCTTTCTCTTTCTCCACAGGAGAGCTGCTCTTGTACTCTATTCTTGTATTGTCTTCAAAATCAGCATTCTTACAAGGCTTCCATATGGGGATAATGTTTCGGGAGGGATATCTATGAAACATCATTTGTGCTCCTCAAATCATACTTGTAATGGTGGGAATACTGAGAGATCTGTTGAAATTTGAGCAATTGAGAGCCACTTTCATCAAGAGGCTTTTTAGTTCCTCTTCACTTTCTGCCATAAGGGTGGTGTCATCTGCATATCTGAGGTTATTGATATGTCTCCTGGCAATCTTGATTCCAGCTTGTGCTTCTTCTAGTCCAGCGTTTCTCATGATGTACTCTGCATATGAGTTAAATAAGCAGGGTGACAATATACAGCCTTGATGTACTCCTTTTCCTATTTGAACCAGTCTGTTGTTCCATGTCCAGTTCTAACTGTTGTTTCCTGATCTGCATATAGGTTTCTCAACAGGCAAGTCAGGTGATCTGGTATTCCCATCTCTTTCAGAATTTTCCACAGTTTATTGTGATCCACACAGTCAAAGGCTTTGTCATTGTCAATAAAACAGAATCAAATATTCTTCTGACAGTTCCAAGGCAGTTCCAAGGCACTATTAAAAGATCAAGGAGTGGGTGGTTCCCCAATTGTTGGAATGACCCTCCCACTCATTAGCATATGAAATCACCCAGATGGGGGTGGGGGGAATAACCACACCACATTCTATGGCTGCTGCACTTGCCCGCTGCAATGGCCCACACCCTGTTGACTGTGCTTCTCTCTAAATCCAAACAAATCCACCTCTTACCTATTGCTGTGTCTCTCACTGAATTTTTTGCAATGAGACATCAAGAGCCTGAGCTTCATTAGGTCCTAAAACCAGGCACCATGGGTTTTGGCCAGGCTCAAGTCCCAGTTGGATATGACTGAGTGACTAAGCAAAGTACAGAGTCCTTACCACGTGGGTTTGGGCCCCAATCTTAGGTAAACGGTTTCAAGCACAACTTTCAGAAATGGAAAGATGATGACCTGCCCAATACTTTGTAAGCAACAGCACAGATGGAGAGAGGAGCTGAGGACAGGAGGAAAAAACAGTGGGAAGAACGTGCTGAGGAATCCCCTTCATAACCTGCCAGAACATCTGCTAAATATCTGACCTGTGCTCACAGTTTTCAGTGGCCTGATCCTTGGCACAAAGAAGATTAAGAACAAAAGAACCCCCACCTGCTTGGGCAACAGCTACTAAGGCACAGCAGATAGGAGAGCCTTCAGGATATCCTGGGCACCCACTGCCGCTCGCCTGTTTGTAGGGGGTTCGAGGAAACAAGAAATGAGAGGTTGTAAAGGATTTAATATTTTGTTAGCCATATATCCTTCCAGCCATTGGAGCAAGGACTTCCTACCCCAACTGGAGGTCTTCTGGAATCTGAGACTGAGCCACGTTAGCTTTCTACCAAGTTGGTTTTTGCTGTTCCGGTTTCCAGCATGCTGGGCTTCTTGTCACTTCCCCTGCTCTGGGTTTTCTTCACATTCAGCTTCCACTGTGGGGGCTTTTTCCAAGTTGTACTTCTGCTGTGCTCGCAGGGGCCAAGCCGAGGGTGTTTCAGCCAAGTTAAATCTGAGAAACGACACTGTAGATGTCAGGGGAATTTGTAATTTCCTTGGTTCTGTCTCATCACAACAAAAATTTGAACCGATGGATGGACCAGCATTACAGCCCTGTGAAATTTCCTCGGACAGACCAGTGTCACGGCTCCGTGTTACAGCTCAGTTTTATTACGAAAAGCAAAGGATAGTACACCCTTGAGGAGTGAGGGCAGGCCGACCCGAAACATGGAGAGAAGGGAGGCTCCCCGCTCAATTTTGGCTCCTCTTTTTATCTGTTATTTCTCCTCCCCCTGAGCCTGCCCTACGTAAACTGGGCTAACCAGGAGGGCTGTTTGTTTTACCTGAGGTCCCCACTCCAGTCCTCACACCTTCCTTTGTTCCATTTTTGTGGGCTTTACCCTTCTTTGTCTTTTAGCCACCACCATTCCGGACTCCTTTTTCCTATTCTAACTACCTAACAGTAATAGCTGAGTTGAGGTGTTTTATCCTGAAGTTGCCTAGTAAAAGCAATTTCTCGGAGCGCAGAGTAAACTCTCAGAGACAGAAATGAGTAATCCAGATTGTAGTACAAATATACAGACAGTACACAGTATGGAAGGATGTCAGTCACCCTCACAGCAATGATCTTCCCATCAAGCCAGAAGGGCTGGAGAAAGGAGCCATAACCGCAACCCGGTCCACTAGGGGAATTCTCTTTCTCCACAGGGGAGCTGCTCTTGTTCTCTATTCTTGTATTGTCTTCAAAATCCGCATTCTTACAAGGCTTCCATATGGTGATAATGTTTCGGGAGGGATGTCTATGAAACATCATTTGTGCTCCTCAAATCATGCTTGTAATGGTGGGCATACTGAGAGATCTGTTGAAATTTGAGCAATTGAGAACTGAAGGCAGAGTTAGCTCAATTGGTTATCTCACAGAGAGGATGAGTGACTTACTGTGGCTTACATGTTGCTGCCATCTGTTGGTTTTAAGACACATTGCAGACACCCGCACACCTGAACAAATAAACAGCAGCATCTTTTTAAAAAATTAATTTATTTATTTTAATTGGAAGCTAATTATTTTACAATATTGTAGTGGTTTTTGCCATACATTGACATGAATCAGCCATGGGTGTACATGTGTCTCCCATCCTGAACCCCCTCCCACCTCACTCCCCATCCCATCCCTCAGGACTGTCCCAGTGCACCAGCTTTGAGTGCCCTATTTCATGCATCAAACTTGGACTGGTGATCTACTTCACATATGGTAATATACATGTTTCAATGCTATTCTCTCAAATCATCCCACACTCGTCTTCTCCCACAGAGTTAAAAAATCTGTTCTTTATATCTGTGTCTCTTTTACTGTCTCTCATATAGGGTCATCATTACCATCTTTCTAAATTCTTATATATATGCATTAATTAAAGGAGTACGTCAAAGCTGTATATTGTCACCCTGCTTAATTAACTTATATGCAGAGTACATCATGAGAAACACTGGGCTGGAAGAAGCACAAGCTGGAATCAAGATTGCCGGGAGAAATATCAATAACCTCAGATATGCAGATGATACCACCTTTATGGCAGAAAGTGAAGAACTAAAGAGCCTTTTAATGAAAGTGAAAGAGGAGAGTGAAAAAGTTGGCTTAAAGCTCAGTTTTTTATTAAAAAAAAAAACTAAGATCATGGCATCCAGTCCATCACTTCATGGCAAATAGATGGGGAAACAGTGGCTGACTTTATTTTGGGAGGCTCCAAAATCACGGCAGATGGTGACTACAGCCATGAAATTAAAGGATGCTTACTCCTTGGAAGGAAGGTTATGACCAATCTAGACAGCATATTTAAAAGCAGAGACATTACTTTGCCAACAAATGTCTGTCTAGTCAAGGCTATGGTTTTTCTAGTAGTCATGTATGGATGTTGGACTATAAAGAAAGAATTGGACTATAAAGAAAGCTGAGTGCCAAAGAATTGATGCTTTTGAACTGTAGTGTTGGAGAAGACTCTTGAGAGTCCCTTGAACTGCAAGGAGATCCAACCAGTCCATCCTAAAGGAGATCAGTCCTGAGTGTTCATTGGAAGGACTGATGTTCAAGCTGAAACTCCAATACTTTGGCCAGCTGTTGTGAAGAGCTGACTCATTTGAAAAGACCCTGATGCTGGGAAAAAGTGAGGGCAGTAGGAGAAGCGGACGACAGAGGATGAGATGGTTGGATGGCATCACTGACTCAATGGACATGAGTTGAGTAACTCCGGGAATTGGTGATGGACAGGGAGGCCTGGTGTGCTGCAGTCCATGGGGTCACAAAGAGTCAGACGTTACCGAGAGATTGAACTGAACTGAACTGATACTGCATTGATGTTTTTCTTTTTTTAATTTAATTTAATTTAATTTTTTTAATTTTAACTTTATTTTACTTTACAATACCGTATTGGTTTTGCCATACATTGAAATGAATCCACCATGGGTGTATATGAGATCCCAATCCTGAATCCCCTTCCCACATCTCACCCCGTTTCCTCTCTCTGGATCATCCCCATGTACCAGCCCCGAGCATCCTGTATCCTGTATCGAACATAGGCTGGTGCTTCATTCTTACATAATAGTATATATGTTTCAATGCCATTCTCCCAAATCATCCCACCCTCTCCCTCTCCCACAGAGTCCAAAAGTCCGTTCTATACATCTGTGTCTCTTTTGCTGTCTCGCATACAGGGTCATCATTGCCATCTTTTTAAATTCCATATATATGTGTCAGTATGCTGTATTGGTGTTTTTCTTTCTGGCTTACTTCACTCTGTATAATAGGTTCCAGTTTCATCCACCTCATTAGAACTGATTCAAAAGCATTTTTTAAAAATAGCTGAGTGATATTATATTGTATATGTACCACAGCTTTCTTATAAGCCATCTGTATGTCTTCTTTGGAGAAATGTCTCTTTAGTTCTTTGGCCCATTTTTTGATTGGGTCATTTATTTTTCTGGTATTCAGCTGCATGAGCTGTTTGTATAGTTTTGAGGTTAATTCTTTGTCAGTTGCTTTGTTTGCTGTTATTTTTTCCCATTTTGAAGGCTGTCTTTTCACCTTGCTTACAGTTTCCTTCATTGTGCAAAAGCTTTTAAAGTTTAATTAGGTCCCGTTTATTTATTTTTGCTTTTATTTCCATTACTCTGGGAGGTGGGCCATAAAGGATCCTGCTGTGATTTATGTCAGAGAGTGTTTTGCCTCTGTTCTCCTCTAGGAGTTTTATAGTTTCTGGTCTTACATTTAGATCTTTAATCCATTTTGAGTTTATTTTTGTGTGTGGTGTTAGAAAGTGATCTAGTTTCATTCTTCTACAAGTGGTTGACCAGTTTTCCCAGCACCACTTGTTAAAGAGATTGTCTTTACTCCATTGTATATTCTTGCCTCCTTTGTCGAAGATAAGGTGTCCATAGGTGTGTGGATTTATCTCTGGGCTTTCTATTTTGTTCCATTGATCTATATTTCTGTCTTTGTGCCAGTACCATACTGTCTTGATGACTGTGGCTTTGTAGTAGAGCCTGAAGTCAGGCAGGTTGATTCCTCCAGTTCCATTCTTCTTTCTCAAGATTGCTTTGGCTATTTGAGGTTTTTTGTATTTCCCTACAAATTGTGCATCTGGAAATGACTTTGGAACATCCATTCGTACCAGAGCTTAGCAAGTCTTAATAGTTTGTATGATGGATTCTCAGACCTGTGTTTACTAAGATGTGTTTTTCATTTGCTACGGCACACATATTTTCTCCTCCTTTATATCCTTATCTATCTTTATTTTTATTTTTACTTTATTTTGCTTTGCAATACTGTATTGGTTTTGCCATACATTGACATGAATCCACCATGGGTGTATATGAGCTCCCAATCCTGAATCCCCCTCCCACATCCCACCCCATATCCTCTCTCTGGATCATCCCCGTGTACCAGCCCCAAGCATCCTGTATCCTGTATCGAACATAGGCTGGTGCTTCGTTCTTACATGATAGTATACATGTTTCAATGCCATTCTCCCAAATCATCCCACCCTCTCCCTCTCCCACAGAGTCCAAAAGTCCGTTCCATACATCTGTGTCTCTTTTGCTGTCTCGCATACAGGGTCATCATTGCCATCTTTCTAAATTCCATATATATGTGTCGGTATACTGTATTGGTGTTTTTCTTTCTGGCTTACTTCACTCTGTATAATAGGCTCCAGTTTCATCCATCTCATTAGAACTGATTCAAATGAATTCTTTTTAATGGCTGAGTAATACTCCATTGTGTATATGTACCACAGCTTTCTTATCCATTCATCTGCTGATGGACATCTAGGTTGTTTCTATGTCCTGGCTATTATAAACAGTGCTGCGATGAACATTGGGGTACATGTGTCTCTTTCAATTCTGGTTTCCTCAGTGTATATGCCCAGCAGTCATAAGGCAGATCTATTTGCAATTTTTTAAGGAATCTCCACACTGTTCTCCATAGTGGCTGTACTAGTTTGCATTCCCACCAACAGTGTAAGAGGGTTCCCTTTTCTCCTTATCTATCTTTATCAATTGTAATTGGTCCTGCTTTCTGTTTCTGTACGTTGTTTTCTCTTGCTGTTCTTTCTTGCATGTCTCCCTAAGCCAATGGCCAAACACAGCTCTTGCCATCTCTAAACCTTAGTTCCTTCAACTGTAAAATGTAGGATAATACTAGCTCCTAGAGTGTGTCATGATGAAGATGAAATTGTGTACTCTTGGTAAAATGTTTGGCACAGTGACTGACATACAGGAAGTAGTCTATAAACATTATTGTTCATGATGACAAGTCTTCACTTTTGAGATCATACCCAAGTACTGCATTTTGGACTCTTTTGTTGACTATGAGGGCTACTCCGTTTCTCCTAAGGGATTCTCACCCACAGTAGTAGATAGACTTCAGTCATCTAAAGTAAATTTGCCCATTCCAGTCCATTTTAGTGCACTGATTCCTAAAATGTAAATTTCACTCTTGCCATCTCCTGTTTGACCATTCCCAATTTACCTGGATTCGTGGACCTAACATTCCAAGTTCCTATGCATCATTGTTCTTTACAGCATCAGACTTTATTTCCATCACCAGTCATACCCACAACTGGGTGTTGTTTTGCTTTGGTTCCATCTCTTCATCGTTTCTGGAGTTATTTCTCCACTCTTCTCCAGCAGCATGTTGGGACCGACTGACATGGGGAGTTCATCTTTCAGTGTCATATCTTTTTGCCTTTTCATAGTGTTCCTGAGGTTCTCTAGGCAAGAATACTGAAGTGGTTTGCCGTTCCCTTCTCCAGTGGACCACGTTTCATCTGAACTCTCCACCAAAGCTGACTTCAGAGGATATGTTTGCTGCAGTCAGTGGTTTGGGTAGGCATGGATGTTTATCTTGTCTTTTTGGGGAGCTGTGCCCCTCTAGATAGTACAGTGTCTAGTGGGGTTCCCTGGGCTATAGAGTAGGTCCTTACTGATGATCTGATTTTGTAAAATCAGTGTGGATATATTAATCCCAACCTTCTGATTTATTCCTTTTCCCCATGTTTTGTGGGGAAACACACAGTGGGTTCTCTAACTATCTGTTCTGTTTCCTAAATGAGTTCATGTGTATCAGTTTGTAGCATCATTTGATAAGTGACGGCATAGGATATTTGCTTTCCTATGACTGCTCACTTCCTATGATCCTGGCTAAGTCATCTATGTTGGGGCAGATGTTATTCTTTCCTTCTTATTTATGGCTGAGTAAAATTCCCTTGTATATGAGTACAGCATCATCTTTGTCCATTTTTCTGTCAATGGACATTACAGTTCCTTCCATGTCTTGGGTCTTATATGAGTGAAGTCGCTCAGTCGTGTCCAACTCTTTGCAGCCCCATGGACTGTAGCCTACCAGGCTCTTCTGTCCATAGGATTTTCCAGGCAAGATCACTGGAGTGGGTTGCCATTTCCTTCTCCAATGCATGAAAGTGAAGAGTGGAAGTGAAGTCGCTCAGTCGTGTCCTACTCTTAGCAACCCCATGGACTGCAGCCTACCAGGCTGCTCCGTCCATGGGATTTTCCAGGCAAGAGTACTGGAGTGGGGTGCCATTTCCTAAGTACTGCTGAAATTAACGTCAGGTGCACATGTCTTTTTGAAGTGGAGTTTTCTCAGGAAATAGGCCCAAGGGTGGGAGTGTCTGATCATAGGCAATCTCTTTCTTTAGGTTATTAACAGACTTCCATAATGTTCTTAAGCATGACTGTTAACCAATGCACATTCTTAGAGAAGGGATAGGAGGGTTTCTTTTTCTCTGGGCCTTCTCCCACTTTTCTGACTTGCTGAATTGTTAATGATGACCATTCTGATGGCAGGAAGGTGATATTTAGTTGTAGTGTATTTTTTTCTTTCTATTTTTATTTTATATTGGAAGAGAGCCAATTACCATGTTTTGACAGAATCAGGTAAACAAAAAGGAACTCAGCCATCTATATGCTCGTGTCCATTCTCCCCCAAACTCCCTACTCATCCAAGCTGCCACATAACATTGAGCCAGAGTTTCCCGTGCTGTAACTAGGACCTGGCTGGTCATTCATTTTAAATAAACCTGAGTGGACTTGTCGATCACCTATCTCTAACTATCGAGATAGAGATAGTGGACTTGTCAATCACCAGCTCTCTAACTATCCCTTCCACCTGTTATTTCCTGTGGCAACGGGAAGTTCAATCTGTAATTCGGTGAGTCTGTTAGTGTTTGCTCACTGTGCTCATTTCTAAGATTCTTTTCTAGACTGCACTTAAAAGTGATGTCACAGGATATTTACCTTTCTCTGTCTGGCTTCTCTCATTATGATGTCTATCTACGTCAATCCGCGTGCTGTGAGTGGCATTTATTCTTAGTTTGTAAGGGCTGAGGAGTGTTCCCTTGTATATATGTACCCCATCTTCTCAGTCCATTCTAGGTCAGTGGACCTTATGGTTGCTTGCAGGTCATGGCTATTGTAAGCAGTGAACTGTCAGGTACCTGTGTCTTTCTCAGCTGTTGTTTTCTCCAGATGAAGCTTAAACGGCAGGACTGCCTATCAGCAGCTTCCTCTATCTGTAGGATTTTAAGGAACCCCACTGTGTGGATCACAATAAACTGTGGAAAATTCTGAAAGAGATGGGAATACCAGACCACCTGACCTGCCTCTTGAGAAATCTGTATGCAGGTCAGGAAGCAACAGTTAGAACTGGACATGGAACAACAGACTGGT
>SJYT01024534.1:535181-567004 GCA_006410635.1 Cephalophus harveyi
GGGGCAGGAGGAGAAGGGGACGACTGAGGGTGAGATGGCTGGATGGCATCACGGACTCGATG
The DNA here is from genome assembly GCA_006410635.1 of Cephalophus harveyi. NCBI lineage: Eukaryota > Metazoa > Chordata > Mammalia > Artiodactyla > Bovidae > Cephalophus > Cephalophus harveyi. The sequence goes on from SJYT01024534.1 coordinate 535,244, forward strand.
GACATGAGTCTGAGTGACCTCCGGGAGTTGGTGATGGACAGGGAAGCCTGGCATGCTGCAATTCATGGGGTTGCAAAGAGTCGGACACGACTGAGCGACTGAACTGAACTGAACTATGCAGGGAAGGCAATGGCACCCCACTCCAGTACTCTTGCCTGGCAAATCCCATGGATGGAGGAACCTGGTGGGCTGCAAGTCCATGGGGTCGCTAGGAGTCGGACACGACTGAGTGACTTCACTTTCACTTTTCACTTTCATGCATTGGAGAAGGAAATGGCAACCCACTCCAGTGTTCTTGCCTGGAGAATCCCATGGGCGGAGGAGTCTGGTAGGCTGCAGTCCATGGGGTCGCACAGAGTCAGACACGACTGAAACGACTTAGCAGCAGCAGCAGCATTCGGAGAAGGCAATGGCAACCCACTCCAGTGTTCTTGCCTGGAAAATCCCATGGACGGAGCAGCCTGGTGGGCTGCAGTCCACGGGATCGCACAGAGTGGGACATGACTGAAGTGACTTAGCAGCAATGAAGAGANAGTCAGACACGACTGAAACGACTTAGCAGCAGCAGCAGCATTCGGAGAAGGCAATGGCAACCCACTCCAGTGTTCTTGCCTGGAAAATCCCATGGACGGAGCAGCCTGGTGGGCTGCAGTCCACGGGGTCGCACAGAGTGGGACATGACTGAAGTGACTTAGCAGCAATGAAGAGACACATGGAGCATTGTTTTATGTGCCGGTTTTTTTTTTTTTTTCAGGACAGTGGTATTAGAGTCTGTGTAAAATTTTACTTTGAGATTGGCTTCTCAAAAGCCTGCCCTATTTGGAAATGTTATTCGGTTACCGAACACAGGCCATTTCTTGAGCGCGGTCGTCATTTCCAACCCGACAGGCCTTTTGAGTTTGAAGTGGCATTCAACAGGAGCTTTTAAGTTGTAGTTACCAACAATGTCCACAGGGCGGCAGCACTTTATCATTCCCAGTTGTGACCGCTGGGACACCAGGGCCTTAGTGAAAGTCGTGCTCCCTGGCCCCCTGCACCCTCCCCTGCTCCCACTCCCCAGAAATCCCAAGCCCTGGATTTTGCCCTGCTCTGGGTGCTGTATTGTGTAAGTGAGGTGACTCTTTAGGAGGAAGCTGGCAGAAGGAAACCCACCACAAGGAGATATGGAGACCCTCTGACTCTGGAAGGCTCTTCCAGTTCCCAGGGACCACCATACTTGGAATGAACTAGAGAGGGTTTAGCTCTGCAGGGCCGGCCCCATCTGGAAACTGTGGTTTAATCCGGAAGGGACACACACGACAGGTCCAGCTGGGGCTCATTGGCTGGCACATTGTTCTCGGATCCCTCACCGCCAGGATGGTGCAGCCCTGGGACAAAAGGCTGCTCGGGCTCCAGGGATGGGCCTGCAGCCCGGGCCCTGAGGCCTGAGGTCAATACAGAAGGCCTTTCATTTGGCTTGCAGTATAGTGTGTGTTTTGTGTTAGAATATAGTTGATTTTCCATATTGTTTGTGTTGTAAGGAAACAGCAACTTGATTCAGGGAAATATGAAAGAGTATCTAGTCTTTGGCAGACGATTGTCACGTCTAGGTTATTACCAGAGTGTTCAGTAGAGTTCCCTGTGCTATTCTGTAAGTCCTGTTGAGGATCTATTTTTATATCTATATTTGAATGTGTCTATGAGAGTTCCAGAAAGACAATGTCGTGAACCTCCATGCATAGTTCTTCAGGTACTCTATCTAATCCCTTGAATCTGTTTGTTACTTCCACTGTATAGTCATTAGGGATTTGATTTAGGTCATACCTGAATGGTCTAGTGGTTTCCCCTACTTTCTTCAATTTAATTCCAATGATTATTCAAGGTTGATTTCCTTTGGGATTGACTGGTTTGATCTCCTGGCTGTCCAAGGGACTCTCAGGAGTCTTCTCCAGCACCACAGTTCGAAAGCATCAATTCTTCAATGCTCCGCCTTCTTTATTGTCCAGCTGTCATATTTGCATATGACTGCCGGAAGGACCACAGCCTTGACTAAAGGGACCTTTATTGGCAAAGTGGTGTCCTTGCCTTTTAACACACTGTCTAGGTTTGTCCTAAGTTTCCTCCAAGAAGCAATAATCTTCTAATTTCGCGTCCGCAGTCTCCTTCCGACCACCCGCAGTGATTTTAGAGCCCACGGAGTCATTTCAGAGTGACGGAGGAAATCTGCCACTGCTTTCACCTTTTCCCCTTCTATTTGCCACGAAGTGACGGAACCAGATGCCACGATCTTAGTTTTTTAATATTGAGATTTTGTCTGACTTTTTCTCTCTCCTCCTTCGCCCTCTTCAAGAGACTCTTTAGTTCCTCCTCCCATTCTGCCATTAGAGTGGTACCATCTGCGTTTATGAGGTTGGTGATATTTCTCTTGGCAATCTTGATTGCAGCTTGAAACTCATCCAGCCTGGCATTTCACATAATGTGCTCTGCATATAAGTTAAATAAACAGGGAGACCGTAAACAGCCTTTTGGTACTTCTTTCTTGATCTTGAACCAGTCAGTTGTTCCATACAGGGTTCTAACTGTTGCTTCTTGACCCGCAGACAAGTTTATCAGGAGACAGGTAAGATGATCTGGTATTCCCAGCTCTTTAAGAGTTTTCCACAGTTTGTTGTGATCCACAGGGTCAAAGGCTTTGGCATAGTCAATGAAACAGAGGTCGATGTTTTTCTGGAATTCCCTTGCTTTCTGTTGATCCAGTGAATGTTGGCAATTTGATCTCTGGTTCCTCTGTCTTTTCTAAACCCAGCTTGAACATCCGGAAGTTCTCAGCTCACATAATACTGAAGCCCACCTGCAGAATTTTGAGCATAACCTTACTAGCATGGGAGATGAGTGCAATTGTCTGGTGGCTTGAACATTCTCTAGTTCTGCCCTTCTTGGGAATCGGGATGAAGATTGACCTTTTCCAGTCCTATGGCTACTGCTGGGTCTTTCAGATTTGCTGACGTATTAAGTACAGCAGATAACTGCATCATCTTTTAGGATTTTAAATAGTTCTGCTGGAATTCCCATCACCTCCACTAGCTTTATTGACAGCAGTGTTTCCTAAGGTCCACTTGACCTCACACTCCAGAATGTCTGGCTCTGTGTGAGAGACTGCGCCATTGTGGTTATCTGGGTCATTAATACCTTTTTTGGATCGTTCTTCTGTGTATTCTTTCCAGCTCTTCTTGATCTCCTCTGCTTCTATTAGGTCTTTACCATTTCTGTCTTTATGGTGCCCATCTCTAGATGAAACATTCCTTTGATATTTCCAATTTTCTTGAAGAGATCTCTAGTCTTACCCTTTCTGTTTTCCTCTATTTGGTTGCATTTTTCATTGAACAAAGCCTCTTGTCTCTCCTTGCTGTTCTCTGAAACTCTGCCTTTAATGAGGTATACCTTTCCCTTTCTGCCTTGCTTCTCACTTCTCTTCTTTCCTCCACTATTTGTAAGGCCTCCTCAGACAACCACTTGGCTTTCTTGCATTTCTTTTTCTTTATGATGGTTTTGTTCGCTGCCTCCTGTACAGTATTATGGGCCTCTGTCCATTATTCTTCAGGTACTCTCACATTATATCCAAACAGGATCTATGTATAAGTTTTTGTCTGTTTTTGTCCTCCTTTTTAAATTACAGTGTGAATTAAATGTACATATTAAAATTTGCTTCTTGAAACCCTGCCCCGTTTTGCACTCTTCTTTGATAAGGGACTTCAGGCCAATTTTTCAGGGCAGGAGTCATTTACAGCCTTGCAGGCCTTGTAAGTTATAAACTCCCACACTGATAGGTTTAACAACTCTTGTTATGAAAAATAAATGGTCACAAGGTGGCAGGATTTCTTCCTTCCCACCATCCTTTGGATATTGTGGCACCAGAGCCTAGTAAAAGTCCTGGTTTGTGAAACTCAGACCTAGTGAAAGTCTTGTTTGTGGCTTGTCAATGAGAGTTGGTTGTGCCGGAAGAAACACCTAAGGGCAAGTATCTTTTTTTCCCCTTAACTCTTCATACTTTGGATAAATCGCTTCTCCTGGGAAGGCTCTCCCTACAGGGTAGTGAATTTTGGTTAGCATGTGGATTAAACATACTTCTTGCATTCATCATTAGCTAGTATGAGGGCATAGAAGTTAGGTTTATTTAGGAGAGATTTGTTATTGGTTTATTCTTGTTGGTTTTTAAATTCTATTTAAAAAGATGAATCTGGAAAAAAAAAAAAAAGGAAAGATTCCTAAAGGATCAACAGTGCATACCTCCAGAAAGCAGATATTCTTCATTTGAAGAAAAATAACAGATAAATATTTTTGTTTAAAATATCTTAGATACAAACACGTTTCAGTCTAACAACTAAGATTCATTTTGCAGGAAAAAAATTAAAGTATAATACCTTCAGCCGATAGAAATTGACAGTTCTTTAAGAGATGCAGAAATGTGAATTCTGGAGTATCTTTTGAATCTTTTTTTGTTGATTCTGTTAAAATTAAAAAAAAAAAAACATATCTTTCTTAGCCTGTAGACAGTAACAAAGAAATGCCCATTTTGCACAGACAATGATTATATTCTTTAGCACAGTTACTCAGAGTAAATGGTTAACCTAGGTATCACTGTATTTCTCCAGTAATCACCCCTCTCCCAACTCTTTATCTGGGCCCATTTTATCAAGTTTGGGTACTGAGCTGTCCTGTGTCCCTCTTCATACCCTGTCATTCTCAGAAGTGGATCCAGGTGTTCTCTGCTGAAGTGATTTCCTGGTGCTCTCCCACTATTTTCTCCCACAGTATTTCTTGCTCTGTTCATCCCTGCATATGGCAACAACCCTTTCATCTCACTGTGTATTTATTCACATATCTTTAAATGTTTTTGGTCATTTAACTTCTTTTTCTATCAATTTCTCAATGGCTAGTATAAATTTTTTTTAACTGGAAACATCATTACATAAATGTGTGGAGTGAAATTGAGTAAAGGGTATTTCCAGCTCAGTTCCCCTTAAGTACTGTTTCCACCGGCAGAGGTTCAACTTCTTCAAGAAAAAAGGGTGTAAAGGACATCTTCAATAAGCTGCAGAAAGTGGCCTGGAGAGGTACACTCCAGCAATTCAGTTCTTCTTACTTTAGTCTCTCGATGAGAGACAGAAATATCAAATGAAGTCTCTGCAATGACAGATTTCAGAAACATCAGGGGTTTGTCATTGATTGAATGGATCAGCAATATAATTGTGTGGCTCAGATCCATAAAAATGGTTAGAAATAGAGACTTTATTGAAAAGAGTAATAGACCTGGAATTAGAAGTCCTGTGTATGCATGGTGCCATTTTCAATTCATAGATTTGCTCATTTAGACAAATAATTGCATTTCACTGAGCAGGAATTGCTTTGTTTATCATCCAAATTGATGATTCTAACACAGGGTCGCTCTGTAGACCGTGGCTAGTGTGTGCCTGAGAGAGGGAATTTTCCACACTACTGTGCGCAGCTGCTCAGTCGTGTCTGACTTTGCAACCCCATGGACTGTAGCCCACTAGGTTCCTCTATCCATGGGATTCTCCAGGCAGGAGTACTGGAGTGGATTGCCATTCCCTTCACCACCACACCGCTTGAGCACAACCCTAACCCATTTTATGGAAGATTCAATGGCATACCTGTAGAGACTCAGGTCAAGTGACTCAAATTGTATTATTGTGAAAGTGAATTCAACTGTATGTTTGATAACTGTCAGTGTGTTAGAGCAGTGTGCTGCTGCTGCTGCTAAGTCGCTTCAGTCGTGTCCGACTCTGTGCAACCCCATAGATGGCAGCCTATCAGGCTCCTCCGTCCCTGGAATTCTCCAGGCAAGAATACTGGAGTAATAATTTGTTTTTCTAAGGAATGACTATGTGCCAGGTGCATTATTTAAGTTTTTAAAAATCCTTTACACAGTGTTCAGTGATAGTATCATTCTCTTCACTTTACAAATGAGGAAAAGATTTAGAGAGATTAGCCAGTTTCTCCAAGGATTTGAGCAAATGAATTGCCAAAGGAGAGTTGGTGACTACAAAGCCTATACCTTTTTCCCTCTAGCACCACTGTAAACTATTTGCTTTCTTGTCCTTTAAGCCTCTTTGCCTAGAAGTCTTCATGACCCAGTAATTACATTACCTTTTTTTTTTTTTCACTTCTCTGTTAAAATCCTATCCACTTTTCAAAGATCAATTTATTATTATTTTTGTTTTGACCGTGTTGTGTGATTTGTGGGATCTTAGTTCCCCGAAATCGAACCCTCTGACGGGAAGCACAGGGAAAACACTAATGTAAATAATTGCGGGTTTTTTGCATAAAGATTTCCCTCAGGTCCCCAGTTCATTATAACCTCTCCCCATTAATATTCCTGCAGCATTTACTATCTTTTCTGTCTACTTTCATAGTTGTCCATTGAAAAAAGTGCAAGCAACCTAAAAGTTAAGGGTTACATGTTATTAGGCCGGTATTTTTGAGACTTCAAGCCTGGGAGATAGCATCTCAAGTAACCTTGAGAGAACTGCTCTGGAGGAGGCAAGAGGAGGGGCCAGGTTATATAGAAGTTTTGCAACAAAGGGCAGGCAGTCTACACATTGAAAGATTGTTGTTAATTAAAGAAAACCAGATGACCCAAGTTAAGAAATTTAGCTAGCCCTTTTCTTCATGTGGGAAGATGCCAGAGTCTGGGCTCACTGAAATCATTCCTTGGATATGCACCTCAGCTATCTGGGGACTGTGTCTGTGTTTTTCAAATCCTGAGCTTCCTCGAGGCTAACTGTAGGGAATGGCTGTAGTCTGATGGTTGCTAAATGTCAGGTATTCTTTGCCTTCCTGTGAACCCTCAGGACTCATGGCTCACACTGAAGGGCCGTAGTCATGGATGACTGTGACTTCCTTGTTTACTGATATGGCAGGAAATGTTCCATTTCTCAGATTCAACCGTTTTCTGTTTTTTCTTTTTGCAGTGTCTGTTATGTGCAAGGCACTCTTCTAGGCTTTTGGGAACCATCAGTGAACAAAGCAGAAATAGCCCTCATGGAGCTTAGATCCTGGCAGCAGAAAACTTTATAAAATAAACACAACAGAGGAATTATAGCACATGTTAGAAGATGGTAAGTGCTGTGGACAAAAATAACGTGGAATCAGGGAGAATGAGAATGAAGGGCCTGGATGGTGTTTATTAGGGTCAGGACAAGCCTCACTGAGAACATGACTTTTTTTTTTTAATTGAAATTTAGTTAATTTGCAATGTTCTTAATTTCTGCTGTACGGCAAGATTTTTCACACATACATATATATGTGCATTCTTTTTTAGAATATTCTTTTCCATTTTGGGTCATCCTAGGATAATTGAATAAAGCTCCCTGTCCTTCCTCACTGGCTCAGTGGTAAAGAATCTACTTGCAATGCAGGAGATGTGGGTTCAGTCCCTGGGTCAGGAAGATCCCCTAGAGGAAGGCCTGGCAACACACTCCGGTATTCTTGCCTGGAAAATGCCCATGGAAAGAGGAGCCTGGCGGGCTACAGTTCACTAGGTTGCAAAGAGTCGGACGTGACTGAAGCAATTTAGCATGCATGCACATGCTATGTAGCAGTACCTTGTTGTATATCCATTCTATATATTAAAGCTTGTTGTTGAGTCACTTACTTGTGTCCAACTCTTTGTGACCCCACAGACTACAGCACTCCAGGCTTCCCTGTACATGAGCTGATGTCATCATGAAGGTATTTATTGCTTTTTTAGATATGAAGAGATACAAGGATTGGGATCATGAACTCAGTTCCTGAAAATACCTAACTATCTAAAGACCTGCTTCACTAGATTCCCTGGAGCACAGCATGCCTCACTCCACCCTGAACTCCCTTAAGGAGTGTTGAAAGTCCACAGCTGCAGCAGCACAGGGTTCCATCTCTGTAGAAGTGAAGTAAAAGTCACTTAGTCAGTGTCTGACTCTGCGACCCCACGGAAGATCAGTTCAGTCCAGTCACTCAGTCTTGTCTGACTTTTTGTGACCCCATGGATGGCAGCACACCAGGCTTCCCTGTCTATCACCAACTCCTGGAGTTTGCTCAAACTCATGTCCATGGAGTTGGTGATGCCATCCAACCATCTCATCCTCTGTTGTCCCCTTCTCCTCCTGCCTTCAATCTTTCCCAGCATCAGGATCTTTTCCAATGAGTCACTTCTTTGCATCAGGTGGCCAAAGTGTTGGAGCTTCAGCTCCCTGGAATTCTCTATACAGTCCATGGAATTCTCCAGGCCAGAATACTGGAGTGGGTAGCTGTTCCCTTCTCCAGGGGATCTCCCCAACCCAGGGACAGAACCCAGGTATCCCACATTGCAGGCAGATTCTTTACCAACTGAGCTACCAGGGAAGCCCAGTCTCTGCAAAGGGAGATGGCAAATGCCCTTGTTCAGTTATTGGCAATGCTCTTGGCAAATGCCAACTTGTAGTTGAAGTGAAGTGAAGTGCAAGTCAGTCAGTCATGTCTGACTCTTTGCTACCATGGACTATACAGCCCATGAAATTTTCCAGGCCAGAATACTGGAGTGGGTAGCCTTTCCCTTCTCCAAGGGATCTTCCCAACCCAGGGATCAAACCCAGGTCTCCCGCAACACAGGTGGTTTCTTTACCAACTGAGCTATCAGGGAAGCCCAATTTGTAGTTGACATTGCTGCAAATGGCATCATCTCATTCTTTTTTATGGATGAGTAATATTTCATTATATCTACCTTTCATGCTATTCATGGGGTTCTCAAGGCAAGAATACTGAAGTGGTTTGCCATTCCCTTCTCCAGTGGACCACATTTTGTCAGAACTCTCCACCATGTTTCTGTCCCTCTTGGGTGGCCCTACACAGCATGACTCATAGTTTCACTGGGTTAGACAAGGCTGTGGTCCATGTGGTTAGATTGGTTAGTTTTCTGTGACCGTGGTTTTCAGTCTGTCTGCCCTCTGATGGTGAAGGATAAGAGGCTTATGGAAGCTTCCTGATGGGAGAGACTGACAAAGGGGGAAAGCAGGTCTTGTTCTGATGGTGGGGCCATGCTCAGTAAATCTTTAATCCAATTTTCTGTTGATGGGTGGAGCTGTGTTCCCTCCCTGCTATTTACCTGGGGGCGGAGCTATGGTGGAGGAAATGACCTTAATGGTGACCTCCTTCAAAAGATCCCATGCATGCACTGCTGCACTCAGTGCCCCAACTCCGCAGCAGGCCACCGCCGACCCACGCCTCCGCTGGAGACGCCTGGACACTCACAGGCAAGTCTGGGTCAGTCTCCTGTGGGGTCACTGCTCCTTTCTCCTGGGTCCTGGTGCACAAGGTTCTGTTATGCCCTCCAAGAGTCTATTTCCCAGTCCTGTGTAAGTTCTGGTAGCTCTATGGTAGGGTTAATGGCGACCTCCTCCAAGAGGGCTTATGCCATACCTAAGCCTGCTGCACCCAGAGCCCCTGCCCCTGTAGCAGACCAAGAAACAGTGGAAACAGTGGCAGACTTTATTTTGGGGGGCTCCAAAATCACTGCAGATGGTGACTGCAGCCATGAAATTAAAAGACGCTTACTCCTTGGAAGAAAAGTTACAACCAACCTAGACAGCATATTAAAAAACAGAGACATTACTTTGCCAACAAAGATCCGTCTAGTCAAGGCTATGGTTTTTCCAATGGTAATGTATGGATGTGAGAGTTGGACTATAAAGAAAGCTGAATGCTGAAGAATTGATGCTTTTAAACTATGGTGTTGGAGAAAACTCTTGAGAGTCCCTTGGCCTGCAAGGATTTCCAACCAGTCCATCCTAAATGAAATTATTCCTGAATATTCATTGGAAGGACTGATGCTGAAGCTGAAACTCCAATACTTTGGCCAGCTGTTATGAAGAGCTGACTCATTTGAAAAGACCCTGATGCTGGGAAAGATTGAAGGTGGGAGAAGGGGACGACAGAGGATGAGATTGTTGGATGGCATCACCCACTCAAGGGCATGAGTCTAAGTAAAGTCTGGGAGTTGGTGATAGACAGGGAGGCCTGGCATGCTGCAGTCCATGGGGTCACAAAGAGTTGGACACAGCTGAGCGACTGAACTGACATCTTCTTTATCCTCTTACCTGTCAGTGGGCTTTATATTTTGGCTATTGTAAGTAATGCTGCTATGAACATTGAGGTACATGTATCTTTTAGAACTATACTTTCGTCTGGATGTAAATCCTGAAGTGGAATTGCTGGATCATATGGTAATTTTATTTTTAGTTGAGAAAGTGACTTTTGATGGAAGACTCAGAGGAGGCAAGGGTGTGAGTTTGACTAATTGTGGTTGGGGTGAAAAAGTATGAACAGAGGGCCCAGCCTGAGCTGGCCTGTTGTCACATATTCTTCACTGCTTGCAGGAAATGCCTTATTTCCTCAATTAAATAGCTTTTGAGATCACAGAGATTTGCTGACAACATTTTTGCATTCCTTTCAATATCCTGCACACTATTTCAACAAAGACCATTTGGTAACTGTCGATTTATTAATTCTGCACATCAGTGATCTATAATATCTTTGTATTTAGAGTCATTTTGAAGCAGAGGATGGTATATCCTGTCATCTCTACCCCAACACATACATTTCTTTTCTGGGGTTTCCTTCTTTTTCAAAAGGTATCTCAGAGTGAATGATAACCGTGGAGACGAGGAGGAGCAGTCAGGAAGCAATAGTGAGCCTGGAGGCAGGGTCCTGGGTCCCCCTCAAGGGGTTGCTGTTCTTTAGTCTTTAGTCATTAAGTCATGTCAGACTCTTGGTCTGTAGTCCTCCAAGCTCCTCTGTCCTGGGAATTTCCCAGGCAAGAATACTGATGTGGGTTGCTATTTCCTCCTCCAGAGAATCTTCCTGACCCAGGGCTTGAACCTGCATTTCCTGCATTGGCAGGCACATTCTTAACCACTGAGCCACCAGGGAAGGCCCCCACCCCCCACCTCAAGCAATACACAAAACATTATTTTTAAGCTCTTCTGCAGATACTCAAACCTCTACTGGATAAAAGAAGGTAACTGTGTGCTGCCCAGAAGTACGTCAACCCCAGACCAAAGGCCTACATGTTGATGATGCTGCCTCCCAAGTATCTCACCACTAACCAGTCAGGAGAATGTCCAGGAGCTCTGTGAACCATCACCAGGAAACTCTTCACTACCCCCTTCAGATGGGACACACACTTTTGAGGGCATTGTCCTGCTGTGGTCCCCTTGCCTGGCAAAGCAATAAAGCTATTCTTTGCTGCTGCTGCTGCTGCTAAATCACTTCAGTCATGTCCAACTCTGTGCAACCCCATAGATGGCAGCCCACCAGGCTCCCCTGTCCCTGGGGTTCTCCAGGCAAGAACACTGGAATGGGTTCCCCCAAACTGTCTCTGAGATTCAATTCGATACTGTGCACAGAGGCTGAATTTTGGCTACAGTAAATCCACAAAATACCCAGGTGAAAGGGCTCTATGGGCAGTTGGGTGGTTTAGTCGCTAAGTCGTGTCCAGCTCTTGCAATCCTGTGGACTGTAGCCTGTCAGACTCCTCTGTCCATGGGATTCTCCAGGCAAGAATACTGGAGTGGATTGCCATTTCTTTCTCCAGAGGATCTTCCTGACCCAGGAATCAAACCCAGGTCTCCTGCATTGCAGGCCGATGATTTACCAACTGAGCTATGAGGAAAGCATCGTGTTCTAACAGATGGAGACATTCAACCCCAGCAAACAATCAAGGCCAGCCAACACCAGAGGTGAGGTGTTCCCTGCAAGAGAATGAGGTGGTACAAAGAAAGCCAAGGAACTCCCTTCCTTCCTGGTTAGTGTTGTGTCCACCATGAACAGATGTAGTACAGAATTGTGCGAAGGGTAGGGACTCACTGTGGTTTACTGCTGATTGATTGCTTGACCTTAGGTATGGGATTTAAGCTCTCTGAGCTAGTTTCCTTTCCTTAAAAATTGGGTTTATGATAACTTTCTTGTAATATTATAAGATTCCTAGATTCATTTAAGGTGTTTGGTACACCTCAACTTTCTGGATTGAAAGTAACCTCTGCGAAATAATCTCTGGTTCACTTTTGGGAAAAAGAAATTATTGGCATGTTATCTGATAGTGAAATAACCAATGTGGTTTTGAGAAGCCGGCAAGAAGCTAGGTGGCCCAGCTGAGATTTTCCACAGGAAGGGTCTGAATGGAGCATGCCACTCTCCCCACTGGCCACTGACACAGGAGGCGCAGCAGCTGCCAGGGGGATGGATTCTCAGCTGGCAGTTTCTTTGTGCCACCCCTTTTGATGGTGGTCCTGGTGGGAGCGTCTGCTTGGCTTAGGTTCTGTGCCCATTCTACCCGTGGGGCTCAGACGAGCCAGGGCTGGCCACGGGGGCCTCCTAGTGCCATGTGACCTCACACTGTGATAGGTCCCGCAAACATGGAATGAGTGTTCTGCTAGACAACAGTCCCCAAAGTAACAAACTTCTGTTACAGATGTCACTGTTCTGTGGTTCTCTGGAAGCAAACTGTTTGCATCTCAGTGGAATAGCTTTACATCTGGAAAGGAGCTTGTAGCCTCTCATTTGAAAATCTAGACAACCAAGTTCCCAAGACATGACTTATACTAGATTACACAGAAAGAGAAGAGCATTCAGGTTTAGAACTTTGGTCCCCTGATTCTTATTCCAGTTCTCCTCACCACGTTCTTTCCCCTGTGTAAAATGGGTATGGTGATAATGCTTACTGCCTGGAGCACTCCTTCGAATGGTTTGGATTTTAGGTCAAGCATCACTTTTTAAAAAACTGGAGGATAGTTGCTTTACAGTTGTGCTTTACTTTCTGCTGTACAATGAAGTGAACTAGCTATATGTATACGTATATTCCCTTCCTTTAAAACCTCCCTCCCATCCCACCCCTTGCCCTACTCGTCTAGGTCATCACAGAGTACTGAGCTGAGCTTCCTGTGCTAAACAACAGGTCCCCACTTGCTAGCTGTCTTACACATGTAGTGTGTTAGGGTTAGTCGGCTTCCCTGGTGGCTCAGAGGTTAAAGCGTCTGCCTCCAATGCAGGAGACCTGGGTTCGATCCCTGGGTCGGGAAGATCCCCTGGAAAAGGAAGTGGCTACCCACTCCAGTATTCTTGCCTGGAGAATCCCATGGATGGAGAAGCCTGATAGGCTACAGTCCACAGGGTCGCAAAGAGTCGGAAACAACTGAGTGACTTCACTTCAGACTTCCCGACTTTTCATGTCCAAGTTATTGCAACCCCATGGATTTCAGCCTGCCAGGCTCCTCTATCCATGAAATTCTCCAGACAAGAATACTGGAGTGGGTAGCCATTCCCTTCTTCAGGGGATCTTCCTGATCTAGGGATTGAACCCAGGTCTCCCACTTTGTAGGCAGATTCCTTGCTGCCTAAGCCACCAGGGAAGCCTGTATATACATCAGTCCTAACCTCCCAATTTGTCACCCCCTCCCCTTCCCGTGCTGTGTTCCTGTGTCTGTTCTCTACATCTGTGTCTCTCTTTCTGCTCTACAAATAGGTTCATTCGTACTATCCTTCCAGATTCCACATTTATGCATTAATACACGATATTTGTTTTTCTTAGGGGAGCCGTCTGTCTCCAGTTTCTCCCCAGAGATGCACTTCCTTTTATTTCTATACTGGTTTCACTAAACACCCTACTATCTAAGGTAAAAGTTTGGAGTCTGTGTTGGTATTCCCTTCACTCTTATTCTCACATTCAGAATTGATAGAACTTGGTGATTATAGCCAACCTCATTAGTGTCTCACCTGTATACTTTTAGTATTCACTTTTTCTTTTCGTGCTCACCCAAAGTTGCCTTTTTGGAAGCACCAGGGATGTTTTGCCTGAGAGATTTCTCTGTTAGTGCTCACACAGCCCACTTATAGGGCAGGCCAGATGTGCCACGTAGTTAAAAATCCCTGGGAGCAGTCCTCAACCAAAGCTTTATGGAAGTTGATGGATATATTTTGGGTAGAACAACTCTGAAGCATGTTCTATGCCACTCTCCAGAGGTCTCCAATGTGTCTGAGACCCAATTGCCCACATGTATAATCTACTCATTGTTGTTGTTCAGGCACTCAGTCGTGTCATACTCTTTGCCACCCCATGGACTGCAGCATGCCAAGCTTCCCTGTCCCTTCCTATCTCCTGGAGTTTGCTCAAATTCATGTCCATTGAGTGGGTGATGCCATCCAACAATCTCATTAATGTAACTGAAATCACTTCCATTTCTTTTCCATCCCCTACTGATGTTTTATTGGATAATCTCTTCAACACACTTGTTGTACTCAAATGCTTATCTCCAGGTCTGCTTCTAGATGTAGTCAACTACAACAGTGACTAATTAGATATTGGGATAAAGGGAACAGTTGAGAATGGCTATAATATTTTTCATTATTGGAGGTATCATGAATCATAAGGAAGCTGCTGCTGCTGCTAAGTCACTTCAGTCATGTCTGACTCTGTGCAGCCTCAGAGATGGCAGCCCACCAGGCTCCCCTGTCCCTGGGATTCTCCAGGAAAGGACACTGGAGTGGGTTGCCATTTCCTTCTCCAATGCATGAAAGTGAAAAGTCAAAGTGAAGTCGTTCAGTCGTGTCCCACTCTTTGTGACTGCATGGACTACAGCCCACCAGGCTCCTCCATCCATGGGATTTTCCAGGGAAGAGTACTGGAGTGGGGTGCCATTGCCTTCTCTGATAAGGAAGCTAATATGTATTTAATATTTTATATATTAAATACAGAATCATCCACTTGTACATGTTCAGTAGAGAGTTGAAAATTTGGAACTGGAGACCAGGAGAGATGCAGAGACAGGAGCTAAGGATCTAGGAGTTATCAGTGTACATTGCTGTTTAGTTGCTAAGTTGGTTCCTTCAGTGTATGTAGGTGGGTGCTAAATGCATGAAAATGGTTAAGATGGCCAAAATGCTCATGTACAGAGGAAAGAGCAGGGAAAATGGACATTGGCTGCGAAGTGGCAGTCTCTAAAAACAAACACTAAGTATCATTCCTATCTTCTCTCCCAAAACAGCTTAGCTAGGCAAGGAGTAATTTCTTTTTTTCTGGCTGTGCCACAAGGCTTATGAGATCTTAGTTCCCTGCCCAAGGATCAAACCCTGACCCTTGGCAGTTAAGAGTGTGGAGTCTTAACCACTGGACTGCCAGGGAATTCTCAGTAATTTCTAAGTAGTATTTAAATCCACAGTGCCTGGGTAGTAAACTCAAGAAACGTAGAATTAAGTTATATCCATGCTAAAAAGTTATTACAAAGCAAAGATCAGACTTTGTACCTCTGTGCTCAATTTTTGTTTATTTTTTGGCCCCACAGCTCTGGCATGTGCTAGCCTAGTTCCCCGTCAGGGATCAGACCTACATCCCTAGCATTGGAAGGCGGATTCTTAACCACAAGGGTGTGGGGGAGGGCCTCCCTGATGGCTCAGACAGTAAAGAAACCGCTTGCAATGCAGGAGACCTGAGTTCGATCCCTGGGTTGGGAAGATCCCCTGGAGAAGGGCATAGCAACCCACACTAGTGTTCTTGCCTGGAGAATCCCCATGGACAGAGAAGCCTGGAGGGCTATAGTCCACCAGGTTGCAAAGACTTGGACATGACTGAGTGATAAGCACAAGCACACAGACTGTGGGGGAAGTCTCTGTGCTCAATTTTGAAGACATTGTTTTTCAGTATCTCTTATAAAAACCTATAATTTCACCCACCACCCCACACATTCTAATTTACTCTAACAGGGAGGTGTATTAACTAGCTGAGGAGACAGAAGATAATGTGTTTTCTACATATTGCCAGTTAGCTTAGTTACTTAGAGCAGGATGCTGGTGATACCAAAGTCTGTGACCCCATCACTAATATGGTTTTTGAGCTAATGGAGAGATTATAAAGCAGTAAATAAGCCTAAAGGATTCAACCTCAGGGCTCCAGTTATTGGTAAGACTTTGGAGGTGGTATTTGACCTCTTAGGATCTCATCCAAGAAGTGCAAATACTTGGAATCCTTCATATAGTTTAAGGATAAAGTGAGATAATGCCCAGAAAGTGCTGAGATTCCTCAGCCTACCACAGTCAAGAACTGGTTCAGTTCAGTAGCTCAGTCATGTCTAACTCTTTGCGACCCCATGAATTGCAGCATGCCAGGCCTCCCTGTCCATCACAAACTCCCGGAGTTCACTCAAACTCATGTCCATCGAGTCAGTGATGCCATCCAGCCATCTCATCCTCTGTCGTCCCCTTCTTCTCCTGCCCCCAATCCCTTCCAGCATCAGGGTCTTTTCCAAAGAGTCAACTCTTCACATGAGGTGGCCAAAGTATTGGAGTTTCAGCTCCAGCATCAGTCCTTCTAATGAACACCCAAGACTGATCTCCTTCAGAATGGACTGGTTGGACCTCCTTGCAGTCCAAAGGACTCTCCAGAGTCTTCTCCAACACCACAGTTCAAAAGAATCAATTCTTCGGCGCTCAGCTTTCTTCACAGTCCGGCTCTCACATCCATACATGACCACTGGAAAAACCATAGCCTTGATAGACGGACCTTTGTTGGCAAAGTGATGTCTCTGCTTTTTAATATGCTATCTAGGTTGGTCATATCTTTCCTTCCAAGGAGTAAGAGTCTTTTAATTTCATGGCTGCAGTCACCATCTGCAGTGATTTTGGAGCCCCCAGAAATAAAGTCTGACACTGTTTCCACAGTTTCCTCATCTATTTCCCATGAAGTGATAATTTTCGTAGCGTGCTTTAAGGAAACAACAGTTTTGTTTATTTGTTCTGCCTTTCAAGTACTAGATCAGACCGCAAATCCACACACTTCCATACCCGTAAAACGTCGCGCATTCCCCGGTGCCACAAAGCACTACGCTCTTTACGACAGCGTACGACGCCGGGCCTGACAGGCGCGCACCACGCAGGCCAATCGTGCGGCATCCGACCGATGACGTAGGCCGCGCTCGTGCATGCGCAGGGCGGGGAGACCTTGGGGAGGCGGAGGAGACGCTTAGCGGAGGTGAAAGCCTTGGCAGAAAGGAAAGTGTAGCGGCAAGATGCAGGGCTGGAGTCGTGTGTGCTGTTCCTTGGTCAAGGTGAGGGCCCACTGGGTGGGGTCGTGCTGAATCAGGCCCAGAGAGGCCCACTGACGGGGATCCGGGGCGCGGCCTAAGTGTGGGTGTGGGAGAGACCGGCGGCCAGGCCAGGCCCACCTGCGACTCCACCCCTGAAACCGCTCAGCAAGGGCGGCGGCTTGGAGGCAGAAGCCTGGGCCGTGGAGAGCTCCGCCGGCTGTGTGACGGCCAACAATCACACACAGTCCCCTCCCAAGACTGGGCCTGGAGCCTGGGGGTCCCGCGGAGAAAGGAGGAGTCACCCTTGACCGTATGGTCGAGTTTTTCGTAGTTCTAATTCCGGCCCTAGTGGCCCTTTGCAGTAGACAGGCTTGGGCCACCGCTTGGAAGACTCAGACTGAGCCCTAACTCTTGGCCCCAGGAATTCCTCAAAGGTCCCTTTAGTGTTCGCAGCTTTAAGCGAGCGTGCATTGACCTCCCTCTTAGAGTTGTAGTTTTAATTGTAGCAGGATATCAAGATAGCCTTCCCTTCTCATCAATGTACCGAATACAGCCAAACTGTATATATTTGGGTTTGTGACTGAATACAGTATTGAACGAGACCTTAAAAATAATACAGAAGTTAGACTCCTTTGTTTCAAGATGAGTAGCCTATGTTTCGCGAAGTTAATGTAACAAGCTAGAAGTACGTTTAGTGAGAGAGCTGGGACTAAAACTCAGCCCTGATCTCTACTCTGCTGTTCTTTGGTCTGCTGTCCTCCCCTCAGGTGCAAGCCTTGCCTTTAAGTAGCAGCGTTCCTAGATCAATGTGTAGGATTTTTCACTGCCTACTTTGATAGGAGCTATTTGCAATTGTTCTTTTGTGCCTCACTGTTCTTAGGAAAATAGTAGGCATCCATGTTTAGAGATTGTTGTAGCGATTATGATGCAGTTTGTAACACTAGTAGCTCTTGGATCTGAGTACATTACTTGGTGCATTTTCCTAAGGTATCTTGTCTAATTTTCTTTTGTATGGTTCAGGTACATCTCCATAGATTGTACATGGTAGTTTTGATTTTAGGAAACAATAATTACATGTAAAAGGATTGTCATAATGTAGATTATTCAAGTACTTAAGCTGGAACTTTAAACACTTTAGTTAATGCCATTAAAATGATCTCTGGCGCCAAAAGTTAGCCATGCCTTCTGAAAATTTAATAAAACGTTAAGTACTATTTAATATCGTGTTTTAGTTAGGTAAAAAAAATGAAATGATAAGTCGAACATTTATAATAAAAAGTGTGGCAAGCTGATTGTTTTTTACAAAAGAGCAGAAATTATTGTGTAACCTCCCTGTGTCAGTGGAAGATACATTAGCAATCATTGCTCGATACATTTGTCTCGTCATTGACTTCATGGATCTTTAGTAGTTCTATGTTTTGAATTCATATTTTACATAATAAGATCATTTTCTTTCTTTTTTTCAGAGAGGCCATTTCAGTCGAATATCTCATGGTCTCCAAGGAGTTTCTGTAGTGCCACTAAGAACTTACGCAGATCAACCAAGTAAGTACTTAGTAAAACAGATTTTGCTCATATTTCCTTTATATTTACAGGTAAAAGCAAGTGAATGTTAAGAGCAACTAATAGTAAAGTAATTAGCTATAGAATTCATTTGTTCAAATGTTTGTTCACTTAAATGCTCTGTTGAACACCTAATGTGTTCTAGGTGGTGAACAAGAAAAAGTGTTGCTCTTACAGAACTTGTAGTCTGATGGTAAAATACAAACAGTATACAAGAAACAGGGAAATAATTTGGGAAGTGATTGAAAATGAAGTCTGGTAATTGGGAGTAAGGAGACTATTTTAGATAGTGTATCAGGCATTTTCTGTGCAAGGGCCTGAGTAAAGTGAGGGTGTGAGAAAGTTATTTCAGGCAGAGGGAACCAGCAATGAGAAGGGTCTGAGGTAGGAATTCAGTTGTGTGGTTTAAGGAATTGCAAGAAGGTTAGTGTGGCTAGGGGGTTTCCATTTTAAAGTTATGTACTACTCCTGCAGGGTGCATGGGTTCAGCCTCTGGGCTAGGAGCTAAGAGCCCACATATTGCACCAAAAAAATAAAAAGTTAATTCTGTCCTCTGGTAAGACTGAGTGTGTTAGTTCTTAACACTGTTTAGAATGATGAGACATCTCTTTCTGTGCTGAATAGAAATCTTAATGGGCTTATCAAAAGCACATTTTAAAGATTAGAAAAATGTACCCTGAAAGGAAGCTGTGGATTATGAATACTTTCTTCTTTTATACTTTTCTGTATTTTTGAAGTTTCTATAAAGGATATGTACTTTAAAAAAAAAAAAAAGTATTTAAAACAGGAAGTTCTTGGATTTATAATAAGATACTTGTGGCTTCCCAGTACCAAGACTATTGATTATTTGAAATCATGTTTTGACATTTTTTGAAATTTCTTGTATAATCATAAGTAAAGTTGCATGTTGACATCTGAAAGCTTCATTATAGAAGCCGTTACCTGGGGGGGACTGTGACCATTGGTCTTCCTGCATTCTGTGAAATAATCGTTTCCTGTATCAAACTGTTGTCAGACTACTGTCATTTTGTATGTTTTATTCCTAGGAGAGAGGGTAGGAGGAGGATTCTGGTCAGTAATGACCAACAGTGGGTAATTTACCCTTGCTTTGAACAGGTCAAAAAAATCCTTTAAAAAATACAAATTTGGTGGAGGAGAAAGTTCAACCCTTTATATCCCCTTTCCCTTTCAGTTTCACTGAGATATAGTTGGTATACACTCTTTGTTTCTTTTGTTAAATGGAAATTCTTAATTCAGCAGATTTTCGTTTCCAAAGCATAAAAGTAAAGACTTTTTATGGCTCACTCTGCACCTTTGGTGTTACATATTCAACAAAGATTCATTTATCTTCTATCTGCTAGGCAGTCCCTGAGCAGGAACTTAGATTGTAATGTTACAGGCATAACTGAGCATTCATGTTGAGTAG
Organism: Cephalophus harveyi; assembly: GCA_006410635.1. Classification (NCBI taxonomy): domain Eukaryota; kingdom Metazoa; phylum Chordata; class Mammalia; order Artiodactyla; family Bovidae; genus Cephalophus; species Cephalophus harveyi. The sequence goes on from SJYT01024534.1 coordinate 555,320, forward strand.
ATTATAAATCCTTTAGTACTCGTGTAGATACTGTGTATAAAGTCTTTGGTTGAATGCAGTAACAAGCATTTTATATATGTATTTATATTTGTTTAAGTTATTTATTTAATGGCTGACCTTTCTTCAATAGTGTACACTTTAGGGCAAGGACTGAATGTGACTGCTTATCACTGAAAATAGACCAGTTGGTACTCAGTTCTTATTTGCTGAATAAACCCTGGGATCATGTCTGTTTTAGTTATGCTCCATCACAAGCATCCAGTATGGTGCCTGGTACATAGTAAGTGTCCAGAAGCAACATTGATATTAACTGATGCAACAACAGTGATATTAGCTGATGCATTGAGTGCTTACTCTGCCTCAAGCATAGTCTTTAATCCTTGTGTCTGCCCCACCAGTTATGTACTGCTGATTCCTCCATTAATGAAATTGAGGAGCTGAATTTAGAGTGCTGAGCTAGGAAATCTGTCATTTCCCAGCTCTGACTCTAGAACTTACACACTCTTAATCACTGATCTGTTTGACCTGTCTCCTTAGATGAGTATTGGTTGACCAGCTTGAGAAGTTTGAGCTTATTATGATACAGTCCCCGTTACAGCATCTGAGTGATTTCTGAATATGGGCCAAGTTCATCAGGTTGTGTTATTATTGATATGACCCATTTCATGACAGATACTTATAGCACTTAGTCATATTTGTTACATTCATCTGTTCATTTACTCATTATTTCAACAGATATGAAGTCACTACTATGTCCTGGTTATTGTACTAGTTGCTGGGATACACTAGTGGATAAGACAGACAAGATGCAGCTTTATAGTTTGCAGGGGGAAGATAAACATTCAACAAATTATTATAGTTGTGATGAAGACTCCATTGATGGAGCATATAGCTATATATGATAGCTATATATGGATTGAGACTGGTCACAGTTATTTTCCTAAGGAAATTAACGTTGATATTTGAAAAGCATTGTGGGAGCATGTGTGGAAGGAGGTGTTCCAGGTAGAAGAAATGGCATGTGGGGATATTTTGATGTGAGAAGGAGTATAGTGCATTTGAGGAGATTGAAAGGGCCAGTGTGGCTGAATATGTTGATAGTTGAGAGTAGATGTTTCCAGGTTACAAAAGACAGTGTTTTAACGGCAGTTGGGAGGTCACTGAAGTGTTCTAAGCAGGGGCATGATATAATCAGATTTGTTTTTAAAGCTCATTCTGGTTGCACATTCGGAGTTTTTATACTTTTTCTTTCTCTCTCATTAGACTGTAAGAACCAGGGCTCTGCCATTTATTGGTAGCCCAATAGCTTAGAATAGTGTCTGTAATGTGAAAGGTATGCTCTCAGCATTTATTTTCTAGGTAGGTGGAGCAGAATGTATGTGGGTAGAACAACACAAGTCTGGGTGCAAGCTACCAGTAATTCATTATTGCTGAAGCTTAAACCACATGATACTGGTGGATGAGCAGAATGTGATGGGAGATGAGGCTGGAGAAAGTTATTGAAGAGATTTGGATGTGTACTTAGGAACTTGAACTTTATCTAGCAAGAAATAGGGAAACCAATGAGAAGCAAAAGAGTAAGGTCTGAGTTGGGTTTTGTCAGGATGTAATACCGAGGTAGTTGTGGAGGGTATTGTGGAGGGTGGGGATGTGACTGGACGCTGCAAGGCCAAAGATGGGAGATGGATCTAAGAAGGGAAGAAACATTTGTTGAGTGCCCAGTGGTACCTGGCATCCTCCCAGGGTCTTGACATATCTTACCTCTGGCCTTTCAACCCCGGGATGTAGGTATTACTGTCACTATTATGCCTACATTGCATCAAAGCCCAGGGAGATTAAATAATTTGCCCAAGAATTTAAGAGGTGATGGAGCTTATATTTGGACTCAGATTTGTTTTACTTCACCATTCTTTGTTTTTTTACTGAGTTTCTCTTTCCTCATGAACTAGGAGGTTGTAGGGTTATGATCAGAAAATAAAGTATTAAAATTCAAGAGTTTCTTCGAATCCGAGCAGTTTGGGGTGATGAAGGTATAGAATGTGACTATGGAAATGGGCTGAAGATTAAGGCTATTGATAATCTTAGAACGTGGGACTTCCTCAGAGGTCCAGGGGGTAAGACTCCATCGTCCAACGCAGGTGACACGGGTTCAGTCCCTGGTTCGGGAGCCGAGGCCCCACATGCTGTGGGATGTGGCCGAAAGTTAAATACGTTAAAAAAAATCTCTCTCCCCCCAGTACACACCAAAACATGATAAACCTTATCATGTAGCTCTTATATTCATTCAGTGAATTTGGCAATTAATGATTACTGCCTTATAATATTTGTTCTTGTTCCTTAAAAAACAATTGTTTTCTACAATTGATTTTTCTACATTTTGATATGTACCTGTTTTCCCTAACTATATTGTGAGATTTCTGAAGATAGTGATGATTTCCTCATAGGGTAGGTGTTCATGAAATTTTATTTCATTCTGATAATGAAGAATTTGTTGTCATTTTGGTTGGAATTCCTGATTGCCCTGGAGATGATGGGACCATCTGAGTGGTTTGGAAGGCATAATGGTACAGGAGCATAGTCTTCAGAATCTAAACAACTTGGCATAAATGCTGGCTGGATCACTTACTAGTTGTGTAACCTTATGCAGGTTATTTAATTCCCCTCAGCCTCCCTGTTAAATGGCAGTAATAGTTATGTAACAGATGTCCTTAGTCTTAAATAAGACAACCAGAAGCATTTAGCTCACTGCCTGGCATGGAGTAAATTATCCAAGTGGTAAATTGCAGACTGACTTTTTAGTACACATGATGTGTCAATTATTTGTTGATGATTGTAATTGGTTTGTAGCCCGACACCTTTATTTTAGTGGTAGCCTTGATTACATGGTATCCTTAGTTTCTTCCTAATGGTGTAATAAGCAATATTTTGTAACTTTTAAAGCACTTTTCCCTGATTTTTCTTTCCATTCATTTCATGGTATTGACTAAGTTGGTCACCTCTTATTGTACCCAGTATTTTTTTTTTTTTTTTTTTTGGGTATCAGCCTGATAGCTTCCTCTTGGTATTTCACTGCCACCTGAGTGCAGATTACTATCCAGTTGTCTTTTGCTGTTTTGGCTTAGTCATCTTTCTCTTATGCTATCAATTTGCATTTCCTTTTCCGTTTTTCTTTTTCACTTTTAAAGGCTGATGCTAGTTTTAAAATTTTCTGTCAAATGCTCTCAAAATTAATGTATTTTGTTTAACTACTTTGCCATATCCTAATTTTTAAAACTATGTATAGGAACCAAATTGAGAAATACCTTTTGACAAGGAGATGGTGAGTCAGAATCATGTGTTGTAACCCTTCACTTGCAAGCAGCCTTTGCTAAAAAAAGGTGAATGCTAGCTGGCTTGTTTTTCCAGTATTTTATTTTGAAAAATTGCAAATATTTAGAAGAGTTGGAAAAATTTTACAGTGAATACCCATGGATTCTTCACATTTTTCTGTACTTACATTGTCACATATCTGTTCACTCATATACATATCCATTCATTCATCTGACTTCTCTGATGCGTTTCAAAGTAAATTCAGACATTGGTATACTTTCCCTAAATAATGGCTTATTTTTAAAACTTTGCCCTGAAGCATACCCATATGATGATGTGCTACAGTCCATGGGGTCACAAAGAGTGGGACACAACTGAGCGACTGAACTGAATGCCCTCCTATACTTCAGCTGACAGATCTTTAAATGAAGACTTTTCTTCTTTCCCTTCATCTTTGTGCTTCCTAGCATGTTAGTGGGATTCTCATGGAGTGGAACATCTAGTATCTTCAGTGCAGGCTGAACTGTTTCTTGCTATTTTCTGTAGCTTTGAAAAAGACCTTAGATCCCATAGTAAATTGGGAAATAAAACACACGTTTTTGACTTCTTTGTATTTAAGTTTATTCAATAAACCTGTATATTATAATTTAAAATATGTTAAATATTTAGGCAAGAAATAAGTTTTTTAGCTTGTATTTAGATTACTGTGAAATTAAAAATAGACCCAAACTAAGGGATATTGGGTAGGTCCTCATTTGGTTCAAGATTTGAAAATAGAAATGTATTTTATAGAAATTTCTATTTGAAAATCAAAATATATTTTATTATATACTTAATTCTGAACATGAATGAATGAACTAAGCAGTATGGCCAAAAAGCACAAATGGATCAGGAGAATTGATACAATACTTTTTATCGTGTGTTGCTGCTGCTACTGCTGCTAAGCCGCTTCAGTCGTGTCCGACTCTGTGCAACCCCATAGACGGCAGCCCACCAGGCTCCCCTGTCCCTGGGATTCTCCAGGCAAGAACACTGGAGTGGGTTGCCATTTCCTTCCCCAATGCACGAAAGCGAAAAGCGAAAGTGAAGTCACTCAGTCGTGTCTGACCCAGCGACCCCATGGACTGCAGCCTACCAGGCTCCTCCGTCCATGGGAGTCCCCAGGCAAGAGTACTGGAGTGGGGTGCCACTGCCTTCTCCATTATCATGTGTTAGTCTAGGTATATTTTTTCATGTATGAGTAACCCAAATTATTACCAAGGATAATCAGTACTTTAATTTATTCAGTAGGGTGATTCTTAGATTTTGTGGATAACTGGGTTGGATAACCTATTACTTGTCCTCCAGCATGGCTTTTGTGATCCTGTTGAGGCCAGCAAAAGTCTTTTAAAGGATACTCTACTCCCATCCCCTAAGGGTATGTGTTTTGTGGGGAAGGGAATGATAATAAATTAAAATTCTTCTTTGTAGATCAGAATATAGCTATTATATAGCAAATACTATATACGTTTGGGTACTGTGCTAAGCTGTTTGCATATGTTATTTGTTCTATATTACAGCCTTGTGAGGTAGATATTTTTTTGTGTAGTCCTTATTTTGCAGATGAGAAAACTGAAGGTGAAGCAGATTAAATTACTCACCTAAAGTTAGGTAGTTAGTAATTATACAGCTTGATTATTGCTCTTGAAGGTAGTTGAAATTAAGGAACAGAGTAATACTAAATAATAGACCATTGGAAAAAGAGACAAAAAGCCTAATTTTGTCTCTTTCACATGGCTGCTGGATGACCTTGGGCAAGTTTAATTGACCTGTCTGAAACTAGTGGGTTTTTTCTTTTTTAACCTAGTGTTTTTGACCTGTGATATATATGTATATATATGCGCCATCCTTACCTTTCTCCTAGGAAGTTCTGAGAAAAACATATGTGAAAGTGTGTTAAAACTACTAAGTTTTAGAGTCACTGAGATTGTAAGGACAGTGGATGGGGGAGAAGGGAGACTGTCTAACTCTTAATGGTTATTGTTGCTTGATTTGATGTTGTATTGAGAAGACTGGGGATAATTGCAACTTATTTTTACGTTTGTTTCGTAATTATTATACTCCTAAGACTACTAATCAATGTTAATTTTCAGTTTCTTTATATGATAAATGTTCAGAGTAGTTCATTGAGTGTCCTGTTTAGCCTATTAAGCTATACAAAATTTATCATTATTCGAATAGTTCAGGACGTATTTGCCAAGTATTATAGGGAAGCGGAATTTTCCCCCTGTTATTTTAGAAGTTAAGTACCTGAAAAGGATATAATCGGTTTTGAATTTATTGAAAGAACTAAGGTATTATACGAAATTATTTTATTTAATCCAAACATCAGCCATTCATGGTAGTGTTATTGTTCCTATATGACAGAAAAATGAAGTCTCTTAGTCACACAGCTAATAAATGATAAGAGTTGAGATTTGAAGCCAGGTATGACAGATTGTGCAGCTCAGGCTCTTTCCTTCATACAGCTATGTCACTAAATGTCTGTCTATTATCATTCAATAAAACTATGGAATTTAGCAAAGTCAGTGGATACAGTGGGTACAGAACTCAGTTATATTTTGATATGCCATAATGAATAAATAGAAAACTAAGTTTAAAACTCTGTGTCATTTTCAGTTATGTCAGAGAATGTCGGGTACCTTGGAATGAATAGTACTATGTAGAAAATGCTGGTTATTTGCACTTTTTTGGAGTATAAAATGTAAGATTTTTTTTTTTAACTGTAGTACTTTTGATCAGTAATAAGCAATTTATTGTTTTGTATCAATTTGCTTTGATTGTAGTTGATGCTGATGTGACAGTAATTGGCTCTGGTCCTGGAGGATATGTTGCTGCTATTAAAGCTGCCCAGTTAGGCTTCAAGGTAAGGTTTAAGCTCAGATTAGTCATTGATTTCCTTTTCATTTGTGAAGGGTTGAGCACATTCACAATACTTGGCAGGTAATTAGTAATGATAAATAATTTCCTAATTCTATAAATTATATTTACGTCTAAGACTAATGAAGAGAGAGGATTTATTCAGTTGTAGTATTTTCGTGAAATGGAAAGTGAAGTCACTATCCCCTCCCTGCCGCACACCACCCCCCACCCCATATTTTTTGTTTCGTTTTGGCTTCTAGTCACACTTTGGGATTCCCAAGTGGCGCTAGTGGTAAGAACCTGTGTGCCAGCACAGAAAACTTAAGAGATGCAGGTTCGATCCCTGGGTTGGGAGGATCCCCTGGAGGAAGGCATGGCAACCGCTCCAGTATTCCTGCCTGGAGAATCCCATGGACAGAGGAACCTGACAGGCTACAGTCTGTAGGGTCCCACAGAGTTGGACATTACCGAAGTGACTTAGCATGCACACACACACACTTTGGAAGATAGAGTGATAGAGCTAAATAAAAACATGATTTGGTTTTTAAACAAATCTTTCAGAATGATTCACTTTTGGGTTAGTATTATGCAGATAATAAATTTTAAAAGAGTCTATATATTTCCTTCTCACAAACACTTTCAGTAGCATGTTTTGTAGAAGAATTAAGACATACATTTGGAATTTTGGTGAACTGAAACATTGCGGGTTATGTGCAATAAATAATATTTTCTTTGCTTATAGACAGTCTGTGTTGAGAAAAATGAAACACTCGGTGGAACATGCTTGAATGTTGGTTGTATTCCTTCTAAGGTGAGCATATGTTTTGTACAGTGCAGAAATTTTTTTCATTAGCCACCAACTGGAAGGATATATTGAGATTAGAAGGTTAAACTAATACAGTTATTAAAAAACACATTTTTTCCTTTGTTAAAATTTAGGTTACTGTTGTCAGTCTGCCATGCATTCTTGAAATAACTTCCTTTTCTCAGAATGCCTAACCTTTGAGCTAGGCTTTGATGACAGAATCTGATTCCATTTTTTTGGCTTTCCTCTACAGCAAAACAATTAATAGGCCGTAAATTCTTCTTTTAAGTCGTTTATGTATGAAAAATGCCCTTTTTTAACCTGCCATTCTTAAGTTGTATACTTATTTGCTTTTAAAGTAAAGTAGTTTTTTCATTCTTGTTTGTTGAACATTTAAAGTTGTTACTATTTTTCTTACATTAAATATGTAAGAACAAAAACTGAATTGGTGTAGTCCTATATGCTATTTCATGTAGAGAGTGTCAATTTGTAAGTGGTTTTTGCATGTATATAGTTCGTGAAATATGATAATTTAGTCTCCTTTTTTCCTTTAGGCTTTATTGAATAACTCTCACTTTTACCATTTGGCCCATGGAAAAGATTTTGCATCTAGGGGAATTGAAAGTATGTATACCTTTCATATTGAGCAATATCATCACTTGGCTCTTCTGGCTAAGGACTTGTGTCTAATGTCAGTGTAATATATGGGTAGTGAGGGAAGAGTAAGACACATCTTAACAATGTGAGATTTACTTAAGAAAGAAGGCTTAAATCCATATTTCTGCTATGAAATCTTCGGTTCCTTTGCTAACATATGTGTGTGTGTGAGACAGAGTGTGTGTGTATGAAGACTCAGTTTTTGTTTCCTTAAAACTTGGATTCCTTAGTGCAATGGGCAAATCGTGGTGAAGGAAGGAAGGTCTACTTACGTTGTTGGTAGTGAAAATAGATGCAAGGAGAGGGGAAGGATGTGGCATAGTGGAAACGGAGATTTCATAATGTCTTAGTTTGGTATGTCCTATCTCCTGTCGTTCTTTTGGGACTGTTTTCATTTTGTCCTTTTTCTCCAATTGTTGTTGTTTACAGATACCTCCAGGAGCATAGTCCTAGGAAAGGTCAAAACAAACCTTGTGCTGGGGGGAGGCTAATTTGATTTTTATTTCTTTATAGTAGTAAGTTTCTGAAAGCTTGGGCTGTAGTGTAGGCAGACAGTATAGGAGTGAGGTATATACATTAAAGCAAATATTTTAAACGAGATGAAAAATAGAATCAAAGTTTACTTTCCGTACCTACTAAGGAAAGAAGAGACGGGGTTAGAGGTGTGCATTGTAGACAAAGCTTCATGTTCTAGCACTGTAACCTTAAGTAGATCACATTTCTTAGGGCCTTTGTTTCCTCATCTCTAATATATGTATTGGTTGCCTGAGCTGATTTCTGACATACTCTTCTTGCTTCTGAAATTCTTTTGGAATTTGAGTTTCTTTCTTTTCTTATATTATTGCTTCAGAGTTATCTTGTGAATTAAATGAGTGAGTAAAATCTAGTTGATTAAACTCTTTTATATTGAATTATATTTGAAGTTTTCAAATGTGATTTTTTTAGTAGCTTTTGTTTCATGAAGTTTTCTTCAGTTTAAAATTTCGTGATGTTTTACTTTGTCATTTTTACTTAAATCTCTTCTAGACTTACAATTGTCATAAGGTATTTAAAGAACGTATTGTCATAGTGGGGTGTAATGGTTTATTTTGGACTTAATTTTTCCTGAAGGTGGACTTTTTACATTGTGTGATGTGTTCTCTTCTTGTGATAGGATGCTGTTGGATTTTTGCTAGCTATGATTATTATATCAGTTATTAGATTAAAAAATTTTAATACAGCCTTTTATACAGTTTTGTATGCATTAGGGTGCAGTTTTTCAGACCTTGATTAGTGAAAAATATCACACATTGCTTCAGAAATATAGCTATGGACTAAAGATTTATTTAACAAATTATAGTGGCCGAAGTTCGTTTGAATTTAGAGAAGATGATGGAACAGAAGAGTAATGCAGTAAAAGCTTTAACAGGTGGAATTGCCCACTTATTCAAACAGAATAAGGTTAGTACATTTTATGTTCAGATTTTTGCATTATTTTATATACATGATAAACATTGCTTTATGCTGACAGTGATGCTGTTAGAAATTGGCTGCTGGAGGATATTTAATTTAAAACAATATGGTAGCCTAAAATAGATTTCCCCGATGCATATAATATAATTTTTGCTGCATAAAATTTTATATGTAGCCTTACCAAATGTAACCATATGTAACGCTGCCATATGTAGCGTTACCAAGGAAGGAAGTGTTTTGTGTGGATAAATTATTTAATAGTTTTCTCTTACAAATAATATTTGTTTACCCAAAAAATTATTTTTAAACTCTGTGAAAAACATTATTTTATAAAGGTTGTTCACGTAAATGGATATGGAAAGATAACTGGGAAAAATCAGGTCACCGCCACGAAAGCCGATGGCAGCACTCAAGTTATCGATACAAAGAATATTCTTATAGCCACAGGTTCAGAAGTCACTCCTTTTCCTGGAATTACGGTATTTACATGTTTTACAACTGCACAACCTTTCTGCTTAAATTCTTTATGAACTTCGAATGAGAGATACCTGACTGAAGTACTGTATGTCGACAGTCATTCAGCTTTGGGGATTTACCTGTCTTTATTCTGCAGTGATCTTGACCAGAAATGGAACATTTTATATTATGATTTATTTGAATTCAATATGAGGTTAACGTTGACCATTCTATTTTGAGATGCTACACGATAAACTTTTAAGTGAGCCATTTTTAATGGGTTTTGATAAAATTAAGTCTATGGATAAAAGTCATAAATAGTTCAAAGCAAATAATGACTTAGTGTTTTTAGTGATTATACTGAGTAAGATCACAGTTTATAAATCAGTAGGTTTTGTCAAGTAATTTTGATTGTCTCTCTTTTTTTTTTTAAATTACAGATTGATGAAGATACAGTAGTGTCATCTACAGGTGCTTTGTCTTTAAAAAAAGTTCCAGAAAAATTGGTTGTCATTGGTGCAGGAGTAATAGGTGTAGAATTGGTGAGTGATGTTTTTTCTGTCCCTTATTACTTCCGTGGAGTTGGAAAGGACTTGTGGAGTTGGAAAGGACTTAGCGTTCCTCTGATTGTTTGTATAACATCACAGGCAGATTAGCGTTGAGTTTTGTTTAAATACTATCTAATAATAGTTTTCAAGATAATCTGTTTAAGTAATCATTACTCATTAGAACATTTTGTTTTGTTTTGAAATCTGCTTCCCTGTATCTTCCAGCTTTCCTAATTCCCTAGAATTGGACTGATTTTTAAAGATCTACCAGCCCTTCAGATATTTAAATCTTCTAGCTCTTCAGCAAACAGCTCTCATTCTGAGTGAAATGCATTTCAGATAAAGACATGACTTACATGATGTGGTTCTTTCTTGCATCTCCGTCCTCATTTTGATCCCTCTAACTCAAGTTTTAGAAATGGCACATTACTTGACGTTCTCTGAATACTGTGCTGTCTCATACCTTTTGCTTATCTTGTTCTCCATTCTTGTCCATCTGGCAACTTTTATTTTTGTCCAGTGACCTCTTCCCTCTGTTTTAGGAGTCTTTTCCCAGGGCCATTTTACCTCTCCTTCTAAAATCACAAATCCAGACATTTTATTCTCTGACCATAAACTCCTTTCCTCTTCCTCAGAGAGCCTTTCTAGCTGAAGAATAGCTGAGTTTATCGTGTTTTCTAGTCCCTAGGTTCCTCTGTGTTTTTGTTCTGTGCCCTTATCCCGTCTTGACTGCTTTCCAAGCAGCTTAGATTCCATAATGCGTCACTAACGACTTCCTTACGAGTGTTCTTGAGTCCCTTGCCTCGCTGTTCTGTCATATCTGCTTGGCAAAACTCCGGTCCTGGTTGAATTCAACTTCCTTTTTTTATGTTACACCCAGGATATTGATTACACCAGAAGAAAGACATGAATATCTTTGCCCATTGCTACACTGTTCTCTTAGCCTGTTTGCTGTGTCTGTGTGCCTGCTTTCTTCCCTGAGACTCAGCCTTTCACCTGTGCTTGACAGTGCACTGTCTCCTGCTTTCTTGGAGACTTTGTTTTGTGATTTTTATTTTTGTATTTTTTTTAGCCTTTAGCCTCTCTCCTATTTTTGCTTCCTTCTCATTTACATTTAAACCTGCTTTTCTGAGGGCACCCATGTGCATTCACACATGCTAAGATGCCTTTGTACTTGAATACACAGACTTAGTACACAAACATAAGCCTTTGCTTGATCCTGTGTCCTCCTTAAGTTCTGGATTTCCCTCTCACCACCTCTCCACAGCCAGACTTCTTGGAAGAGATGCCCACGCTCTGTTTCATCAGTTCAGTTCAGTTCAGTCGCTCAGTCGTGTCCGACTCTTTGCGACCCCATGAATCGCAGCACGCCAGGCCTCCCTGTTCATCACCATCTCTCGGAGTTCACTCAGACTCACATCCATCGAGTCAGTGATGCCATCCAGCCATCTCATCCTCGGTCGTCCCCTTCTCCTCCTGCCCCCAATCCCTCCCAGCATCAGAGTCTTTTCCAATGAGTCAACTCTTCGCATGAGGTGGCCAAAGTACTGGAGTTTC
>SJYT01024534.1:568113-630360 GCA_006410635.1 Cephalophus harveyi
AGTTCATGATCTGAGCCACAGTCAGCTCCCGGCCTTGTTTTTGTTGACTGTATAGAGCTTCTCCATCTTTGGCTGCATAGAATATAATCAATCTGATTTCGGTGTTGACCATCTGGTGATGTCCACGTGTAGAGTCTTCTCTTGTGTTGTTGGAAGAGGGTGTTTGCTATGACCAGTGCATTTTCTTGGCAAAACTCTATTAGTCTTTGCCCTGCTTCATTCCGCATTCCAAGGCCAAATTTGCCTGTTACTCCAGGTGTTTCTTGACTTCCTACTTTAGCATTCCAGTCCCCTATAATGAAAAGGACATCTTTTTTGGGTGTTAGTTCTAACAGATCGTGTAGGTCTTCATAAAACCGTTCCACTTCAGCTTCTTCAGCATTACTGGTTGGGGCATAGACTTGGATAACTGTGATATTGAAACTTACTCTTCACCCGTGGCTTCTTGTGCCATCAGAGTGCTCTTGATGGGGCATGTATGGCTTTATTGCTCAATCCAGTCGACTATTTTCTTCACTGCTTTTTTGGTAGCAGACAGCATTGTTGATTTTCTTGCCTTTGAAACTTTTCCCTTACCCTCTCTGCAAATAGCACTCTGGATTTTCCATCTACCCTTTGGGCTGACTTTTCTTTCTTCCTGTTCTCAGCCGTCACTTTAATTGTTACTGTTACTCTAGATTCTGTCTCAAGGTTCTCTCCCAGATTCTTTTTATCTTTTCAGAGAATATTCTGTTCTCTCTTAACCAGTTACCTGAAGACTGATAAATATGTGCAGTTAATCCTTTCTCCTTAGCTCTGAGCTTTTGTATGTGAACGCTTACAGTATCTTTATTTGTAGGCCTCACAGGCACTTAGTGAATGTGTGACTTAACCTGTCTCTCCCTCCTTCACTTACCAAAATACAAAACAAAACCTGTTTATTTTCTAACATTTCCCACCTCAGTGAGTGGTACCACCATCTATCTAGAGGCCTAAACAAGACATTTGGGAACTGTAAGTGACCTCTCTGTGGGTTTTAATGTGATACTACCTGTTAGGGTAACTCATAAATATATCCTCTGTTAAGTACAAACTCTTAAATATTGTTTGGTGCTGGCTCAAGTCTCCAGCTTCATTTCTAAGCCCTCTCCCTCTCAAACTGTGTTGAGGATTTATTGAAATAGCAGTTCCTGAACAAGCTGGATTTTGTATTTAAATGCAAATACAAATTGCATTTGCCCCGCCCTGCCCTATCTGTAGTCAGACCTTCCTCCTATTTGGAACATTTCATCCCTCTGTGAGTTTCTGTGCTTTATGAGCCCTTCCCTGCCTACCATGGATGTCCTTAGGTACTCTTGCTGAGCGTTCCATTGTACCCTGTCTTTGTTCTAGCATTTATCTGACTTTCTTGATACTACTTGTTCACTTGTCTCTCTTTCATTAAATTGTAAGTTCCATGAGGCTAAAGGTGCTGGCTGTGTCATTTACTGTGTGTCTTTAGCATCTAGCATAGTGGCTGATACATAATAAATACTCATATATTAGCTTTTGTTATTATTGCTTAATAAACTTTTGTTGGTATAATAAATATCTTTCAAATGTCAGCTTGGAAATTACCTTTTTAGTGGAGACTTCTGGGAGCTTCCCTGGTGGCTCAGATGGTAAAGCATCTGTGTGCAATGCAGGAGACCCAGGTTTGGTCCAATGGAGTATTACTCAGCCATTAAAAAGAATTCATTTGAATCAGTTCTAATGAGATGGGTGAAACTGGAACCTATTATACAGAGTGAAGTAAGCCAGAAAAAAAAACACCAATACAGTATACTGACACATATATATGGAATTTAGAAAGATGGCAGTGATGACCCTGTATGTGAGACAGCAAAAGAGACACAAATGTATAGAAAGGACTTTTGGACTCTGTGGGAGAGGGAGAGAGTGGGATGATTTGGGAGAATGGCATTGAAACGTGTATACTATCATGTAAGAACGAAGCACAAGCCTATGTTCGATACAGGATACAGGATGCTTGGGGCTGGTGCACGGGGATGATACAGAGAGATGATGTGGGGTGGGAGGTGGGAAGGGGATTAGGGATTGGGAGCTAATATACACCCATGGTGGATTCATGTCAATGTATGGCAAAACCAATACGGTATTGTGAAGTAAAATAAAGTAAAAATAAAATTGAAAAAAAAAAAAAATTGAAAAAAAAAAAAAAAATGTCAGCTTGGAAATTACCTTTTTAGTGGAGATTTCTGGGAGCTTCCCTGGTGGCTCAGATGGTAAAGCATCTGTGTGCAATGCAGGAGACCCAGGTTTGGTCCCTGGGTTGGGAAGATCCCCTGAAGAAGGAAATGGCAGCCCACTCCAGTTTTCTTGCCTGGAAAATCCCATGGACGTTGGAGCCTGGTAGGCTACCCAGTCCATAGGGTCACAAAGAGTCGGACACGACTGATCGACTTTACTTTCACTTTCTGTTTAAGAAAACTTTGGTCCTTCTTAGAGTCTAGTATAATGTCTCTACATGTTTTCATGTCTTTCTTTTTTATAGGATCATAAGCTCCTAAAAGGCAGAGACTGAGTTTTAGTCATATTTAAATCTCATTGCTTTTCTTAATGACTCTTAGGTTTTTTTAGATAACAGATCCGTTATTGTCATCCTTTTGATCCAGTCCAATCTGTCATTTTTAAATGATGTTCCAAACTAAGCAAAATAGTCTAGGTTTTGGATAGAATGTCTTTTAGTCTTGTGATATGCATAATATCGGAGAAGGCAATGGCACCCCACTCCACCACTCTTGCCTGGAAAATCCCATGGATGGAGGAGCCTGGTAGGCTGCAGTCCATGGGGTCGCGAAGAGTCGGACACGACTGAGTGACTTCACTTTCACGCATTGGAGAATGAAATGGCAACCCACTCCAGTGTTCTTGCCTGGGGAATCCCAGGGACGGTGGAGCCTGGTGGGCTGCCGTCTATGGGGTCACACAGAGTCGGACACGACTGAAGCGATTTAGCAGCATGCATAATATACTTTGTGTCTGTCATTTTTAAATGATGTTCCAAACTAAGCAAAATAGTCTGGATTTTGGAGAGAATGTTTTTTAGTCTTCTGATATGCATAATACACTTCCTTGTGTAACCCTTGAAGATCAGTTTTTTGTTATTTGTTCATTTGTTTTTAGCACATATTGAGTTTGTGGTCAGATGAAAACCTCACATCTTTTGCTTGAGCAATTCTGATTTTTTAAAAAATCTAAATAAAGGACTTTGAACCTTATCTTTGCTTTTAATTTAATATTGTTCACTTGCACCCAATATTTCCAGCCTAGTTCTTTGTCTTGATTCTGTAATTTTTACACTTAACTGTTATTTCTTGCTTTGTCCTGTTCATAAGTTGGGGAAGTATGTTAACTAAGGCATGTGGTCCATCATCAGATCTTATCTGAAATTGGTTAATCAAGCATTCTCTAGTGTTATTCAGGTTGTCAATGCAAAGTATTAAAGGCCATCTGATACTGCAGTCTTTTTTTTTTTTAGTTTTAAAAAGCTTTTAATTTTTTTTTTTTTTTGCCACACTACACAGCGTGTGGATCTTAAGATACCTGATCAGGGATCAGACTTAATGCCCCCTTCCATGGAAGAGCAAGAATCTTGGACAACTGCCAGGGAGGTCCCTGATACTACAGTCTTTTACCAGTTATGAACATAACTGGTTACCTTTCCAGTACCAAAATACACTGCATTAACCAGCCCAGAAGAACTTTCAGAAATACAGTTTGGGTAGCTTACATGACCTGTTTGAAACACTTATGGTAGTGTCTAATGGTTATCAAACTGGCTATTTAAAAATCTCTGCTTTCTAGTATTTAACAGGGATTGACCTCTGTTCCACATTTCAGAATCTATTCTTTTTCAGTTTTTATTAAAAAAAATTTTTTTTGTATTGGGGTATAGTTGATTAACTTCCCTGGTGGCTCATATGGTAAAGCGTCTGCCTGCAATGTGGGAGACCGGTTCGATTCCTGTGTTGGGAAGATCCTCTGGAGAAGGAAATGGCAATCCACTCCAGCACCCTTGCTTGGAAAATCCCATGGACGGAGGAGCCTGATAGGCTACAGTCCATGGGGTCGCAAAGAGTCGGACACGACTGAGTGACTTCACTTCACTTCATAGTTGATTAACAGTGTTGTGTTATTTTCAGGTGTACAACAGAGTGATTCAGTTATTGCATATACATGTATATTTTTTTTTCAAGTTCTTTTCCCATTTAGGTTGTTACATAATATTGAGCAGGGTTCCCTGTGCTATATAGACCATCCTTGTTGGCTATCTATTTTGTTTTCTTTAAAAATATTTTTTAAAATTAGTTAATTTATTTTCACTGGAGGATAATTACTTTACAGTATTGTGATGGTTTTTGCCATACATCAACATGAATTGACCACAGATACGTATGTGTACTGGTCTGGCACCCTGCTCCGCCCTGTCCTGCCCTGCCCTGTCCCTCTGGGTTGTTCCAGAGCACTGGCTTTCGGTGCCCTGCTTCATGCATCGGACTTGGACTGGTTATCTATTTCACATATGGTAATGTACATATTTCAATATATTCTCTCAAATTATCCCACCCTCACCTGCCTCTTGAGAAACCTGTCTCCAGGTCAGGAAGCAACAGTTAGAACTGGACATGGAACAACAGACTGGTTCCAAATAGGAAAAGGAGTACGTCAAGGCTATATATTGTCACCCTGCTTATTTAACTTCTATGCAGAGTACATCAGGAGAAACGCTGAGCTGGAAGAAGCACAAGCTGGAATCAAGATTGCTGGGAGAAATATCGATAACCTCAGATATGCAGATGACACCACCCTTATGGCAGAAAGTGAAGAGGAACTAAAAAGCCTCTTGATGAAAGTGAAAGAGGAGAGTGAAACAGTTGGCTTAAAGCTCAACATTCAGAAAACGAAGATCATGGCATCCAGTCCCATCACTTCATGGCAGATGGAAAGAGTGACAACAGTTTCACTGCAGAAACAGTGACAGATTTTAATTTGGGGGGCTCCAAATCACTGCAGATGTTGACTGCAACCATGAAATGAAAAGACACTTACTCCTTGGAAGGAAAGTTATGACCAACCTGGACAGCATGTTAAAAAGCAGAGACATTACTTTGCCAACAAAGGTCCGTCTAGTCAAGGCTGGGGTTTTTCCAGTGGTCATGTATGGATGTGAGAGTTGGACTATAAAGAAAGCTGAGTGCTGAAGAATTGATGCTTTTGAACTGTGGTGTTGGAGAAGACTCTTGAGAGTCCCTTGGACTGCAAGGAGATTCAACGAGTCCATCCTAAAGGACATCAGCCTTGGGTGTTCATTGGAGGGACTGATGTTGAAGTTGAAACTCCAGTACTTTGGCCACCTGATGCGAAGAGCTGACTCATTTGAAAACCCCTGATGCTGAGAAAGATTGAGGGCAGGAGGAGAAGGGGACGACAGAGGATGAGATGGTTGGATGGCATCACCGACACAATGGACATGGGTTTGGGTGGACTCCAGGAGTTGGTGATGGACAGGGAAGCCTGGCGTGCTGCGGTTAATGGGGTCGCAAAGAGTCAGACACGACTGAGCGACTGAACTGACTGACACCTCTCACTGAGTTCAAAAAGTCTGTTCTTTATATCTGTGTCTCCTATGCTGCCCTGCATGTAGGATCATCGATACTGTCTTTCTAAATTCCATGTGTATGCATTCATATACAGTATTTGTCTTTCTGACTTCTTCACTGGTTATCCATTATAAATATAGCAGTGTGTATATATCAGTCCCAAACTTCATTACTATCCCACTTGCCCACCCTTCCACTCTGGTAACGTAATCAAACCCCACTGGCCTTCAAAGCCAGATTCTCTGGGAACTCCTCCCCATTCCCATACCCCAGGCTGGAAAGGCCTACATGGGGCTCAGAACTTACTCCTGTGGAATAACTTCCCTGGTATAATTGTTCTCAGATTTGTGAGTTGCCCGCCCAGCTGCTTTGTGATTTGATTTTATCGCAGTTATGCCTCTCCTACTGTTCCTTGTGGCTTCTTCTTTATCTTTGGATGTAGGGTATAATTTTGGAAGGTTCCAGAGTTTTGTTTTTTTTCTGTCAGTAGTGGTTCAGCAGTTAAATGTGTTTTTGTAAGGAGTGAACTCATATCCTGCTCCACCATCTTGAGCTAATCTCCAGGAATGTTCTTTTTTAGAATCTATTCTTTCCCACCTCTGACAGTGCTCTTAGGCTAATTAAGTTCCCAAAGTTCACTGTTACCTAAACTCTGTGACCCATACTCTCTGGTCTAATATATTCGATTAGGGAATTAATTCATCCAAAACAGTTCTTATTTGGGGCTTCACTTCTTTTTTAATGATTTTTCTTCTCTTCTCGCCGTATTGAACATTGTCACTGATGGATAAACAAACATAAAGGAATCATATAACTTTACTTCCTTTTAATCAGCATAATAATAGCCCAAGGCAATGATTCTGTTTGCTCCATCTCTGCACTTTTGCATTAGATTTTTTGCAAGCTTCAAGTCATTTAAACGTCTTGACACAATGTTTTAGATGTCTGTTACTATATTAAAATAATTTTTACATGTCATTTAAAAAATTTAGGTTTATGGAGAACTTGCTGTGTCGACATACATAGCTCTCTACTTTCTCATAAAGATTATTCGCATGACTTATTTTTTAGAGTTCATTTTCTTTCTTCCATTACAGTTTAATGTAGTGCTTTTGAATCAGATTTAAAATTGAATTTTAGCTTTGTCTCTTAATGACTTTATGTCTTTGTTAAATTCATTTCCCTCTCTGAACGTATTGATTCATTGTAAAAAGGAGGATAAGAATAATTGCCTTATAAGATTTTCATGAGGTTTAATACCATTAATACATTTAAGGCACCATAGTGCCTTGCATTTAATAAGCTCTAAATAAATGGTAGATATTACTGGAGTTTTCCTATCTAAGGATTTTGAAATCAGCTTTCCTAAAGAATAGAGTACTTGTCTAGCTATACTTACTGTTCTCTCAAGATGGTGCTGCTGCTTATCATTTCTACTCTTAACTGTTTCTTACTATTCTCATTTAGATTCAGAGGAGTGATTCCTTTTTTTGTAGTGAGCTATAACTTATATATCATGTAATCATTGTAGTGTATAATTCAGTGATTTTTTTTAGTGTATTTACAAAGCTATGCATCTGTCATCAGTATCTCAATTCCAGAACATTTTCATCACCAGAAAGAAATGAAAGTTGCTTATTTGTTTCTGACTTACCGTGATCCCATGGACTGTAGTCTGCTAGGCTTCTCTGTCCATGAAATTCTCCAGGCAAGAATACTGGAGTGGGTTGCCATTCCCTTCTCCAGGGGATCTTCGCGACCCAGGGATTGAACCTGGGTCTCCCGCACTGCAGACAGATTCTTTACCATCTGAGCCGCCAGTCATTCTATATGTGAAGACACAGTCATTTCTCTGTGTTTTCCCAGTCCTTGGAAAACACTACTCTGCTTCTTATGTCTATGGATTTTCCTATTCTGAACATTTCGTATAAATGGAATTCATGCAATATGTGGCATTTTGTGTCTGGCTTATTTCAGTTAGCATAATGTTCTCAACATTCAGGTATACTTTATTTCACTTTATGGCCAAATAATTTTCCATTCAGTGAATTTTAAAAATGTGTTGTATCCATTCTTTAGTTGATGAACATTTGGGTTGTTTCCACTTCAGGACTAACATGAATAATGCTGCTGTGAACATTTTTGTACAAGTTTTTGTTTGGACATCTGTTTTCATTTCTCTTGAGTATATACCTAGGAGTAATTCTGTGTTTAACCTTTCAAGGAACTCTGTTCTTCAAAAAGGGCTGCATCATTTTATAACTCCCTCCCCAAGCACTGTAAGTTTCAGTTGTTCCATTTGCTCACCAGTGTTGTTGATTTTTTTGATTTGAGCTTTTCTGGTGGGTGTGCAGTAGTATCTCATTGTGGTTTTAATTTGCATTTCTCTAGTATTGTAGTGTTGAGCATATTTTTATGTGCTTTTTGCCATCTCTATGTCCTTGAAATGCCTGTTTAAATGTTTCGTATGTTTTTTCCTTGGGTCCATTTGTTTTGTTACTGAGTTTTGAGAGTTCTGCATAGAATCTTTATCAAATAGTTTTTTTATAAACATTTCTTTATCAAATAGTTTTGCAAATATTTTTTATTTTTATCAAGTAGTTGTTTTGCAAACATTTATCAAATAGTTGTTTTGCAAACATTTCTTCCTAGCCTGTGGTTTCTCTTTGTGTTCATAATACTGTCTTGTGAAGAGAAGTTTTTAATTTTGATGAAGTCTAATTTACTTTTTTTCTTTTATGGATTGTGTTTTGGTGTTATAGCTAAGAAGTCTTTGCCTACCTCAGTGTCACAATGATTCTCTCCTGTTTTCTTCTAAAAGTTTTACAGTCTTGGATTTTACATTTAGGTCCATAATTTCGAGTTACTTTTTGTGTATGTTTGTTATTGAATTTTTAGTGTCACTGTATTGCCTCTCATTAACTCAGCTCTCACCCCCAAAATTCATGAAATATAAAAAATAAATACATGAACTTAATTTAGTTGCTAAAGTCTTACAATGAATTTTAAATTATTAGGTGATTTTAATGTAAGTTCTTGCAAAGGATATATTCATAGCTTTTCATAGTTTATTTAATGCTGTAAAATTATCTTCATATTGCCACTTTGAAGATTTCATATTCATATTTGACATACAAGTATTCACAAGTTATAATTGTTAAAATGTTGTTAAAATAAAATGCCAGCCTTTAGTTTAAATTATAATTTGAATGAAAAAAGTAAATATTTATCTTGAGAAGATAAAATATGAAGCTAATACTTTGCAGGCACCAGTTCAGTTCAGTTCAGTCGCTCAGTCGTGTCCGACTTTTTGCGACCCCATGAATCGCAGCACGCCAGGCCTCCCTGTCCATCACCATCTCTCGGAGTTCACTCAGACACATGTTCATCGAGTCAGTGATGCCATCCAGCCATCTCATCCTCGGTCGTCCCCTTCTCCTCCTGCCCCCAATCCTTCCCAGCCTCAGAGTCTTTTCCAATGAGTCAACTGTTTACATGAGGTGGCCAAAGTACTGGAGTTTCAGCTTTAGCATCATTCCTTCCAAAGAAATCCCAGGGCTGATCTCCTTCAGAGTGGACTGGTTGGATCTCCTTGCAGTCCGAGGGACTCTCAAGAGTCTTCTCCAACACCACAGTTCAAAAGCATCAATTCTTCGACAGTAATTATCAAAAAGAGGTTACTTCTTTCCCCTCAAAGCCTTCCTTTTCACAGTCTTTCCTGTTGCTGAAGCAGTTACCAGTATATTTCATTCCTTCTCCAAGTCTTTGTGCAATTGTCACTCCCCATGAGGGCTTCCCCTTGACCACATTATTTAAAGTTGCAGTCCTTCTCATTGCAGTAGCCCTGGTTCTACTTCAGCTTTATTTTTCTCATTACACTTTACTATCCGCTGCATAAATTCAACTTATTTGTCTTCTCTATCAGAATTTAAGGTCTCTCTGAAGGCAGGGTTTTGTTCACTGATGTATACCTGCCATCTGAAATGGTGCCTAGCATTTAGTAGGTGTTCAGTAAATGCTGAATGAGTAAATGTATGAAGTTATACACATTTGTCACAGTGTTAATTTTAAACCTCAGAGTTTCTAATAGGAACATAGTAACCTAGGAAAATACCTTACAATAAACTGTTTAAGATGATTTTTTAAACATTTGCTATCAAAGCCTTTATTTTCATGATTATTGTCTGCAGGGCTCAGTTTGGCAAAGGCTTGGTGCAGACGTGACAGCAGTTGAGTTTTTGGGTCATGTTGGTGGTGTTGGAATTGATATGGAAATATCTAAAAACTTTCAACGTATCCTTCAAAAACAAGGATTTAAATTTAAATTAAACACAAAAGTTACTGGTGCTACTAAGAAATCAGATGGAAAAATTGATGTTTCGTAAGTATGCTACATTTGTTGTTGATATGGTATCCTTCTGTGTTTCTTTAAGAAAAACATTTAGCTTTAAGAATCAGATTTTTTATAACTTAGTTGTACCACTTTATTGTGTAGTGTAGCTCAGTATTGCTTATCCAGTCAGCCCTCTGAAATTCATGATTGCACTGATGATAGAAAAATTAACCCAGTGTTCTCATTTGTTATGTACTTTTTCATAGTATACATTCAGAACAATTTAAACTCTCAACATTCAATAAAATCATTTAGACAGATGCATGGGGAAATCAGTAAGATTATTGATTAGATTGCATACTATGTGCCTGGTATTCTACTTATTCAACACTGAAGTAACTTGCCTAATGTCTCATAGCTGGTGGGGGCAGAAGCACTACTTGAGGTTGGATCTATGTTCTGCTGCTGCTGCTGCTGCTAAGTCGCTTCAGTCGTGTTTGACTCTGTGCGACCCCATAGACGGCAGCCTACCAGGCTCCCCCGTCCCTGGGATTCTCCAGGCAAGAACACTGGAGTGGGTTGCCATTTCCTTCTCCAATGCATGAACGTGAAAAGTGAAAGGGAAGTCGCTCAGTCATGTTGACTCTTCATGACCCCATGGACTGCAGCCTACCAGGCTCCTCCATCCATGGGGTTTTCCAGGCAAGAGTACTGGAGTGGGGTGCCATTGCCTTCTCCAGGATCTATGTTCTTAAACCATGTTAATACAGCCTTCCACTGTGAGGTTCAAATGATAGACCTCTAGAGGATATGTACATTTTTCATTGCCTAACCGTATTTATGTTTTGTTTATGATTAAAATAGACTGTCAGAAGTGTCATTAATGCTTGAGTAATGTCTGGTCTTAAGTTTCCAATATCTGTCAGCTATTCATGTAGATGTGTTTTACAATTATATGCTGCTTACTACCTAGTATTGAGGCTGCTTCTGGTGGTAAAGCTGAAGTTATCACTTGTGATGTACTGCTGGTTTGCATCGGCCGACGACCCTTTACTCAGAATTTGGGACTAGAAGAGCTTGGAATTGAGCTGGATCCTAGAGGTAGAATTCCAGTGAATACCAGATTCCAAACTAAAATTCCAAAGTAAGTTGCATACCTACCTGCATTTTCAATAATTTTAAATAAACACTTGTCATGCTTTAAAAATGCATTGACTTTGGGGAAGAATAGTAAAATTATAACCTGTAAAAGAAAAATAATTAAAAAATAATAATTAATTGAAATTTTCATTACACAAAATTGAACTTGGAAGAGCTGTATTTGATTTATTTTTCGGTGATTTACTAACTGGAAACTCATAATTTTTGACTCTGGCATAACAGAAGATGAGTGTCTGTGATTTCAGAAGTTCCCTTTTCTTTTGATCTCTGTGGCAGTATCTATGCAATTGGTGATGTGGTTGCTGGTCCAATGCTGGCTCACAAAGCAGAGGATGAAGGCATTATCTGTGTTGAAGGGATGGCTGGTGGCGCTGTACACATTGACTACAACTGTGTACCATCGGTGATTTACACACACCCTGAAGTTGCCTGGGTTGGCAAATCAGAAGAGCAGTTGAAAGAAGAGGTAATTCTGAATGAGGGTGGTTTTACTCTTAACGTGTGATTTGACTTAATGACAATAGTGGTTAAGAACCCTTTCATTATTGCATTAATGCATTTTAATAACTATGTAGAACATTATAGGTAAGTTTGAGTAATTTTTTACTTTATTAGTATCATAAAGGAGAGAGTATTTGCTTGCCTGTATTTAAAAATTAGTAATTCTAGAGGTCTTATATTTGAAGTATATCCAGGTGGGCTGACACTTGAATTTACTTATGTTTGTTTCCAAAATATTTTTCTGTGATAAACCTTGTGGTCTTCTATATGCTTTGTGAAGAACTGCCTTCTTGGGATTTAGTTCTGATAAATGGTAGATGATTTCAGCAAATGGAAATGAATTTTTTGAGAATTTACATAAGCTCTCAATTTCTGTCTCTCACAGGGTATTGAATACAAAGTTGGGAAATTCCCATTTGCTGCTAACAGCAGAGCTAAGACAAACGCTGACACAGATGGCATGGTGAAGATTCTCGGGCAGAAATCGACAGACAGAGTATTGGGAGCACATATTCTAGGACCAGTGAGTATTGTAAAGCCAGAAGTACCATTAGGATTTCTGGAAAGCATTGCTGTTTAGTACATTAATTTAAAACCAGCTAGTGGTTACATTCTGAGGTTGTTTACTAGCAGAAGTTTGAACATAGCCTCTTTGTGCATTGTTTCTAGCACTGACAGTCTTGCCTATCATATCATGTGTATTCCATGCCGCAACTAAGACATCCCTTTAAAACACACACCAGGCCATTTGCCAGCTTAAAACTCTCTGGTGGTCCTTTCCACTTTAGACTTACACCCAAGGCTCCACTGAATTTTGGTCTTGACTATCTTTTTGACATCATCTCTTTCCAGTCATTCTCTTTGCTCATTAATTCCCTGTCTCATGGGCCTTCTCTCAGTTTTTTTCTTTGTTTTCTTTTGATAGGTAAGAAGTTGGTTTATTTAGAGAGAAACATACTCCACAGAGTGTGGGCCATCTCAGAAAGTGAGAGCACCTTCTCACAATTTCTTAATAGGCCAAAACTTGTTCCCATTTTAAAGTCTTCGTGCGTATAGACCGTTTGTTTAGAATCCTGTGTCTCCTGGTCTTTGTATGACTGGCTTATTTAGCTTGGTTCAAATGTTACCTTCTAAGAGAAGCCTTTCCTACCACTGCATTTGAAGTATGCCTGCCCCTAGGTATCTGATGTATCAGTGATGATAAAAGAACATTTGAATGCTTACTCTGTAACAGTTTTTCCTAAATACATGCATTAACTTGGGTTTTCAGGGCTCTGTGCAGTAGCTGTTGTTCATCTCATTTTTAAGGTGAATAAATGGAATGAAGCACAGAGTCAGTGAGTAATTGAGGTAGTAAGTGGTAAGATTTGAATCCAGGCCATTTTTCTTCAGAGCCCAAGCTCTTCTGTGCAACTTTTTTCTGTTAGGATTTTTCCAACTGGAGGCAGTTAACTATTCTAATCTGTCCTATTAGATGGTAGTTGTTTTGCCATAGAAACAGAATTACTTCTTGATTTATTGTTTTAAAGGGTGCTGGTGAAATGATAAATGAAGCTGCACTTGCACTGGAATATGGAGCATCCTGTGAAGATATAGCTAGAGTCTGTCATGCACATCCGGTAACGACACACACAATTAATGGCTACCTAAATTTTCTTCTGACCACAAATACTTGATTTTTAATTCTAAA
This sequence comes from Cephalophus harveyi, assembly GCA_006410635.1. NCBI lineage: Eukaryota > Metazoa > Chordata > Mammalia > Artiodactyla > Bovidae > Cephalophus > Cephalophus harveyi. The sequence goes on from SJYT01024534.1 coordinate 581,441, forward strand.
TTTCTTCCCTTTCAGACCTTATCAGAAGCTTTTAGAGAAGCAAACTTGGCTGCATCATTTGGCAAATCAATCAACTTTTAAATTAGAAGATTATATTTTTCTGAAATTTCCTGGGGACTTTTGTAGAGGTCACATTTCTGAACAGGAAATGCTCACAGCTGCAAAAATTTCTAGGACTGAATTATGAAACTTTTGGAAGGTATTTAATAGGCTTGGACAGAATTGAATAATCTCTTATCTATATTTTAAATAAATTTAATATTGTTTCACTGCATTAATATCTGCAGAAAAAAGCTACTTATAGTAGCTTCCTAGAAAGTTTTCTTCAACCCATATTTTCATGCTGTTTATGAAGGGTTTAATGTCACTGAATTTATGTTAAGTAGCTTTTATCTCTGATACAGGATTTACTTACATGGATGCAGCTGGAGTATGGTATGTGAACAGCTCTGTTTGAATCAAGGTGATCAGGTTATTTGAAACTTGGTTTTCACATTGGAAACAGTCATTAGAAGAAGTTGGAAACATGTATAAACTGATGTAAATAAAAAATGATGATCTCAGTTATTTTAATCCCCAATGTCTTGGTGGTTAGAGGTAAAATTTTTGTTTAGATTTTTAAGATTCTGTTGAGGTCTAAAGTATAGTTATACAGTTAACCAAAGTAAGGCGGTGTATATACAAAAATCAAGTATCAGATGGAGAAGCAATGTATTACAGTGGAAAATGAAGACACGGAAATAAATATGTCTTAAATATTCATTTACTGGTTATTCTGAGTGGATGTCAAGATGGTCCTAGGCTTTTTTGACTACCTCTAGTGTATATTTTTCTTGTTACTCTTTATTATTGCTTTTGTAGACCAGGATATATCTTTTCTTTCCACATTGTAGGACAATACTAAGGTATTTAAAAGGTCATTATCCTTTCATCTGTTTTAGGAATACTACTAAATGTTTAGCATTTATTTTTGGAAAAGCAACGTAAGAGAATCTTTAATCGTCTTTCTTTTCCTCAGTGGATTTCCAGTTTATCCTGGCTGGGTAAAATTGCTTTTTCTTTAAAGAGTAATATTTATTAAATATTTAAAATTACTGTTTCTTGAAACACTTAAGTGTTAACTAAAGAGACTTCTGCATATTATGTCATTCACATTTATTCATCAAATTGCGGTGCACTTGATGGCAATTTAAAGGATATATATATTAAGGAAAGTTTGGAGAATATAGTTGATAAGCAGAAGGCTGTGCAGAATAATATATCAGATGATCGGAGATTAAAGGAAAATGTTTAGTAACCTTCAGGTTTTGTTTACATATAGGTCACATTTTCCTTTTTTTTCACATGTCCAGTGATCTTGAATTGTATTATGGTCCTTATAAATCAGTACATTCTAAAGACTGGATTCTGTTACCTCTGGAAAATATTGAATTTTTTAGTGAGCAGTTAACTTGATTGAACGCCAGACTCGTCTTTATGTGTGTGGGATCAGACTCTTGTCTTTATGTGTGTGGGATGGAGGGGAACGCAGCTGAAATCTCTATTCAATTGTTTTAGCTTCACTTGGGCTGCCTGAAGTTTGTACCATGCACGTGTAGTGCACAGGTGAGTCAGAGACTGGACAAGGAATGTGAAGAATTTATTAGACCTGTCTTTTCTGGGGTTCTTCCCCTCATTTCAATTGCTGTTGTTTTCCCCAAACTCTGTCCTCTGATTCCTTAACCAGTAAAACTTGGCTTCTGCTCAAGTTGCCACTTCCTGGGATTTGCCCTCAAGTGAAAAGCTTACCCACCCCACCCCCACCTACTTCTGATTGTTGTCCAGTAACTTTACTTTTTAAAAATATATTTTATTCAGTTTTCAGTTAATCTGTAGGAATGTTGGTCTGAATGTGCTATTCCCCATTATTGGTAATAAACTGAATCTTTTTAAAATCTGAAATCCCAATATCCTGTGAAGTGCTAATTTATTTAAACTTCAGATGTGTCCTCTACTCTAGGTAGAAAGATCTGATTAAGGAATAGTGAAATATAATTTAATGTGGACTACCAGCAGTAGAGACACAAAATAATAGTTAAATGCAACTTTAAAGGTTCTCATTCAATATGAGAATGAAAATATATCTGGGAATGAAGTCCTGTATAAAACAAATTTTAAGTGTTCACTTATTGTTATGTACTAAGTTCTAAGTATTCTCTTGACTCGTGACGAATGGGGCTGTTGTCCAGTTCATTGAGCTGATTAAAATTAGTAATTTCAATGAAAAAGAGTAATTTCAAAGTGAGATTTTTAGTTGTTTGGCTGAAAAGGAATGAGGAGTAGTGAAGGTTTCTACTTCTACTTAATTGTAAGGAAAATACTTACATCAAGGGGGAAAAAGATTTAGATGCTCTAGTAGATGAGGAGGCACAACCACTTTGTTAGTTATTATGATTTCTACCTAAATAAGAGTGACAAATACATGTGTGGAACCAGAAGAAAGTTGCCTTATTGTTGAATTTACAGCTGTTTACATAACCGTGACTTTTGTTTGGGCCCAGCTTCAAATGCAGCTGTGTTCAATGTGTGGGTGGTGGTTAAGTGGAAAATACAGAATAGCCTTGCTCTAAGGAGGTGTGAAAAGTCACTTAAGGCCTGGCCTGTTTCCAGCTAACTCAGCTATGAAGTTGACAAAGGCTTGACAGTTGTGGTCCATGTATCTTCTTGGTCCTGTGGAATAAGTGATTGTTACCGGATTGTGAAATTAAAATACAATGTAAGATCTGAGAAATGACAGCATCCTTCTGTACTTTTAAGTAGACCTGCCCACTTGGCATAAGCAGTGTCCCTAAATGTTGGCTCAATTTAAACATTCCCTTCAGCAACCCTAGCCCTGTTGTAGGTGACAGCCCTCTGGTTTTTAAAAATTTTATTGGAGTCTAGTTGATTTACAGTTTGTATTAATTTCTTCTGTACAGCAAAGTGACTCAGTTATACCTATATATACTTTCCATTATGACTTGTCAGAGGATTGAGTATGGTTCCCTGTGCTATACAGTCAGACCTTGTTTATCCATGCCGTATATAATAGTTTGCCTTTGCTAATCTCAAATTCCCATTCCTTTCCTCCCTACGCCCCCTCTGCTGGGGCAACCATAAGTCTCTTTATCTCCGAGTCTGTTTCATATATATGCTGATTTGTATCCTATTTTAGATTCCACATATAAGTGGTGGTGGTAGTTAAGCTGCTAAGACATGTCTGACTTTTTGCTGTACCATACATTGTGGCAGCCCAGGCTCCTCTGTCTTCCAGTCTCCTGGAGTTTGCTCAGATTCATGTCCAGTGGGTCCATGATGCTATCTAACCATCTCATCCTATGTAAATGATAGTCATATGGTATTTGTTTCTCTTTCTAACTTACTTCACTTAGTATGATAATCTCTAGATCCATCCGTATTACTGCAAATGGTATTATTTCATTTTAGCCATTTTATTTCTGTGTATGGTGTGAGGCTGTGTTCTAACTTCATTGATTTATATGTATTATTTCATTTTAGCCATTTTATTTCTGTGTATGGTATGAGGCTGTGTTCTAACTTCATTGATTTATATGTGGCTGTCCCAACACCACTTGCTGAAGAGACTTTTTCTCGTTGTATATCCTTGCCTCCTTTGTCAAAAGTTGATGGTAGGTGTGTGGGTGTATTTCTGGACTCTATTCTGTTCCATTGATCCATGTGTCTTTTTGTACCAGTGCCATATCTTTGACTACTGTAGTAGCGTCTTTGTAGCATTGTTTGAACTCTGGGAGCGTTATAGCTCCAGATTTTTTTTTTCCCCCCTCAGGATTGCTTTAGCAATTCTGGGTCTTTTATGGTTCCATACAGATTTTAGGGTTTGTTTTAGTTCTGTGAAAAATGTTACGGGTAACTTGATAGTTCAGTCGCTCAGTTGTATCCAACTCTTTGTAACCCCATGGACTGCAGCACGCCAAGCCTCCCTGTCCATCACCAACTCCCAGATTTTACTCAAACTCATGTCCATTGAGTTGGTGATGCCATCCAGCCACCTCATCCTATTGTCCCCTTCTCCTCCCGCCTTCGATCTTTCCCAGCATCAGGGTCTTTTCAAATAAGTCACTTCTTTGCATCAGGTGGCCAAAGTATTGGCGTTTCAGCATCAGTCCTTCCGATGAATATTCAGGACTGATCTCCTTTAGGACGGACTGGTTGGATCTCCTTGTAGTCCAAGGGACTCTTTAGAGTCTTCTCCAACACCACAGTTCAAAAGCATCAATTCTTTGGCTTATATATTCCAACTTTCACATCCATTCATGACTACTGGAAAAACCATAGCTTTGACTTTGGCAAAGTAATATCTCTGCTTTTTAATATGCTGTCTAGGTTGGTCATAACTTTCCTTCCAAGGAGCAAGCATCTTTTAATTTCATGGTTGCAGTCACCATCTGCAGTGATTTGGAGCCCCCCCCAAAAAATAAAGTGTCACTGTTTCCACTGTTTCCCCATCTATTTGCCATGTGATGGGACCGGCCAGATGCCATGATCTTAGTTTTCTTCATGTTGAGTTTTAACTAAGTCAGCTTTTTCACTCTTCTCTTTCACTTTCATCAAGAGGCTCTTCAGTTCCTCCTCACTTTCTGCCATAAGGGTGGTGTCATCTGCATATCTGAGGTTATTGATATTTCTCCTGGCAACCTTGATTCCAGCTTGTGCTTCATCCATCCCAGCGTTTCACATGATGTACTCTGCATATAAGTTAAATAAGCACGGTGACAGTATGCAGCCTCGATGTACTCCTTTCCCAATTTGGAACCAGTCCATTGTTACGTGTTCAGGTCTAACTGTTGAGAATTCTTGACCTGCATACAGATTTCTCAAGAGGCAGGTCAGGTGGTCTGAGATTCCTATCTCTTTCAGAATTTTCCAGTTTCTTGTGATCCACACAGTCAAAGGCATAGTCAATGAAGCAGAAGTAGATGTTTTTCTGGAACTCTCTTGCTTTTTATATCCAATTTGATCTCTGGTTCCTCTGCCTTTTCTAAATCAGCTTGAACATCTGGAAGTTCATGGTTCATGTACTGTTGAAGCCTGGCGTGGAGAATTTTGAGCATTACTTTACTAGTGTGTGATATGCATGCAATTGTGCGGTAGTTTGAGCATTCTTGGCATTGCCTTTCTTTGGGATTGGAATGAAAACTGACCTTTTCCAATCTTGTGGCCACTGCTGAGTTTTCCAGGTTTGCTGGCATATTGGGTGCAGCACTTTCACAGCATCATCTTTTAAGATTTGAAATAGCTTAACTGGAATTCCATCACCTCCACTAGTTTTGTTCGTAGTGATGCTTCCTAAGGCCTGCTTGCTTCGCATTCCAGGATGTCTGACTGTAGATGAGTGATCACACTGTCATGGTTATATGGGTCATGAATTTTTTTTTTTATAGTTCTTCTGTGTATTGTTGCCACCTCTCCTTAATATCTTCTGCTTCTGTTAGGTCCATACCATTTCTTTCCTTTATTGTGCCCATCTTTGCATGAAGTGTTCCCTTGGGATCTCTAATTTTCTTGAAGAGATCTCTAGTCTTTCCATTATATTGTTTTTCTCTATTTCTTTGCATTGATCACTGAGGAAGGCTTTTCTCCTTGCTGTTCTTTTGGAATCTTGATAGAGATCACATTAAATCTGTACTTGCTTTGGATAGTATTGCCATTTTAACATTAATTCTCCCAATCCAAGAGCTTGAGATATTTTTCCATTTCTTTGCATCATTAATTTCCTTTAATATTTAATAGTTCTCAGCATATAAATCTGTGGTATTAGTAGTGATTTCTTTATATTATCTCTTTCCTTCTGTTGACTATATTTTGTTTGTTCTTTTTCTAATTCTTTTAGGTTGTGGGTTAAGTTTTTTTGAGATTTTTTTGTTTCTTAAAGAAGGCCTGTATCACTAAGAACTTCTGTAACTGCTTTATTGCATCCCATAGATTTGTATGTTTGTGCTTTTTTTAATTGTCATTTGTCTCAGGGTATTTTTAAATTTCCTTTTGGATTTCCTCTTTGACCTATTGGTTTTTTACTAGGATGTTGTTTAGTCTGCATGCAATCGTTTTTTTCTTGATGCTTTTTCTGTGCTTGATTTCTAGTTAAAACACATCCCTAAAAGTTGCTGCTTTTTTGTTCTCTTTTCTAGAGTAAAGAATACTTACAATAGATTTAGATCAACTGAGCAGCCACTGAAATGGTGAGGGTAGCTTAGGGTACTTCCTTCCTTTCTAATTTCTATCTGGGAATCCAACTGGGAGGTGATTTTCGGGGTGGATTTGTGGAGGATATCGACCCAAACAGATTAGTGATACTGGCCTATAGACATAACAGAAATTAGCATCTCCATGGAGACAATCAGTGAGCTTATAAATGCATACCGCAAAAATAGCCTTCTTTGTTAAAGGAATTCATGAATGCTAAATCAGGAAAAATATACTCAATATATATTTATATAAAAGCTTCGTACTTTATTTAACTCCATACAAAATGTGGCAATTAAAAATATTAAATAGGTTGAGTTTTATTTTGAAGATCATTAAGTCAGTTTTTAAAAGGTAATGATTTTGCTTTGGTCACCTTAGCCATCTTCTACTTACAGCTCCCCCTCCTTTGTTACAAGCAGGTGCTATAAACAGCAACTTTCTGGCTTATATCCTTTAGGAGTGAACGAACTTCTCCTTCCAGTCTTACTAATTCTTGAGCTTTATCTTCTAAATATTTTTGATTGTCCTCATATTTTCTTTCTAAATCTGTGGGAGATAAAAATAAAAGGTCTGAGCAGTTATTATAAGGCTCTAAGTGCTTGAGACAGAGTGAATGGTCCTTTACCTTTTAAATAAACTCTAAGAAAATAACAAGTTTAAAAAAAAAAATCTACCTTTCAGGAGTTGCAGTTTGCTGTTTGCTTGAGCCAAAAGTGTTTTTGCTTCATTTTGTAGCATTTCTGCTTTCCTTCTGGCATCTGCTGACTCTTCGGTTTTCTTGGCAATTAAGTGTTCTACTTTCTTGTACTTTTCATCAAGTTCATTGTCCAGAGTCTGCAGTTCCACATTTTGGTAGAAAAAGGTAATAATGTTAGTGTCAGTAATATAACTGTGGCAGTATTAGATCACGTAGATGCTAATTTGCACAGCTAGCATTCTGAATTAAAGGCCATCACCACAGGTACTCAGGTTTCAAGCTACACAAGAGTAAGTAACTGAAAACGTTAACTTGAAATGGTATAATTAAATATAACGTTGACATAATTGTTTATTTTTATTTTCTATATTTTTCAGTTATTACTGGAGTATAGTTGCTTTACAGTGTTCTGTTAGTTTCTACTATACAGCAAAGTGCATCACCTGTATGTATGTGTGTGTCCCCTGATTTTTGGGTTTCTTTTCCATTTAGGTCATCACAGAGCACTGAGTAGAGAGTTCCCTTTGCTATACAGCAGGTTCTCATTACTTACCTATTTCATAGACAGTATCAATAGTATAGATAAGTCCTGTCGATCCCAATCTCCCAATTCATCTCACCCCCAGCTCCCTATTCTCCTTTGGTATCCATAGGTTTGTTCTCTACATCTCTGTCTCTCTGCTTTGTAAATAAGATTGTCTATATCAATTTTTTCAGATTCCACATCTGTGTGTTAATGTACAACATTTTTTTTTCTCTGTTTCTGACTTACTTCACTCTGTATTAGTCTCTGGGTCCGTCCATGTCTCCACAAATGACTGAGTTTTGTTCCTGACATGATTTTTTTTAATGAAAAGATGTCAAAGATGTGGAATTACTGTAGATCCCTGGGGGAGTGGCTTTTTTTTGCAGGTGTTGTAGGAAAATTCATGGAAGAAGAGTTAGAGAAATAGATTTTAGGTGTGCCGAGATCCAAATATTTAGACATCAGAAAAAAGTGGGTGGACTGTTGACTAATTTAGGGTTGACAGTGACTTGATACCAGGAAACCAGAGGGAAAAGGCAGATTTAACAAAAAGAAGGGCAAGATTTTAGTCATTCTTTTTAGGAGCCCTGTTCAAACAATAGCTATTTATAGAAGAATTTCATTGTCAAGGTTTTACTGTTTATTTGTAATCAAGTTTAATATTTATGCAGAATGTCCTGTAAGATGACTACTTGGTTGATTTACGTTCTTAGACCTGCAGGAAACTAGCCCACAGTGGAAAAGATGGGGCAGTGAACTTGCTGTTCTCTTTTCCACACTCAAGTTATAGGGAAGTTACCTGTAAATGCCTAAAAACTAGCTTCTAGGAAGTCTTGATTTCATTCAGTTTATAGCTTCCTACTATTCATTTAAGAGTTTCAACACTCCCCCGAAAAGTTTAAAAAGGTTTCTTTAGTGATAAATATTTACTGACACAAATTTAAAAATTAAATGTGTCCGAGTGATTACTTGGCTTCTAGTGAAAAATTGGGGCTTGAGACTTTTCTTTGCAAAAAAATATAGTACCTTCCAGTGAGAAGGAAGAGGTGGTTAATTCCAAATGAGCACAGAAGAGGTGAGAGATGGTTCCCTACTAGCTGTTGTCTGTTAGGGATTCTTGAAGCATTTTCTACCCTGCTTTTAAAGATTTCTCAAATGGCCAGGTAATGTACTATTTGCCATAAAGCTGTTCTTAATTGAAATACAAGTTCAATATGCTTGTTAAATTAATTTCATTTTTCTAAACACCTTAACCAAGTTTGGATTTGAGGGCCTACATCTCATGTACGGATATTTTCATATCCACTCCCACTCTTTTCCATCTTTGTCTCTAAAGACTGCTGTTTCAAAACAGGTCACCCAAGATGTTTCTGATGAATAACCATGTTAAGTCCATTCCAAGGAAGGCCTGGAGAAGAGCAGTTGCTCCCTTGTCCACACAGCTGTGCAGTAACAAAGCTCTCCTTACCTTCTTAACATCTTCTGCACTTTGTTTCACAGTGTATACTACTTTTTCAATATATTCTGCCTCCCCAGAATTCTGGGCAGCTTTCCGCTTAAGTTCTTCCACATTCCTCTCTAGCTCGCTGATGCGCTGGGAAGCATTGAACAAAGTTTCCTCAGAAGCGGCTGTTTCAGACTCTATCTGAAAGTATATAATGGATTATATTCAGCAAGCCATTAATTCAAGAAGTGGTAGCAAGTGCTATGAATTCAAGTGTAGAGGAAGATTTAAAAGGCTGTGCATTGCTCTAGAACAACAGAAGTAATTACTAAAAATGTCAAGAAAGCTGATATAAAGTGCCCAACTTCAAAATAGTCTCTGCTACATCTCATATATTTTATTCTTTCAGTACTTCTGACAGTCTAGGCTGAAATTTACGTATATTTTTTTCTTACTGAACCACCGTTTGAGATGCCAAGAAAGCATTTTAAGGACACCTGCAAACTCTGGCTCAACAGTGTTCACAAGGAAGCTGATGTGAACAAAGGGATAGCCACATAACTTTCTAAATTAATGTGGGTGGGAAAACCGTAACCTCCAGTCAATTTTAGTTTTTTTTCTGTCATCTGTAAATGTTAAGCTCTAGTAGTGGAGATTAAAGCACTTTAGGAGCTACCTGCAAAGTTAACTTGAGTGTTCTGAGCTAATTAATGAAACTGGAAACCAGGAATGTTAAAACTATGAAAAGTTACTATAGGATTGTGATGTGGCATAGATCTGGGAAAGTTACAACTGGAAGCTGTAAGTACTCAAGAATTATTTAGGGAAAAAGCATCTCATCTGGGCAACTGGGGAGGGTCCATGTTTGATCTCTTTTCAAAGTATAATCAGTAAATACTGATTTTTTTTCTTAAGCTAGCCAAAGTAAGCCTGACCCATGACAGAAGAACCAGTTTCACTGAGCACCTATTTTAAAAAATTATCTTCAAGGATGGTTCTATTCTGTAGAATAATAGAATAACGTCATAACTAATGGATCAGTATACACATATATAGTTACAAAGTTGTAACTATTTCAAACCAAATGATTCTTGATCTGAGAGTTAACCCATTAGTTAGAAAACAATTCTTAGGGAGTAGTTATTCTTAGAAAACAACACTTAGAGTAAGTGAATAGTTTTGTGTCAAGCTTTCATTAGTATGGTTTAGAGCTTCTTACCCTCCAGGGTTTCATCTTTAAATAAATTGCATCATCAAGCCAAATATCTCATCTACAATTTGATTAATAGTTTCAATTTTACTTTCCAAAATAGTCATTTTTTAAAAGTCACTTAAAGTTCATTTACATGTTAACAGCACCCTGACAAGATTGAAAAACCTAGAGATAAAGCAAAGGGTTAGAACATAGACTGGTGGGAATATAAAGTTTTTCTAAACTTGATTAAGTAGCCCAAACAGAGGGCATATATATATACATACATACATACACACACTCAAAACTTAAAGTGGCTGAGGAACTGTCTGGCTTCATTTTATTGAGAGTAATGGAATAGAGGAAGATGGGCTTATATTAACTAATAGAGTTTTAAGTTTTTAGAATAGAGCACTAAATCCATGTGAATACTTTTTTAGTGAATGTCTTTAATATTTGGTAGCCTCTAAGGGTATTTTGTGTGTAAGTTTCCCATGCATTCTGCATAAAACAGACTGTCTAGCTGTAAGAGCTCTATTGTTGCTGTTTAGTTGCTAAGTCATGTCTGACTCATTTGCAACCCCATGGACTGTAGCCCGCCAGGCTCATCTGTTCATGGGATTTTCTAGGCAGGAATACTGGAGGGAGTTGCCATTTCATTCTCCAGAGGATATTCCTGACCCAGGAATTGAACCCACATTTCCTGCATTGGTTGGTGGTTTCTTTACCACTGAGCCATCTGGGAAGTAAGAGCTCTATCAGGTTCACCTAAAATTAGGTGTTAGAAGCAGACAATTTAATTCATTGCTTTCCAGTGGTTATCAAAACGAGTAAAGCTTTTGTAAATGATCACCTCATAAATCTAGTCTTAACCATGTAGTTGCTTTGGGGCTGTGAAAGCTTGCTCTGCCCATCCTGTCTTTCCATCTGGAGATGTTCTAAACCTGAATATTAATTAATAGTATGTTTCATACTAAACAGAATCTTATTCCTTGAAGGAAATGGAAACTCTTATTATCTTTCATAAGGCTTTTTATGGGGATGCAAATAAATGGGGTTTAATGTTTGTTTTCAGGCTCCTTTTTTTCCCTAGAAAACAAGACTTAGCATCTGTGCTAAGGGAGTAGTTCAGATTTATTAAAGGACTCCTTTGATGTTCAGCTGTAAGAATTTTTATAGGTAACTGTCAGATGTGCTTCTTTACTGACAGATGTGTGTCTGAGTGTGTTTTCTCCCATACACAACAATGACTGCAGTCTCTTACCGAAGTGAGCAGGTTCTGAGTTCCCTGGATGTCTTCGTCAGCTTGTTTAATTGCCTTCTCTGCTGCAATCTGGGCCTTTTCTGCTTCTTCCAGAGCTTCCCTTACCATGTCTGCAGTAACTTTAACATCTGTTGCACTTTTGCTGAGTAAAAAGAACAGGGAGATACATGTGAACAAGAAAAAAGTACTTGGTCTTCTTTTAAAGACCAGCTTTCCTGAAGTGATGCAGAGAGACTCCCACCGGTCACTCTGAGAAATTTCACTGATAAAAGATGCTAGATACACAAAATGAGCTCCGCTAAATGGTATATAATACTGTGTTCAGATACCTGGCTTTTTGAGCTTCTTCTAACAACATCTCAGCTCTGGCAATGTCAGCCGCACTTTGCTGTAGAATAACCTCTACTTGAGAAAGGCTTTCAACTCGTTCACGAATATCTTCTGTCAAGTTCTGTAACTGCTGTGGAGTGCTAGGCATTTCCATTTTCAAGACTTCGTTAGCAACTGCTTCAATGCTGTCTAGATCAGCACTATCTTCTGTTAAAAGTAAAAAGCAAAGATGGTTCACTCTTTCAATCATATTGGTCATCTACTACTGTGTGTTCAGCCTGGTGGAGTTATACCAAGCAAAGGTACTTCCTATTTAAGGGTTTTTAATTTGAGCTGGGGAGACGAGACCTACACACAGGAAAAGTAATGTAGACAATGCGTACTACTAGAGTTGGTGACAAGCTGGGGTTGTCAGGGAAGACTCCGGAGGGTGTTGAAGGATGAGAGGGTTTGAGAGAAGAAAGAACATCTCTGGATGGAGAGACAGGATGGGCAGAGCATGTTACGTGGAAGTTGAGTGAAGTGAACGGTTCAGATTGTAGAAAACTGTACAGGGAAAGGTAAAAAGCTGGAACTTGATCCTAAAAGGCAATGAAAACCTTTTCAGTTGAAAGACTACTATTGTTGTAAATGCAGATGTAAGTGTTGAAATCCCTAATAAATTATCTGGATTCAGGAAATTAGAGAATCCAGTCAGAGAAGCAAGAGAGTCAATATAGTTGTCTTCAAGGAGTTTCAAATGTCCAGTGTGAAAAGACATGAAAAAATACCAGAGTTTAAATTATGTCATTGATTTTTAAGCTTTTTTTTTTAACTGAAAAAATATTAAAATTATAAAACCCGGGGAAATACCCAATTGATGACGACCATCACAGAATATTCCATAAGATATTCTTAGCAAATACTGTTGGCTCCTTAACTTACTAAGTTATTCTCCCTTTTTCCTTACTAACAATACTGATTTTGTTCAGGTACCAACCTGTAAGTTAATGTAAGGTTATCCGCTCAGAGTTAAATACTGATTAGCCTGCCAATTACAGTAATCCCATTGCTGTATGGAATTACTGTATCAGTGACATGTGGTACTCATTTCTGGCCAATAAGATTTATGGAAATGACTTTTCAAAGACTTCTGGGAACGATTTCCTCTATTTAAAAATGATACAATAAAGTGGAGCTTTGGCAGCCACCTTGTAATGAGGAGGAGCAAGCCTGAGAAGAGTTGATATTCTTAATTAAAATGACAGCAGAAAGATGAGAAATGCATGGATTCCAGAATCATGGAGCTACTACTGAACTTACTTACTATGTATTAGACATCTCTGTTTTGATTACGTCCATTTCAGTTGAGAGTTTTAACTTGTGACCAACATTTATGAGCTGGACCACAAATCCTGGAGATTTTCTACTTCTGTACAGAATGCTTAAGGTATAGAGCTATCTAACCATAAATAAAATATCCTGAAAACAATAGGATTACAAAGCTTTGGGGACAATGCCAAAAAAAAAATGCTTATAATTAAGGTTCTAATGATATTACATGTATTCTCTAACACAAGTTCCAAATTCAATTCTCATAGTACATATTTGACTTCTTGACTTACTACTTGGGTATCACATCAAGTATGTCTTATATCTGCATAAATTAGCGATTATTTATATGCAGCTGAGAAACCTATATGCAGGTCAGGAAGCAACAGTTAGAACTGGACATGGAACAACAGACTGGTTCCAAATAGGAAAAGGAGTACGTCAAGGCTGTATATTGTCACCCTGCTTATTTAACTTCTATGCAGAGTACATCATGAGAAAGCTTTGGCCACCTCATGCAAAGAGTTGACTCACTGGAAAAGACCCTGATGCTGGGAGGGATTGGGGGCAGGAAGAGAAGGGGACGACCGAGGATGAGATGGCTGGATGGCATCACCGACTCGATGGACATGAGTTTGAGTAAACTCCGGGAGTTGGTGATGGACAGGGAGGCCTGGCGTGCTGCGATTCATGGGGTCGCAAAGAGTCGGACACGACTGAGCGACTGAACTGAACATAAAACATTAAGAAATTAAAGTATTTCTTAATATGGAAATACTTTAAAATTTGGAAGTATTTTATCCCCTGCAAGAAATTGATTTTATCAAAACTGCAGATTTGAATTATGGCCTCTCCAACACTCTTAAAAATTTGTTTTATATTCCAAGATAGATAGGAAATGTCTAAAAGTAAAATGAAAAAATTCCTTACGGGTCAAAAAGTTCCTGATTTGCTTGATCAGATTTCTCAGATCCTCATTGCTCCTGTCCACTTTTTCTTTGGTAGCATTGGTTTTCAACAGAACATCTTGAGCATTCTGTTTTGCCTCATCAGCCCTCAGTTTTGCTTCAGAGACCTATATATGGGGAATAAAATACCCATGGAACAATGTCACTCAAACAGACAAGAATACTATAAATGGTCCAGAAAATGACGAAAAACTTAAGTATTTGGAATCATGGGTTTTAGAAACGTCTCACATTCAACCATACTACTGTGTAGACAAAGTAATCAGTATATCAATTCCTATACAGTGGTCTTACATAGCTAGGGCTAGCATATACAATTTTTTCCCCCAGTTTTTTGACCTGTAAGATGTTCTTTAGTCTTTTTCTCAGGTTCCAACATACATACTTCAGTTAGGTGTTAATACTTCATGTCACTTCAGAAGAATAAAAGCTTAATTGAAATAAAAGCTGGATGTATTCATAACTGTGGACCCATGGTTATTACATGGATATTTCAAATTATCATAATGAGAAATAAGCAAATTCTTAGCTCACCTATGAATAAAACCTCATCTCCCTGATCTCACAAAAACTCTTGCCTTTTCTTAGTCAGCACTGGAGATTGATTTCTACCTTTTAGGTCCTCCATAACTGAAAGCCAACAAAAATAGGCCATCCTCTGAATTACCATCTTGGAGAGCTGTTCCACCTCAGCCAGGGCACTCAGGACATCTCGGTCAAAGTCCATGGCTTTCTGCCAGGCGCTGTGTGCAACAGTGACCAGCCCACCACAGCCAGGCCCGCCACACTTCTTTTCTCCTTCGTCAGTTCTGCAGTTTGGGCCGCCACATTCAGTCTCGGAACAGGAGGCCCCTGGAGGCGTTCCACACGTCTGCAACAAAGCCAAGCAACAAGCACGGGGTGCAGAGTGAGTCCAAGGTGGCCAACAGCTGTGCAGGGCCTGGGTGGCCCCAGAGAGTGTGTAGGTGGTCCTCGGCAAGGGTGCTTGGAAGCGTTTAGGAGAGAGAGGAGCAAAGAGCTTAGGGATAAGCCAGCTTGCTTCCTTCCAAGGAGACAGGGATTTAACCCTGCATCAGTGCTTTCAGTACCTTCTGCCCTAATATCATACGTAGGGGCTCTGCTCCATCCAGGTGAAGTCTGCTGATATGAAAGCCAAAGAATGCACCCCCTTTCTCCTAACTGGTTGAATTTACCGAAAGAAAAAATGGTATTGAGAACCTTCTTTAGACCTAGCAGCCTGTTAACTGTTCTGGTAAAAAGGGTGATATAAAAGACCCATAATCAGGCCTTTTAGTAACTTTATGTCTAGTTAGGAAGACAAGATAACTCTAGGGAAAACAGCCCAAAATAGGTCAGATCAAGTAAGAAGGAAAGCAGATGGAGATTACTGAGGATTGTAGCTGGGGAAGGAGAGTGGGTTGGTTGGACTTTTAGCAGAAGTGGGGAACATTCCACATGAGAGAGGAAGAGAGAAAGGTGGGTATAACTTTTCCAAATAACCCCCAAAGCCCCTGCCAGACTCCTCCTTTCTCACCTGCCAGAAACTTCCAAAGGCTTGGTTGTAGAATATGTATGGCAAATTGATAAATTACAGGTTTGCTATATGACAGAAAAGGCTGAGCAGGAAGATAAACTCTGTTTAGAGCTATTTTGTGGAAAATGCTCATGTTGAAAAGAGCGAAAAACTATACTACAGTGAAAAAATAGTTAACAGAATACTCCCAAACAAAGCATGCTAGTACTTCTTTTAAGAAGAGTAGTTTTTTCAAAATACAGTCTATAACTTAATAGTTCTGTGATAATTATCCTATTATCTCTTAAAATAATACTCTTTCATGTATCTGATAAGTTTATTCTGCATGCTATACAGGAACAGAAGCCTTAATCAAGAAGGTTTAAGACCTCAGGGATACTTTCTAAAAACATTCTAACACCCTAGAAGATCTGTTTTATTTCATCAGCCTGGCAGGCCTGGAAGAAAACATCATCATTCTAACTAAATACAAAGAACCAAAGGTCCTGAGAAAACACAAAGGAGCTAAAATCTTTCTACACAAAAAGTGGTGGTGTGGAACCTAAAAAGGGAGTTCTCACAAGATTATTAACAGGCACATACAATGAGATATGGGAAGAAGGTGGCAAGTTCCTAGGCCACTCACCTGATGGAAAGCAGGCACAGGCAGGGCTCCCGTTCTTAGCCGGAGGACCCTGCCTGCAGGCCACCTATTCCCAAGGTGCCCCTGCTGCAAAGCAGACCTACTCTAGCATACTTAGCTGCTTTTCATTTTAGTTTGGAAAAACTTGTGATGCCTAGTTTTAATTAGAATTTATAAGGAAGGAGTCAATATTGAAGAAAGACTGAGAGAACTGGCGTTTCATGCCTGCATATGGCAGCTTTGTCTCATGTTAGGTGCAAGTACATATTGCTCTAGGCCTCTGTTTCTGTATTAAACAAATGGTAAGAGGTCTCCTAACTTTCCATTAGATGCTATCAAGTTTCCTAAGGTAATGAAAACAATCTTGTAGGCATCAATTAACTTTGTCATAATACAGCACAGTGTTTTTGTCTGTTTCAGGAAGGGAGGACTGTCACCAAGACAAAATTGTAATGAAGTCTGAACTCCCAGCCTCCCATGAATTCACTTTACCCCTTCTTGTACTGATCCTCTATTTCTAAAGCCAAGAGAGCAGAAGCCTTATAAAGGTATATAAACAACACCCTGCAGCTTCTCTCAGATAAGTATTCTTCTGTGAAAAATAGTAAGGGAGCAAGAGGAAGAAAAACTTAGTATGGATTTTTTTTTTTTGGCTTTCTGCCTGATTTCCATTAAACTCACCACTCAATTTCATTTCACTCCAGAGTTATTTTTTAAAAGCTTCTGGGAAATAAATTTACTTTCTAGGCTGGTCTCAGGTTAATCTTAACAAGGTAAAGTTATTAGAACAAAGGAACATTTTAACTAATAACCTATCCATTAAAAAAAAATTCTTTAGCTCCCTTTATTTTTTTTTAGGAAGTCTCTCTGAGAATGATTCTTAATTGCTTCACTGGGATGCAATTTGCACTTCAAGTCAGAACAAAGTTAAAAAATGTCCACAGTATAAAAAGAATCCCATTTAGATAAGAAGTGAGTCAATTCAGCAGCATGGGAGAGTAGTCCTGATTCTTTGGTTGTACCACAGAGAAATTGCTGTGAGAGGAGGGCGGAAACTCGCATGCTGCTGTTTTTAATCTGGCTTGGTCACAGATACCCTAGACTGGGCCAGAGACTGGTTTCCCTCCTGCTGACTCATCTGCAAAGTGGACAGTGTTAAAGACAAAGCAGGGTATTTTGTCTCTTGTAACATGGCAGCCTGGGGGCCAAACTCTCAAACCTTACCATTTCGGCAGCAGTTGAAAGGTCAAGACTTTGTAGTTTGCCTGCCAGTTCATCCAGAAGGCGGGCCTGCTCCTCTTGTTTCTCTCTGAACTGCGACTCTTGCTCCAACATCAAATCTTCCACCCTGTCTCTATTGAGGGCAGACTGCTCGACCATGCTGTTGGAATTTGTGGTGGAGGCATTCACGCGCTCCTCGGCCTCTAGAGACATCTGGAAATACTTGGTAATGCTGTCCAAGGCTCCTAGAGCATGAGATGAAATTGCCCACAGTTAATACCCTTGTACCCAATCTCCCTAAATTGACCGTATGGTTTTGTTTTAAAATTCAAAGAATAAAAACCTTAAAGAAATATAACTTTCTTCTCATGATCAATGAATATACTTTGTTCCACTGGCACCTAACTGTGGCTCTGGAGGATGCCAAACATCTGGATTACAAAATTAAGTCAGTCATGAAGATTTTGTTCCTACACAGGCAAGCATCCAGTTCTTTCTAAATAGCTGGTGTGAGACAACTTGTAGATTGACAAAACACTTGCTTTTCTTCTGAAAGTGCTCCATTAAAAGGTTAGACAGAGTAAAATCCATTGTCCAGATGAGTTTTCCCTTTTCTCATTTAACTGTTTATATCCACTCAAATGGCTAATGTTATATACATAAAACAGCCTGATATGTTTTGGCTTTAAAGGAACTAGCTAAAAAAAAGCAGTCATGCATAAAACAGGATGCATAGAGTGATCTGACATATTTTACTTTCTTTTGTTTTGGGGGGAGAGGGTCCTATATAATATGGCCTACAATATCAATAAATGATTTGCAAGTGTAATTTCCTGGTCAAGTAACCTTCTTGAATATAAAGTGATTTGCAGAAGTATCAACTTGATTTCTTAACTTTTTATAAGAGCCCCTTTTCAAGTCATATGAAGGAGGTAAACCACTAAATGGGATGCCATTCTAACACAAAGACCACTGCCCACTCCACGCAATCCCTTCTGTGCCCTACATCCCACACTGATCAAAAATGAAGACTTTAATCCTCCTTTGTGCCAGAGACTCAGGAAAAGCTTTAAAAATTATTATAAAGCACTTGCTTTTCTTCTGAAAGTGCTCCATTAAAAGGTTAGACAGAGTAAAATCCATTGTCCAGGATTAAGTATTTGCATTAAAAAAATGCTCACCCCGAATATCTGAATTTTTGATAAATTCCAACTGTTCAGCAAGCTCTTTCACTGTGTTATCTAGACTTTCTGCTTCTGCCTGTAGAGTATCTAGTTGTCTGGCTGTGCTGTTATTTTGCATAGCTGTGTCAGACAAATCCACTTCTACTTGTGCCATCTTTTCTGTGACATCTTGAGTTAGTTTCCTGTAAAGAGAAGGGTAAATGAACTTAAGGGCAAGAAACTCAAGGGAAAATATGAAGTCTCATTTTTACATTTTCCACTAATACTGTATCATTACTCTGTAATTTCAAAACAATTCAGTAGTTTTTAACAGTTCATCTTCAAGTACTGGTTTTAATCTTATCATTAAGAGATTACGTTAAATTGAATGATTTTTCTTTCTTCAATGCTTTGAAGGAAAACACAGCAGTTCCACTCAGCTGTGTTGTGACAGATGGGCTATTTGAGGGATTCTGAATATCTGATGTAACATGAGCACAGATCCAGAGCATGCGTCCCACTCTGTAACATAAGCAGCTGCAAGCCCATACAATTCCACAAACTCAAAAGACATAAGTGACTCCCGTGTAGAATTATGGCTCCCAGCCACCTGCCAAAAACACTCCTATCTGAACCTCAGGGATCTCCTTCAAGATGAGACATGCAGAAAGAAAGCCCCATGGCCACCAGGAAGACGGTGGAAACAAGGCAAAGAAGCTTTTCATGCACACCCCCCTTCAGACAAAGTCCCATCAAAGGAGCCACCTTCCACCAACAAAGCAACCCTTTCATTCTTCCTGAGAAAGAAAGCAGCATCACTGAGGATGGAATATGATAACCATTTAGTTTGCACAATATTTCATTTGGAATGCAAACCCAACTGCCTTTGTTCTGTATCTTCCTGTCTCCAGAGCTGTACTTTAGGCATCTGTTTGTAAATTACTCGCATATACAGTGTGCATGTGTGTACATACCACAAAGAGAGTACAAATCACGAAGACCTCAGCTCTGGGTATCACCTAATGGAGTGTAATTGTCTTCTCAGGGATATAATCATATAAAAAAACTGGGAAAATGTAGAGATGCTGAAAGGTTGGGGGCCATTCGAAAAATGATATTTAAGGCTGAGATAATACCATGACCCAACTCAAAGGAAAAGTGCTTAAAAGGATTTGTGGGTTAAATTACATTTTGTAAACCTGATGGCTTTTTTTCCTGACCTGAGGCTAGTTTCTTTTTTTCCAGTGCTTTGCTTTTATTAATCTGTTGATTCCCAGAAGGCTTTCATTTCTCCTCAGGTCTCATACAATGTTATAATTAATTAAAAAAAAAAAAATCAAACCTTACATTGTAGATTTTTAAATAATGCCACTCGGGATCCTAAAACATGCATCCTTGGATACTGTGTTGAAAATAGATAAATGAAATTAGTTTTCCTGAGATGATTACAATCTGTGTGATTAGATGAAGAGTGAAGGTGGAACCAGAGCTGTTGGTGGAATGTAATCGCTCTTCTGGCAGGCTCCCGAAGGATACCAGAATTTTTTGTTCTCCCTTAAGGTGCATGACACCAAGTCCAAGAAATCATTTCTTAACTGGGGTTGCATTCAGACCAGGGCCTTTTAAGGCTTGTTACTGCTACATGTAAGAAGGCTGAGCTGTACTGTGGTCTTTTTTTAATGAGGTAAAATTCCTCATTAAATGCATTATCGCCTCACATCAGACATCTCCTAACACCCTGATCAACCACATGATCTTGGGCACAAGATCTGAGGCTTGAAGTCAAGGGACCAGTTACTTTAAATCTAGAAGTTGTAGGAAGGACCTCCTACAAGGTACTTGAGCTAATGTCAGCTGTTAGCTTCCTGCTCTCATATACAGTATGGAGATGAATGAAAAGTCCGTCTGATTTCTTAGAGATGCTCATCACACAAAATTGCTCCTGTAGTTCTGGCATGATGTACTACTGCCTGAATGTATAGGATTTAGCCATGAAACAACCCCCCTGGCTCCTGCCAAATGGGGAGTCTATAATAAAGACTCACAGCATTTGGAGAAGCACAATGCTCCATATCCTTTCCTGTTTCGTCCTTTAGCCTAGATCTTATTTTGCTGTTTTGGGGGTCCTTTCTGGCAAAGGGAGTTGGAGTGTTTGAGAACAGGAAAGATAACTGGGAGAAAAATAATCTCATAAAAGTTCAGCATCACTCAGCTCAATTCTCTCTGCTTTCACTGGCAAAATACACACTCTCCAATCGGAGATATGATTACCCAGAGAAAGACTAAGAAGAGGAATTTTCATCATAGGGAATCTGTTAAAATTGGACGAATGAAGCGTGGCTCTAGTGGACCAGTAGCTGAGCAGTAGAAATAACCTAGAAATAGGAGTCTTACTTGTGGTAATGGAATTTCCCTGGAAGTAGCAAAACATATGACAACAACTTATATTTATAATGTTTTCTGCAATTACATTACCATTTCATAGATAAATCCTTTTGTTACTCTAAGGGAAAAGTAAAAGAGTATCCCCACCGCCTGCAGGCGAGAAGGGAAGCTTGGAAATGTGTGAGTCACTTTAGTTCACAAGCCTAGCAAGTAACCCAGTTGTGACTGTTATAGATCCTTTGTCTCTGGATCCAGACCTTCTAGTGCCCAGGAGTTATTGTTTGCAGAGAAAAGTGCTGAATATAACGTGCACACATTCTGCACTGCAGTCCCCGCAACTCTGGGTCCACTCGCCCCCAAGCCCAGAGCAGTGGCTGCCAGAAAACAAATGCCCAGCAACACCTATTTTCACTCACAGCACTGACCACCCCTCCTGATGGAAGCTCCACGCTGTTGATTCACCAAGTTGAAACAACACTGTGAGCTGTTACTGTGGCTTATCAACTACTTACTCTGCTTCCTCAAAGAGATTCCCGATGTTCTTCAGTGGCTCGGCAGCTGGGCTCTGGGCCAGGATGTCTCTGATCTCGTTGACTTTCTTCTCCACCGAGTCCACAGTCTCCCGGTAAGGCCCAATCACACCACTGATCTTCAAGGCCTTGGCTTTCTCCAGGAACTTCTGTGTCCTGTTGGTCAACTCAGCGATGATCACGTCCCAAAGAGCAAAGCACTGGTGGCAGGGTGTGCAGTCGGGGAAGGCGCCCGAGTAGCCCCGGGTGCACTTGTCACAGCGTGGACCCTCCACACCCTCCACACACACACACTGGCCAGTGGACTGGTCACACTGCGGTGTCTCGATGCCCCTGGGGTCGCAGTCACAGGCTAGAAGGGAGACAGCAATGCTGGCTGAGCCGCTAGAGCCCAGACAGCCACTAGGCAGTTACTACCCTCAGCCACTGTTACAACAGGAAGGTCTGTAAATGGCCTACGACAGTTTACCAATGACCCTCACAGAGACTACAGCCGTTCCCCCCACAACACACGGTACCTCAACCCTGGCTAACTGCTGCTTAACAATTATAGTGATAATAAATGTTTCTTTACGTGAACACCATTGTGCATCATTGTACCTGCCTCTGTACAACTGGTTTACATGCATCGTCTCACTTAATCCTCACAATAACCCTATGGGATCCAAGTATTACAATCATCAGCTTTATAGATGTGAAAATTGAGGTCTAGAGAGATTACGTGACTGCCAAGTCTTGCAGCAGGGAAGCGGCAGAGCCAGGAGTCTAACTCAGCACTTTGCAGCTCCAGAGTCTGTGCCTTTAAGCTCTGTCTTGCCTCTGCTCCCCTTTCTTTGACCTGTCTGTATATCCTGTCAGGACAGGACAGGGTCTGTCAGGTGACACCCTGAAGATGTGAGGCCTCTGGCCTAAGATAGAGCAGTGAGGAGCAAGCAACGTACCAACATCCCTCTACCTCGTCACAGAACAGTGAATGGTTGATGAAATGCAATAAGGTTGATAAAGAGAAAACTAAATGAGAAAGAAGTCTCAGGAATTCTAAGTGTCTGGTTAAAAGGCTTTCAATGAAGAATCATCTAGCTTGTGGGTGCCTGCCATTGCGATAACCACCCCCAGCACTAAGAGCACAGGCTCATAAAACATCTGTAGTGCAAAGGCCTTGGGAGCCACTCAGTCCCAACCTCTCACCGGCCCAGTAGGGTTGGCCTCTGAGGCAGAACCAAATGGTACAAGGGGGAAATCTGTGTTCTTGGTCAGTGGACTGTGGCTGAGATTACTTACTACGATGCCTGTGCCACTGAACCCCGGCTCAGAGTCCCAAAGCTTGGTTGACTAACTTGGTTTTCTATCAACACTTGACATTTGTATTTGTTCAGTGCTTGAATAACAAAAGGCCTGCAGGTGGCACTAGGGGTAAAGAAACTGTCTGCTAATGCAGGAAACATAAGAGACTCGGGTTTGATCCATGGGTCGTGAAGATCCCCTGGAGAAGGAAATGGCAACCTGCTCCGGTATCCTTGCCTGGAAAATACCATGGACGGAGGAGCCTAGCGGACCTCAGCCTATGGGTCGCAAAGAGTTGGACACAACTGAGCATGCGCACACACACACCCCCCCTTATCCCTGGCCTTAAACCCCTTCTGGGAAAAGGTGGGGATAAAAAGAAAAACAAAGATCCTATTTCCCTAAGTAGACTGTGGACTCCAAGGGCAGAGGTACACCTTTAACCATCTTTCCATTCTCAGCTCTGTGCACAGGGTTAACTCTCAAACTGGAGTTCAACTGTCTTTGCCAAATGAGGCTCTACCCTCACTTTTGATATAGACACACAAGAGACATCAATACACCCCCTATAAAACAAAATAATCTTCCTAGGACTCAATGTTAATTGTGGCAAAGCACAACGGTGTTCACTGCAGCACTACTATATATAAAATAGATAACCAGCAAGGACCTACTCTATAGCACAGGGACCTACTATATATCCAATATTTTGTAATAATGCATAGTAGGAAATATACATATAACTGAAAATATATATGTAACTGAATCACTGTGCTGTACACCTGAAACTAATACAACATTGGAAAATCAACTATATTTCAATTAAAAACAAAAAAATCCTTCCTGAGTCAATAGTATTGTCTCCAAAAGACTTTCTAATGAAACATTTTCCAGAACCAGTTTCATGGATGGTCCTGGAAACAAAATACTCCACCTTCCAAAGCCAGAAAGATGTGTGCTTGTTTGTGGACTGGACCATTCACCTGACTCTCCTGACACCCTGCTTTGTATTGCTGCTTTAGCTTTTCCTGGCCTCTGTTTGCCAACTACAATCCATGACTTCAAGCACCAAGTTTGAGTAGAACAGTGTTGTAATAAAAACTCAGGCTGCCTGCTGGTGAATCCTGCCTTCGCCACACCCAGCTACTCGACCCTAGGTGGGACAAAAACTGAGTCAAGCTTTCCATGTCTCGAAGGAATAATGATTATACCTAGCCACTCAGGATTGCTTTCAGGATGAAATGAGAGTTCTGTGATCAAGTATGTTTGGGAAATTCCACATTCTCCTTTTGAAAATTCAAAACAAACAGCATGTTAAAAACTTAGAAGAGTTCTGCATTAAAAACCTTGTTCCACATTTTTTTTTTTTTTTACCCAGTCATATCCCAAACTCATTATACTGTGGGATCTTTTTCTAGTGGAATACCTAATGACACCGCCCCCCCCCCCCCAAAAAAAAAAAAAAGGGAAAGACTTGGGAAAACCAGAGTTTCTACAATCAAAGAGGCTGGGAAGAACTTGGCTAATGCTTGTATCTAAAGGTCTATGTTGTTTAGCTTTCAGGAACGGATTTCCATATCATCTCATAGAATTTAGTCATCTTCCAGAAAGCTGTAAGTTACCTAGGTCATCTCAGTCCTAGCCTCTCAAACTCCAGCAGGCATCAGAATCATGTCCAGGGCTCATTTAACACATTCCCCCCCATCTCTTCCCACAGATCTGGAATCAGTGGGGCCTGAGAATTTATATTTCTAGTAGTTGCCAGGAGATGCTGATATTGAGGGTCACTACACCCCATTTTGAGAAGTACTGACCATGGTATCTTCCCAGCTGTTCACCTTCCTTTTGCATGTTAAGGGTATGTGTGTGTTGGGGGTGGGGGAGTGGTGCAATCATGACCTTCAAGTTCACCAATGTAAGCTGATGAATGCGCCTAAGGACTTGTTTAAGTAGAGGGCCTTTGTGATGCCATTTGAAATGAATGAAGCTGTCAGTTGCTACTGTCCTGCAGGCCCCAGTGGGGAGCCCTGTGTGGGGCCTCACATGGCCCAGCAGATTTGTCCTACTTTTTTTTTTTTGGCCGCACTATAGGATGTAGGATCTTAGTTCCCTGACCAGGGATTGAACCCATGGCCCCTGCATTGGAAGCAGAGAATCTTAGCCACTGGACCACCTGGGAAGCCCCAGATCTTCCCTGCTTTACTGTTGTGCTTAGGCTGGGGACAACAGTGCCAGATGGCACAAATGCTTTCAGTTTGCTTAGAAAATCTTTCTTTCCCGAAGATAACGCAAAGGTACAGTCCGAAAGAGGTTTTCACCAAATTCATGCTGGGGGCAAGGGATGTGTCCATATATTGAGCTTATTTTTAATTTCTCTAACAATTGTTCGTTTATGTCATTGGAACAGGCATGTCTTGCTCTCATTCTGTCATGGCCTCTTTGAAGGGGAAAATACTGGTCCCAAACTGTGGGATTTAAGAGGCAAGTGGCCTCTCATTAAGACTTTCCTTGTCTTTCACACAGCTACTGTTTTCTCATAAGGAGAATACCTAGCTATGACTTTAAGTCTTTCCAGAAGCATATTGCTAATGAGACAACAGCAGAAAGTCGAGAACTGTGCACTCCAACAAGTCACTTCAACAGAAAGGTTAGCAATGGAAGGCATATTTGGCAAATGATTACATAATGTGAAAAAAGCGGTCATGTTCTTTTCCCAAAATCTACCTAATTCTCATCCCAGCTGATCTCTGGACCCTGCCCCTCAAGACCAGTGTCCCAGAGGGTGGGCAGAGCTCTGGCACCTCCAGAGACCAGGACCCGTTTGCCAACCACATTCCTTTCCTCCATTTGAAAAGCAGAGTGAAATTTCATAGATGGCTGGATTGCAGTTTCATCACTGAAAAAGTCTGACTACCTAAAAACGCATCAGGTTTTCATTTCAAACTGAAGCTGGTAAACTGTTAAAGCGCCAGTGGACATGTGCTTCCTTCTTTTATTAAGCTTCCAGAATTGCTTCTCTGATGGGGTCACCTTGGAGGCAAGTACTAAAAGGCCCAAACTTATGACCTTGTAAAAAATACCCCCTAAGAGTATTTTCCTTTCTGCTGAAGCAGAAAGGTTGGTTCTCACCTGACAGTTTAAAACTTTATAGACAGTAAAGCTGTGAAGGAGACTCTCCAACCTCACATTCACTGGGACTGGGAAAATCTATCAAGTAATTGTACTGGTTGTCTCCGACAAGGCCAATGTGTTTTCTCCTCTCTTTAGAGGAAGGGATAGGAGTCCAGGAGACCTGCAACTTAGTGTGGCTTTAAAGAATGGCATTGTTAGGTAAAGGACCAAAAACTTTCTCTTGGAAAGGAATATATACAGTGAAAGCTGCTGCCTGATTTTTAAGATGAACAAATCATGAAGAAGAAGAACAGCATTCTAAAAATGAGACTGTCATCATTTTAATGAGCCATGAGAATTCCTATTCTTGGTTACGTGGGCAGTGGGTCATCTCTATTTTTACTAAATTTCCTCCCCATTTAAAACAAGAGGTACAAACTATTAAGTATAAAATAAGCTACAAGGAGGGATTCCCTGGTGGTCCAGTGGTTAAGAATCCACCTTGCAATGCAGGGGACACGGGTTCAATCCCTGGTTGGGGAACTAAGATTCCATATGCTGCAGGGCAACTGAGCCTGTGTGTCACACCTGCTGAGCTGGAGCACTCTGGAACCCATGCGCCACAACTACAGAGCCTGAGCAACCAGAGGCCATGCCACAGCTGGAGGGCCCACATGCCACAGTGAAGAAGCCTGCCACCACCAAGACCCGACGCGGCCAAGTAAATAAGTGCATGATAAGCTACAAGGATACATTGTACAACAGAGGGAATATAGCCACTATTAAAAAAAAAAAGCTATAAATGGAGTATAACCTTTAAAAATTGTTAATCACTATATTGGACACCTGTAACTTGTATACTATTGTACAGCAATGATACTTCAACTAAAAAATTAATAAAACATGATGTCTAAGAGGTAGGTAGATGAAAAATAGTGTACCCATTTTACAGACTCTGAGATCTGGAGGAAAATGTCAGCAAGGAAACAGCAGAATGGAAAATAGCCTACATGCCTCCTTCTTAGCAAGTGTCCTTTTCTGCTTCCTTCGTATCCTTCTTGTCTGCAGACCTCCTCTGCCCACTGAAGAAAGTCCATCCTCAAGGGCTTTCCACCATCTGATGACACTCCATCTCCTCTGTCTCTCCATGAAGACAGTTCCCGTGACGCCTGCCGGGGGACGCCAGTCCCTGCCTGGCGCCCCCGCTCTGACGCCTGCAGAGAGCAGCACCTCTCATTCCTCGCCGTCCCGCCGCTCCACGTGCTGCTCCCCCCAGAGCCTGCAAGGGGCCCTGACCAGGGGGCGGCTCTCCTCCAGTGGCCACTCCCCACTGGGCACTCACTCAGGCTTACGTCGGTCCCCGCACCTTTCCTTTTGAAACTTGAAGCTCCCTGGGGACCAAGAGAGGGCTCTCCTCACATCAGGGGACAGGGTTTACTCATTTTTGTCATGAACCTGCCTCAGTAGATCCCCAGGGATGTGCTCTCACGCCAAAGGTTAATTCTTACTTTACTTCGGCATTTCTATTTTACTCTAAGGGAAATTTCAGTACTTTCTAATCTCTGAAATGTAATTTTCTTTTTCAGTAAATTCTCTAACCTCCTCCAGTCCCACATGTTTTTTTATTTTTTTGCCTCAGTAGTATGATTTTAAACGGAAGTTTCAAAAGTTTTGCAACGGAAGTTGGAGAATGAATAGGATTCACCTGCAGAAATGAGCTGGCTGTCTGGCCCAGGAGTTGGTAAACGTTTTCTGTAAAAGGCTCCATCACAACTCCTCAACACTGGCACTGCAGCAGAAAGGGAGCCCGGACAATATGGACACACTGGGGCATGACTGTGCTCCAGTCAAACTTCACTCTAGGGGGCTGTGAGCTGGATCTGGTACATGGCTATGGACAAGCCTTCCCTCTACTAACAAAAATATCTGCAATTCTCTAAAGAGTCAAATTAAATCTGACTTCCTGAGCCACCCTGGAAATAAAGCAAAAAGGTGGGTGATTATCAAGCAATCCCAGCCTGAGAAAAGATGACAAGCATTAAGAAAACAAATTATGTCTGAGCAAAACTGTACTTCGATTTTCTACCAAAAACTACTGGAAATGAGAAACAAGCAGGATGAAAAAACAGCCAGAGCCTCTCACCTATGGCCCCTATTTCCAATCAGCCTGGCCTTTCCCAAGAGCCAGAGGCCTTGCCTCTGCAGTCTGCCAGTCAACAGAAGATTCCTCCTGTGACCTTTTGACTCCTCAGGGCATGGGGCAGAGCTCTGGGCAGAGGTTTTTCTCGGGCACGTTCAGGACTGGGTGGGCGAGCTCCTCTCCATCCAGCACAGTGATGGGCTTGTTCAGACTCAGCACTGTCGGCCAAGAGCCCCAACCCGCCTGGACAATGGGAACATTCAACAATTCATGAGCTGGAGGCTCAGCTCGTTTGTCTTTGACATAACTCCATTTTTTTTCCATAAGGAGAATACTTAGCTATGACTTAAGTCTTTCTATAAGCATATTGTTAGCGAGGTGGCTCCAGAAAGTCTGAATTTGTGCCTTGTTCAACCGAAAGATTTGAAATTCACTCCTGGGCAGTGAGTGACTTAATTTGAAAAGACTGTTCACATTTTCATTCCCCATAGTTCAATCTAATTTCAGATAACACCTACTTGTGTTCCCACTGGTTGCTGGACCCTGTCCCTTCAATCTCTCGCCCTCCCGTTTCCACGGGTGACTGTGCTCCTGAACTCGATCTGCTCCTGCATCCTTGTCCCTGCCCTCGTCAGATCATTCTGGTCTTGCTGCAATGGCTGTCCTGTGTGCTCAGGGCCCGTGGCTGGCCAGGACTCCCCCACTGCTGGCTGCAGTCAATTCCTGCCCTTTCTAGGTGCCTTGTCAGTTATGAACTTTCTTCATGGGGTGTCAAAAGCATTTGGGTCTCCACAGTTTCTTATGTAAGAGGCTGACCTTTCCTCTGCGTAAAACAAACAAAAGAAGTTGGCGAACATCAATGCCATGGATTTCTCTCCTTGCAAAATGTCTAAAACATGATCTCACTTTTGACCTAAACAAGTTGATACTGTGCTTATAAGCCACAATTTCTCTGGCAGATTTAGAGGTGAAGGTTTAAAGATAAAAGGGTAAGGGGTAAAGTTCTGAGTGTTAAGTGAACAATTCTCTGATTGACTCTGACTCTGGGAAACAGGCTTTTCATGCTAACAAAGCTTAGATGGAGCAAAAGGTCAGAAAGCTTTGGCAGTCAAAGCTATTTTGCCATGACACATGCTGACAGAATCAGGCTATAACCATGATAGAACCATTATCTGGAGAAAATCAAGCCCCTGGGGCAGTATAAGATTGAGAAATTTAATAAAATAGTGGTGAGAGTCCTGAAGAAACCAGATTTTAAGCAGGATTTTACTTGCAAGGGACCTCCTAGAGCAAGTGGTCCACTGAATGCCATGGACCTTCTAAAGGAAGTGAGAAAATCAGCTCCCATTAAGAACCAACGTCGGGGACTGAAGAATGATGTATACGAGTACATCTGTATATCTACGTAGCCCTCGTCATCTCCTCTGTGGAGCAAACAGTCATCTCATCTAAGATGCTGGCGCAGACCCTTCTGGCTACACAGAGAAAGAAAAACAAATCACAGGCCATTGGTTCCGGCCATGTCTACTGCTTGAGTCTTTGGACTGTTTGTTAAGGAGCATATGAGCTGACTCTGAAACAACGTGCAGTTTCTAGATTTGTGACTTTCAACAGAAGATTCTGAATGAACTGCTAACCTGGAAATCTATATTATTTCTCACTACAGTTCAGTCTAAAAAAGAGGTTTTTTTAAAAATGTAGTGTCCAACAGGGTCCCAGAATTTCATACGTATAATGAAGAAAATATATCAAAGAGCAAATAAGAAAGTACAGAAGATATTTATCCATAGTTATAAACTTAAAACATAAGGAAGAAAATCCAAGTAGGAAAGAAGAGGAAAAGAGTATAGGAACAGTCTACTGAAATCTTCTCCAAGAATGCTTTTAGTTTAAGATCTGAAAAATAACCTGGCAGGTAAAATATTCCAACAGCATAAAAATTAAGCAATCCTTCTGATTCACATGACTGTAGCAATATCTTGTTCTTAAGAAAACATCAAGCTTTCCCTCAAAGTCCTAGTTAGTCCCAAGTCTAAGGGAGAATGCGGGTTTTCGTCACATTTAACCCATGTGCTGGTCCTGTCCCCATTGCACACGAGGGTCCTAGGACGCTACCCTCCAAGTTCCCCCTGGTGGGGAGTGACAGTCGAAGGCTTTAACTGTCAGCACCATCTGCTTGTTTCACTGGGGTCAAACCATCTTATCAGAACATTTAGCTCTGCTTGTGCTGACAAGGAAGCTTACCCCAAAATACTGTTCGGGGGGAATCAGTGTGCAGAACTTGATGCTGAATATGAGCTCATTTTGCTGAAAAGCATTTTAAAAAGCCATTCTGATTACTCAGTCATAAATAATGCCATGGACTGCCATGGACAGACCTGGAGGTGATCATACCAAGTAAGTCAGAGAAAGGCAAAGACTATCAATCACTTACATGTGGAATCTAAAAACAGTACACATGAACTTATTTACTGAACAGAAAATGACCTACAGACACAGAAAATAAGCTATGGTTATGAAAGGGAAAGGTGGTGGGGAAGGGATAAATTACGAGGTTGGAATTAACACATACACACTGCTATATGCGAAACAGAAAAACAAGAAAGGCCTATGTACAGCGCAGAACTATATTCAGTATCTTGCAATAACATATAAGGGAAAAGAATCTGGAAAATACATATATATAACTGAATCATTATGATGTACATCTGAAATATTGTCAATCAACTATGTGTTCATGGCTCTGTGACCGACTCTTTGCAACCCCATGGTTGCAAAAGTCAGCTACATCAAACAACTACCAGGCTCCTCTGTCCAAGAGATTCTCTAGGCAAATACTGGAGTAGGTTGCCATGCCCTGCTCCAGGTGATGCTCCTGACCCAGGGACGGAACCCGGGTCTCCTGCATTGTAGGCAGTACTGTCTGAGTCACCAAGGAAATCAACTATGCTTCGATTTAAAAAATAGTAAAAAATAAAGCCATTCTGTGTGTCTGGGGTGTGTATGTAAGCTTGTCTGTGCTGAGGCAGACAAACCTCCGCCCTGGGGAGCAAAGCCAGCAGTCAGCAGGCCCGCTTGTACCACCTCCATGTCTCCATGGCTAGACAGGCTCCGGGTTTTGTGGCTGTTAGACAATGAGCATGCATTTCTTTTGTAATTCAGCCTAGTTCTTATAGACAAGTTCATTTGTGCTGTACCGGACAGAAAGCTCCCGCAGACAACCCGGCCCATCCGTGCGCGAGTCCGGCGCCCATGCTCACCTCGGCACTCCACGCTGGGGTCCCCCCAGAAGAGCTCCTGGCACTCGCTGCAGGTGCGGCCTCCAAAGCCAGGCATGCAGTGGCACTGCCCTGTGAACTGAGGCCAAAGACAGACCCGTGTCAGATCAGCTGCAAGGCCGGGAGACCTACCGGCCTGCCCGAGAAGACCTCGCACCGAACTGGCCGAGAACGGGAACCTCACCCCGATCGCGGGTGCTAAGGGCCCCAGGTTGGCATCTCCTAACCGCTCCTCTGCAAGTGGGGCTGGGAAGGCCCAGAGCAAGTTTCCCTTTTGTGGACACGTTTCCTCACTCGTATCCTCATACGTCACTCATAAGCCTGGACCACCTGTGACTGTGTGTGACACACCGTTCTGAGTGTGTCAGGGAATAGGAGAACTTTCTACAATGTTGGCTATTGTAATGTGGCCCATTTTAGGCTGTGTGCCTAAGAAAAAAAAGTTTGATTCAGCAGCCAGGTATTGGAAAAAATGCGCCACCCCCCCCAGTCCATTTGAAAGCAAGCTGCCCGCCCCCCGCTCCCGCTGCTGGGGTCCTAGGCTGCTGTGCCACGGTGGTATCTAGTGGGGACTCTGTGCACATTACTTTATAGTGTCCCAGCCCATGGGGCAGAGAAGGCAATGGCACTCCACTCCAGCACTCTTGCCGGGAAAATCCCATTGACGGAGGAGCCTGGTAGGCTGCAGTCCGTGGGGTCGCTGAGGGTCAGACACGACTGAGCAACTTCACTTTGACTTTACACTTTCATGCACTGGAGAAGGAATGGCAACCCCAAGTGTTCTTGCCTGGAGAATCCCAAGGACGGGGGAGCCTCGTGGGCTGCTGTCTACGGGGTCGCACAGAGGCAGACACGACTGAAGTGACTTAGCAGCAGCAGCCCAAGGGGGCAAGTGAGGGCAGATATCCAGTCTGTGCTGTGCGGGCCAAGCTGTGTGTCCTGGTGCAAGGCTGTAACCACAAGGAGGGGTGCCTTTCTCTAACTGGGGCCCAGCCACCAAAGAGCTGTCATGTAGACTCAAAGTCCTCTTTCCTTACGCTACGATGGCTGCCCTGGGCGACAGTGCCTCACCTCGTTACAGGACGGCCCGAAGGAATGAGCAGCGTCGCAGCTGCAGGGACTGCACCCCGTCCCGCTGGCCAGTTGCCAGGTGTTGGGCGCACAGCGGTCACAGTTCTGGCCGATCACGTTGGGGAGGCAGAGGCACTGCCCGGTGGTTTTGTCGCACTGGCAGTCAGAGCCGTTACAGTGCTCTTGCACCGTGCCCAGGTAATTGCAGACACACTCTGAAAAAGAACAGCCTGGTCAGATGCACCTAAAGAGGCCCGCTCAGAAAATACAGACAGTGCGGAAGTCAGCTGCCTCAAACAACGACCATTTCTCTCTCTAGATTTCAACCTGGGAATGCAAACAAGAAGAGAAAGGAATGGAGGGGATTAAAAAAAAAAAAAATTCTAAAACTAGTTCTTCATTTTATGATGTTCCACACAGCTCTGACATTTCCCAGGCAGACATGCAAAATGGCTGGCATGTATTTTCAAAAATATTTGATTTAATAAAGTGGCTGGTGAATCATTTTAAGATTGAGGATTTCACTGGAAATAAAAACCAGGCTGTGGGAGCAGAGATACCTAATGATTTCAAACTCTTGGCAGGAAACAGCAGTCACGGCTGTGTGAGCCATGGCAGGTAGAGCCCTTTAAACTAGGAAGGCTTGAAGGAATCCAGTCCTGCTGGTCCTCAACATTCCGCACATGTTTGTATCAACAAAGTCGGGGCCTGGGGGCCGTGCAGCCACAGCAGGAAATGCTGGCTGATCTCGCGATAAGAGAGAAATAATGAGTTCTGAAAGAGATACTTCAGAGATGGTACTTCTTTCTTTTCGTTAAGCTGGAAGGCTCTATCCATCACTGACAAAAGGGTAGACCAAAGTGTGTATTTAGGATGCAGAAGTCTGAGCCCATCAACAAGTCCATGGGCAGAACATAAAATCAATCCACTCTGGACCTATGGAGACAGTGTGTCTGCGGCTTCCTGCCTCGGGCCTGGCGTGGAGGGCAGTGCAGGTCTGGGCAGTGAGCAGCTCTGCGCCTGCTGTGGAGCCAGTCCAGAGGCTGCCCGGCCACCCTGGTCGGAGGCATGTGCCGCCGGCTGCTGGTGAGCACAAAGGCATATCCAGCCTCAGATAGCTGAGCTGCTTAGTTACCTCAGAAAATCGACCTGCATATGTCAGATGTTTATGCAATGCAAGGATGCACTGTGCTTATTTTAACAAAACTGTTTTCACTTAAAAAAAAATCAATTCACTCGATCGATGGCATTTATCACGGGGACAGTGGCACAGCTTTTGGTTCCTTCTCAGGTGCTGAGCCACAGCTCAACACTTCAGTGCCAGGAACGAGGCTGTTAAAAAAAAATCATCCTTAACTTTCTCTTGTGCCTAGTGAAATTTTCTGTTTCTGAAGAAGTGTTTTACCTGATGATAATGGGCTTCCCTGGTAGCTCAGTCAGTAAAGAATCTGCCTGCAATGCAGGACACAATGGGTTCGATCCCTAGGTCGGGAAGATCCCCTGGAGAAGGGAATGGCAAACCCATTCCAGTATTCTTGCCTGGAGAATTCCATGGACAGAGGAGCCTGGTGGGCTACAGTCCAAGGGGTCACAAAGAGTCAGACGTGAATTGAACGACTAACACAGATGAGATAAATCCCCTAAGAATAAAATCCCCCAAGAAGGAGGCAGGGGAGGAGGAGCAGGAGAGCGGAAGTCATCCTAAGGACGGGGCAGAGGGGCGTGCATCTTACTGCGGCAGTCCTGGCGGAGCGCGTCGCCGTAGTATCCAAAGCGGCAGAGCTGGCAGTGCTCGCCCTCCGTGTGGTACAGGCACTTGAGGCACCTCCCGGTCTCCCTGTCGCAGGCTCCCGGGTCCGCCGTGTCGATGTTGTGGTGACACCGGCAAGGCTGACATGTCCCCCCCACATCTGAGGGACTGCCAAAGAAGCCTGGGGCACACTCGTCACATCTGGAGCCTGTTGTCCAATAAAACCAGCATGGGGCCTTTGGCTTGCTGACTGCAAGATCTGGTCCCCCGACATTCCTGCCAACCAGAGAGCCCACCCAGGTGGTGCCTGGATCCCCAGGGCGCTAGTGACGGGGCCAAGGCTGGCCAGGCTTTCAGGGAACGGGCTGCCAGTCGTGAAAGGCAGCGGGCTCTTTGCAGTGACGGTGCTTCAGCCTTGGCTCTGCGGTCACGGTCGGGGAGGGACAGTTAGGAGAGTTCCAACCCACGGACTCAGCTCCTCATTACACAGGGATGGACAGATCAGGAGCGAAATAACGGCTTCACAGCAAAAAGCTTAGCTTGATGTTAAATCTTAACCCAAGGATTATATTCATTGAAAAACTCTGGCTCCCCTCTGAGCAACCTGAAAAATGGGACCCTTTGTGATGACCAATTTCCCTTCTTAAGAGATTTTGAAGAGTAAACAAGTTCCTACTGTATAGCACAGGGAACTATATTCAATAGCCTGGGATAAACCACATGGAAAAGAACAGGAAAACGGATAAATATATGTATAACTGAGTCACTTTGCTGCACAGCGGAAATAAACAACACTGTAGATCAACTATACTTCAGTGAATTTTAAAAAATCCTAAAAAGTGCAAATTGGCTGAGCTGTGTATATGTATAAGGAGTATCTGAAACAGTGGCATCAAGGATGAAATAAAGGGAATCTATATGTACAACTTGCTACACTCCATGAATGCTGGTAGATAATGTGAGTACATCAAATAATAATACTTCTAGCTTTGATCAGTTCTGTTGTCTGGGACTCGTAGATGGTATTCTTTTCTTCATTCTGCCCACTATTTGGCTACTTTACTTTTTGAGACTCTCCTACTAGGCGTTGGATAAGGGAAGGAAGAAGTGAAATATAAATTAATCTTTCTACTGGTTAGGAACAGAACTGGTTAAAAACATTAGACTTTACAGGGACTTTAAATGAATTTGTTATTGTGCTCTGTATTATAACATTTTTATCAGAGACATGAGGATCAAGACTATCCCACATACCAAACAGGAAAAGAACATCTTTTATATTTCAGATTCCCTTCACTTTTAAATAAAGATTTTTTTTTAAGCAACTAAATTGGCTCACTCTTCAGCTTCTCTTCTTTCTTAACCACTAACTTCATGAAGACACATCTTTTCCTCTGAGAGTGTGCACATCACTTACCAATGTATCCAGGATTACAGACACAGGCAAGCTGTAAAGAAACAGGGTCTTGATAGCAGCTATTGGCAAACTGGCGTCCGCTCTCGGGACCATCTGGGCAAGGACAAGGTCGGCAGTGGTCTCCTGACCCAATGATGGGGTCTCCGTAGTAACCAGCCAAGCACCTGTATCAGTTACAGGAGAGAAGCTCATGAACAGCAGTGATAAGACATATGTTACAAGTAAAAGTCTAAGAAACCATGTCTTCTGTTTAGGAACATGATTCCTGATTCCTCATGTTTCCACGTGAAGGACTTTGCAGTAGAGCAGTGGCTTAAACACTACTGTCAATCAGAATTCCCTGGAGGGCTTTTAAACACAGATTGCTGGGTTCCCTCTCCTGATTTAGGAGGTGACGTTTCTGCCACTGGTCTGGGGATCCCACAGCAGGACCACTGCATTAGAGTTACACCCCTGGCCTCACCTGGACTCTCCTTCACTCCTCCCTAAGGAGGTACCCCTCCCCAAGTGCATGCTATCTCCTAACAGCTGCCTGTCCTGGGCATTCTGGTCAGCTCCTCCTGTGCATTAAGGTGCTTGGAAGAAAGAGAGCTTGTGGTTGTTGGTCTCTGCACATGCCTGGGCAGGGCGATGTGTCAGTAAGCCCAAGGTGGCTTATTCTACAATCCAGCCTTTACCAGTGAAAAGTAGAGAAAGATGCCCTCCAGATGCATGCCCCTTGTGTCTGTCTCTCAGGGATGAGAGACGGTATTTATCAGTTCCCAGACCCAACAGGTCCCACCTCCCTGCCTTACAGATAAGGCAGTCATGGAGCTGAGATGATGTGCAAAGCTCAAACGGATAGTTAGTAATAAGCCACAATTTGGATTCAGCCTCCCAACTTTCAGCAAGAAATTCTTTTAGTATGCCAAGGTGCTTTTCAACATGACTGATAATTAAGTTACGTTTTAAAATTCCTATAGCGTAAGAGCTTGAAGGAAGTTTGGATATCATCTAATCCAACTTAGTTATCCTACTGTCTTAAAGTTGGATACTCAGAGAGGTGAGCTAAATCACCCAAACTAGAGCAGGTCAGGAGCAGAATTGGGCCTGGAACTTCTAATTCAGTTTGTTTTTCTTTTTTCTCCTTTTGAGGCAGAGGATTATTTTAAATGGGGAGTGGGGAAGGATGAAGAAATAGAAGGGGAAAGTTGTTCAGAGGGCATTAACCTTCTATTTAATTAGACACAGACACAATACAAGAACATATGTCCCAATTACATGCTGGAAAATCAACAGGAATGAAGCAATTCTGTGCAACAGTTTGAGAAAATTTCCTATGAGGCATTTCTAGGTGCAATACGTCCAAACACATCATGATAGAAACTGAGTGTTCACTTCCTGCCTCCTCCTTCTCTAACCCCCTTGGCAGTAATCTGAGTCCAGAGCTTCTTAAAATCACAGGGGATAAAAATCATCTCGAGAAGAGGAAGAGAATGGGAAACCAGCTCAAACTAAATAGCGGCATCTGAAATGCTTCAGTGAAATTCTGTCATCAAACTAGGGCTGAAAACCCTTCCTCCTCCTACATCCTTTTGAGTTCTCCTGCAGGCAATCAGAACGCTTTAGAAATATGATTTCACATCGGCCTTGTGGACAACCACCTCTGCTGACCACTGTTCCCCACCTTCTTCATCCTTTTCATCTGATTTTCTCATCTGTCTGTCTTGAATTTATTCTCCATGTCCACTGAAACAACGGTAATGAAAAATCAAATGCAGAGAACAAAAAATGACACCAATACATTAATTTGTTCCTTTCAATCTTGTATAACTGCCTCCTATCTCTATAGCACAATCTTGTGGTTGGAAACACTTGACTTTTACTCTAAGGAGTAGTCACAGAACTCTCCAAATTCTTGAATACCATCCAGCATACAACCAAGAGCCATGTATTTGCTGCCTTGCACATCCTCATGCTGTAATCACATATTCAATTTTCACTAAAAACTTCTTTCATCTGAAGAGCAACTTTTGCATTGATTGAAGCATTTGCTGAATATTTTTTTAAAAACAGAAGTACTACAGTGTGTGGGTATCAGCAGAGGTTTATTGACTTGAAAGGTGGAGACTAGTGTTCCCAAAATAGCAGATTCTAAGAGCATGTCTGCCTTTTTAAATTAGTAATGAATGATGTAAGTTAGGATGTAATTTTTTCATACAGACTGTTTCTTACCTACTGAGCTGGGTTGTAATGTGATTACAGGCATATTCTATGTCCCACCCTTCCTGTCCCTGGTGCACTGCACTACATCCATAATAATTGTTCAATTAACATCTGCTAACTGGAGAAGATCTACTTGTGCGCATTTTACACGGGCTCCTGGAAACACTAGCTGCATAAAACGTTGCTATCAACAAAGCCATTAAAGTGGCTAATCCCCGTTTGGATTTGGTTTCTACTTTGACCCAAATTAGGAATTAACATTTCACAACTCTCACCCTAGGCCAGAATTGGCCGAGCCAGAGAGATGATTGCTGTGCAGGCTAGAAGGACTCTTCAAGAGGGCAGATTCCTGCCAGTTTTGCTCTCTGCTGAATCTCCCCCTGCCCTCAAACAATGCCTGGCACACAGAAGGTGTAAACTAAATCTGCACTAGATAAATGAATGAGTTCCTAGAAAATACCAAGGGGATTAGAAATGAATGAGCAACCCGGAGCCTGGTAGAGATTCATTCTGTGGTTTGTCTCAGATGCTGTTTGCTCAGTCAAAAACAACCTTGTTCTCTTTCCTTTCAAGAGGCGGCACATACCTCTCACAGTTATGCCCTGTGGTGTAGTCCTGGCAGCTCAAGCACTCCCCTGTCACTGAGTCGCAGTCATCGGCGTGGCCGTTGCACTGGCAGGGCTGGCAACTTGGAAAGCCCCAGAACCCGGGTAAGCACCGGTCACATTGCCTCGTGTACACCCCCTGGAAGCAGTGGCACTGGCCAGTGATGGGGTCGCAGAAAGCATTGACAGATCCTTGCAGATGGCACTCACAAGCTGAAGAAATAGGCAACCAAGGGACCACGTTGAGAAACTGGTTAAATGCAAATACAGCTCTTACAGGCTGGCCCCCTCCTTTCGGTGGAG
The DNA here is from genome assembly GCA_006410635.1 of Cephalophus harveyi. Taxonomy (NCBI): domain Eukaryota; kingdom Metazoa; phylum Chordata; class Mammalia; order Artiodactyla; family Bovidae; genus Cephalophus; species Cephalophus harveyi. The sequence goes on from SJYT01024534.1 coordinate 620,038, forward strand.
AACGCTCAAGGGCCTCTGTGATCTATTTCCGGAGTGCAGCACGCCTTCTGAAGCTGCAAGACTTCTGATGTGAATGAGTATATGTTACAGTTCTTCTGATCAACTTACGTTTGCATCCGCTGGGCCCAAAGCCAAAGGTGCCAGGAGCACATCTGTCACACCTTCTTCCCACCACGTTCGGCCGGCACTGACACTGGCCTCCGTTGGGGTCGCAGACGGAACTTAAGGAGCCCTGAGGGTCGCACTCACAAGCTGCAGAGAAGACAGGCAAGAGCCCATGACCCAGGGCAGCCACGCTTGCCACGGCGATAAGCCCAGCACATCCCACCCAGTTCTGCACCGGCCCGTCCTTTTGCTCAGATTCTTCCCTGACCCCTCGTGGGTATCTTGGCTCATTCAGAATTCCCATTTAAAGCATTTATCTTCCCTCAGAGGGGTGTGAGGGAAGCAGCAGGAGCAAGCTGACAGAGAAAAGCAGTTTTTCTAGGAAGGAGGTCACTAATGTTTTCTTTCTTTGCCTTCAAAGCTCAAATATCATAGGATCTTCAACAAAAGGCCAGTGACCTTTCAAAGAGCAAAACATCAATTTCAGTTATGGGATGCTCCTCTGATTTCATTCCAACTTCCTGCCCTGCATATGGCAAGTCTCAGGGACCTTTCCCTCGTCTCCTATTCTTTGTGTATTTCTTGATGACTGAGTCCACTGTCAGAGGTGCTTTATCACTAACACACTCTTAAAAAAAACAAACATAAACTGCAGTTGAGATACTATTTCCTTTGTGCTGCATGCCTAACACAGAACTATCGGACATGCCTGCCAATGTTTCTCATGATGCCAAGTGTGCTTGGAACTTTTGAGAAAGAAGGGGCAGAAGCAGCAGCAGTGATACCTACCCAGGCCTGTCTGGTGCAACAGGGCAGAAATGCTAAAGATGATGTTTCTGCAAACATCAGTCATCGGCGTCTTCACAACGCCCCTGCTATTCTCCAGACATCGGTATCTCTGAAAGGTTTCCCAGGCGCTGTTGGTGACCACCCCATCTCCTGAGCCTCCCACGGTGAAGATGTCCAGTGACTTACAGAATGGCATGAGAACAAGCTAGCAAGAAACCAGAACACACTGTTCTTAGGTGGCTGTCTGGGGTCACCAATTAACGCACATCAACACATAAAAACTCCAAGTGCTGCTTCGACTCTTGAAAAGAAAAAAAAATAAAAAACCCAGACTCATGGCGTCAAGTGGAAATCTTCTCATTCTTAAAACATTCTTGCCAGAAAAAGTATAGATACCCCTTACATAGTTTGATGGGTTTTGAAACGTTCAGACACTTCCTATTGTCAGGAAGGATCAGCTTGAGTAGAGTCTTCCAGAGGGTGGAGTTACCAGCAAAGTAACCTTGGAGGCAGGAAAGACTCTGCCTCACCTCTCAGGTGAGGCACAAAGCCCTCTAGGGAAGCAGATGCACATTGTCTGCCCAGTCCTCCCTGCTCGCATCGGAAATGACCTCCACTTACGGAATCAATCAGGGTGTAGGGGCTGTCCACACCGCTGTCCGAGGAGGTGTACTGGGGCAGTTCTAACCGCACCGTGTAGTTCACACCCTTCTCGAAGCACACGGGGCGGGGGAGGACCACGTACCTGCCCCAAAACCGAAAAGAAAAATAACAACCAAAGGTCAGCCTTTAAGCATCCAATCTATCAAAGCTCCCCGTAGATCCCAAAGGAAGGAAAATAGTCTGTGTCTGGGTTTGGCTCTGAAATGGTTACTGTACAACTCACAAGGTGAGACACCAGCAAAATAATTAATTTGCATGTTGGTTCTACTGAGCTGCAAACCGCTGCCACACTGACCTGGAGCCAGGTGACAGGGACACCACCTGGCTGTCATCATCGGGAACAGTGTTTCCGCACCGGCTGCTGGCTGGGATCTTGCCGGGCCGCTGCACCATGATGACAGCTTTCTCCCAGTGGTCGGGGAGCTAGAGTAAGAAGCAGAGGATCAGAAGGACGATTCGCTGGCCTGCTGCGGCCTGTTTGGAAGTCTCCAGCCACCTATCTTTTGCCAAGTTTAAATGGGAAACACTTGCTTGCATTTCCCTTCCCTCTTACCATGCTCTTGGCTGTTACCCCAGTTTCAGCCCAAATCTCTTCTCACCTGGACACTGAAACAGCCTCCCACAGCTCTCCTTGCCTCTCCCAATATCCCTTTCCATCCACCTTAAAACACACCTTATTATTATTATCTTTTATTAAAGTATAGTTGATTCACAATGTTGTGTTAGTTTCAGGGACACAAGAAAGAGATTCAGTTATACATATACACATATCTATTTTTTCAGATTCTTTTCTGTTACAGGTTATTATAAGATATTGAATATAGTTCCCTGTGCTATATGGTAGGTCCTTATTGTTTCAGTGTTCCATATAGAGCAGTGTGCCTCTGTTAATCCAAAACTCCTAATTTATTCCTCCTCCCTTTCCCCTTTGGTAATCATAAATTTGTTTTCTCTGTGAGTCTATTTCTGTTGTGTAAATAAGTTCATTTGTGCCATATTTTAGATTCCACATATAAATGGTATCATATGATTATCTATCTTTCTCTGACTTAAAAGCAAAAATTAAGATTAAAAAAAACAAACAAACAAACCCAAACCCACAGCTTAGATAATGACAATCCCCTGCCCAAAACCCTTCAAAAGTTTCCTATTAGTATAGACTCCAGGTTCATTTACTGATTCCAGCATTTCTCCTAACAGCCTCTCCAACCACCCTTACTATGTGGAAAGACACTCCAACTACCCCTCTGTCTGCTGCTCATGTGTCAAAACTCTGTCTCCATCTTAAGACCTACAACTGACTCTTTAGGAAACGTCCTGGCAGCCCCTGGGCAGTCTGGCTAGTATGAACCTCGCACCTTGCAGCACTGCTTATCTCTCTGCTCTTACACTTTCCACCTTTGATGCCAGTTAGGGACACGTGGCAGGGCATCCATCCCCGGGCAGGGCAGGCCATGAGGGCAAGAAGAGGACCCAGCACGTTCTCATCACCACCTCTGTTCTCAGCAAAACTAAGTGCTTAACAAAGAGATCACTAAATGTTTGTGAAACTGAATTTAAGAAAAATGTATATTTTTACTTTCAAGGAAGACAGAATGTAAGAGAGTTTCCTCTATTCCAAGGCAGCCTGCACATTTCACAGACACAGTGTCCATTAGAAGAAAAACTTTACCAGTATCCCCCAACCCCCATTAGTCCAAAGAGGGGTTACCTGTGGCTCATAGCGAATTAGGATGTCATACTCCATAGAATATGGTATGTTGTCAATAAAGAACTCCAAGTAAGCCCCTTCAGGCACTCGGACGAAGCCCGCTCCAGTCCAGGAAGGAATCCGGTCCTGGATATACTGCTGTTCCACTATGCTGACCCCCTAAGGACAAGGGGACAGGAGTGATGCTTTACTTGAAATGGAATCTGATGCTAACAGTCAAAGAAATCTGAAGGCACCCAAAGGTCCAAAATTGTAGATATGAAACCTTTTTTTGCAGCCACATTTTCCCAGTAGATTCTATAATTTTTTGGAATATAAACAGGTAATTGGTTTCTTTTTAGTTTTTAGGCTGAGGTAGTCTTGAGACATTAGAGATGGGATTAAGGCTTAGGATATACCTTCAATGATACAACCAGGGGAATGAGCATGAAGGAAGGAAAGAGAACATCCCAAATGCTGTTATGAGCAAGCCTAGGAGTGACCAGGTATGTTCTGCATTTGTACAAGGCTAGCCCAATATCTATGGGTGTATTTCTGTCATCCTCATTGGCATTTCTTTCAAGCTCCAGGTACAAATGAGGAAATGTGATACAGTCATGAATGTTCACTACTGATGAGTGAATTCTGATGGTCAATGAGATTGAGAATGGGTCAATGTGAGTTGCTTAACTCAAGGGTGACTTTGAGTGTGTTCACAGGATTACATATAATACCTGTGATTAGTCACCTCCAAAGATGAAGTCTGTCCTCACCTATAATGAACATGTGTGTGGCTTCACCATCTAGAGGTGAAAACCATGTTCCCCTGCCATCGAATCTGGTCTGGCTTTGTGACTTGTGACCAGCAAAATGTGAAAAAATGACCTTTTGGGTCTTCTTGGCCCTGACCTTAAGAGACCTGGCAGTTTCTGTTTCCTCCTTCTTGGAAGCCAGATGCCATGGAAGAAGTCTCACTACTCCTCATGCTGTGAAGAAGCTCAAGACAGCTGTTTGGAGAACGGTGCCCAGCCAAGCTTCAGCTCTTTCTGCCACCCCAGCTGAAGTGCCAGACATGTATTTTAAGCCACTAACTTTTGGGATAGCTGCTATACAGCAATAGAAAACTGAAACAATATACTCTGAATGTTAACTATACTAGCTCAGTAACTTTGGAGTGTCAGTATAGAACAGGAAAAAAAAAAAACAAAAAACAACACCAAAAAACCATCTCCCTTAAAAACACCAATAGCCTTATTACTGCATGTTTTGAAGTCTTTCTGAGTGATGGATTTACCTAGTTTTAAATAGGACTATTCTCAAGAAGGCCTGGTCCTGATCCTTGCTTCATGCTCACTGATAAGATGCTCCTTACCTAGTCTCTTTATAAAACGTGTATATCACATTACTGCCCTGCCCACACTCTGCTTTACCCACCTGGCAAGTACACCCCTACTTACAGGCCCGAAGTTGGCTTCTTCTGCTTCATAGATGTAGTGATCCAAGGTGGTGAAGTAGTAGCCAGATTCCACTTCGCTGCACTGACGTCCGATCATGTGGGGTCGGCACAGGCACTGGCCCGACTCTGCAGAGCAACTGGCAAGGAAGCAGAGAGGGTCAGCGGTGCTCACCACATCCATCAGTGAATCCACTGGAAGCAGATCCATGTTTGCCATTAAATGGTAAATGGGGTAAAATACTCAGGAGGGTATTCTTACTCTATTCGGAAAGTAAGTGCATGAAAAAAACATTGCCTACCAATTAATCCCAAACTCCTGAGCTTCCCTGGTGGCTCAGATGGTAAAGAATCTGCCTACAATGTGGGAGACCTGGGTTTGATCCCTGGGTTAGGAAGATCCCCTGGAGGAGGGCATGGCAACCCACTCCGGTATTCTTGCCTAGAGAATCCCCAAGGACAGAGGTGCCTAGCAGGCTACAGTCCATAGGGGTCACAAAGAGTTGGACACAATTGAGTAACCAAGCAGAGCACCTGAGGTTGAAAGGTCTCAGTATCCTGGCCTTTCATCTTATCTCCCCTGTGCTCTACCCTGCTCCATATGTGCCATGGCGGTGTTTCTCTAGCTATCACACATATTCTTGCGTTGGCAAGAACATATGTCTTTGGCAAATACAACTCCTTTCCTGGGCCTGACATCTAAATACCCAATTCTCAGAAGGACAGCTCTAACTCAGTGGTCCCAGAGGCTAATCACGGATCCAAGAGGGCAGCACCCAGTCCCTGCCTTGGGAGAAGACACCACCCACCACTGCGTCAGCCATGTCAGAAATCAGAAGGTATCCTCTAGATTCCCCCTTTGTAGCCAATCAAGGGCCAAATTCTATGATACCTCCTCCTAGCATCTTGGGTGTCTCTCCCCACTTCCCACTGACTAGGCTATGCCTTCCTTCCCTCTCTCATTCATGGCAAGAGCAGTTAAAGTCTTCTAACTGATATCCTTATTGCCAGTCTTCCAACTTTCAGCCAGAACTTCCACCTTCCCCAGAGCTGCCCAAATGACCTTTCTGAGATGCATTAACCATAACACTTCCAGGCACGATGGCCTTGGGGCAGTGCGCCAGGCCCCGCTGTCCCCTGCCCTTCTCTCCCTTTCTGGCTTCTCCTCACCTCTCCTACCACACTGAGCGACTGAGTTTCCCCAGGGCGCTGGGGGACGCATGACCCTTTCCCTTTGTTTCTCCTGTTCCTGCAGCCTGGAATGTCCTGCTCCCTCATTTACCCAGCAAAGACCCACCCATTCTTCTCTCAAGATTCAGCTCACGTATCATGTTTCCTGACTATCACTCCCCACCCCATAGAAGGAACCACCTTCTCCTTCACGCCATCACCTCCTTGCAGGAGAAACCATGTATTTGCCACTTCAATAACTAAGCTGGTCATGAAGTAGGGCTCGTTACATTTGAGGCACTGTGTCTTCAAATTCTCCTAATTTTTCAACCATCATTCTTTCCTGAAGGTTTGTTTGGTTCCCTCCCTCTACTATTCTCAAATGGTGCATTCTGAGGCCTCAATTGTTTGTGCTCTGTACTAAGACATTTATTACTTTCTTTCTTGTTGTACAATTATTGATAGACCTACCTAACCCCTGAGTTGACATGAAATTCCTTGAGGGCCTGGACTGTGCCTGACTCACCTCAGTTACCCTGCCAGACCCCTCAATTGGCCCAGTCCTCAGCACACAGACACACCCAAACATTGGTTGAAGAAATAAATGCAAGAAAGACAGGTGTTCTGAATTTAAAAAAGAAAAATACTATTTAATGGAAACAGTGCTTTTGTGTTATTGGTCATTATTTAGGTAATAGAGGGCTCAACTGTAACATACTCATTTGGTCCTCAGCCTATGTCTGTCTGTCTTTTCCCTGGTAACAGGATTTTGTGTACAAGATTAAACTGAATTACACAGAAAGCAAACTTATGGTCACCAAAGGGGAAAGAGGAGGGGAAGGGATAAATAAGGAGTCTGGGATTGACAGATACATACTACTATATATAAAATAGGTAAACAACAAGAACCTATAGCACAGGAAACTATATTCACTATCTTATAATAACCTATAATGGAAAAGAATCTGATATATGGATCATTTTGCAGTACACCTAAAACAATGTAACTCAAATATACTTCAATAAAAAAAAAAAAAACTGAATTACACGGCTCCATCTTTACTTCATTAAAATCAAGACGCGATTTGGAATTGTTACTTTAAATCTATTCCCAGAGAGGAAGAAAGCTTGCTCCAGTTAGGATCTAACCCTCTTTCAACATAATCCAACCAACAACACCCATTTTCCAAAATTCAGGCATCAGACATGACATCATATGGACAAAAGAAAATCCCTTCCTTCCAGCAGATGTTTACTGAGGGAACGAATGTCTCAAACATGAACCACCCAAGAAGAAAACACACAAATCCTTCCTGTGCTATCCACCACTAGAGAACAAGCGAATGAAGGTAAGGAAAAAGAAGTGGGCACCCTCCTGAAGTACTTTTATCTGCAGCACAATTCTAAAGAAGAAGCAACTCATGAGAACCTGACCTTGTGAAGGGAACTGCCCTCCTGCCAGCCCCGCAGCCACGCGCCCGTGTCTGCACACTTGAACTCTTGTCGCCAGTAGGAGGGGCTCCCATTCAACACTTAGTCCTTTGGTGAACTCCTTCACCAAAGGCTTTACCTGCCCCCACGCAGGTGGCCCTCACCTCCTCAGGACGTTGCTCTGGTTGTACACCTTCAGTCATGCACGGGGCATTTCCATTTGTCCAGTTGTCACCTCTAATTCATATTGTCCCAAACTATTTGTCACCTCACACACTCATCTACCTTCAGTTCTGCTATTTCTATCAGCAGATTTAAAATTCCTCTGTTGCTGAACAGACGTATGGTTACCAAGGGGAGGTTGGGTGGGATGGACTGGGAATTTGCAGGTAGTAGATGCAAACTGTTACATGAATGGACTAACAACAAGGTCTTACTGTATAGAAAAGGGAACTAGATTCAATATCCCGTGATAAACCATAATGTACAAGACTGTAGGTGTGTATAACAATCACTTTGCTATACAGCACAAATTAACACAATACTGTAAATCAACTATATTTCAATTAAAAAAAAGTCTCATGTAGGTGAGACATAATCTTCCCTTTCCTTTATCCTTAATACAACACATGTTATTTCAATATGGTTCTCGATTCAGCCATTTCCTCTTATCACCGTGGCTACCCTAGTACCCTATGTCATCGTTCCACACCTGCCACTCTATTCGCCTCCCAAGCTGACCTCTCCAGCTCCTCTCTCTCCCCTCCCCAGTCCATCATTTTACTCAGCCAGTCTTCCCAGAGCCCCACCTTCATCACTTCACAAAAGCTCACAACCCAAAACGCTACCACTGTTTCTTCTTCTACCGAGTCATGGTGTCTCTACCTGGCTTCCAGCAGCCTCTGTAACCTCTCCTCTGAAGACAACTGCTTTTCTTCCCAGTGCCCATCCTTGGCTTTAGCCGAGTCACACTCCTCATACTCTTTTATAAATATTTACTGAGTAAATATTAGCCCTGGCAGCTGTGCTTCCTGGTGTTGATACTCTCCCCTTTCAGTTCATTGTCAGCTCTCTCTTTTTGGCTCACTGCAGCATGTGGGATTTAGTTCCCTGAACAGGGATCAAACCGGAGCTCCCTGCTATGGAAGCATGGAGTCTTAACCACTGGACCACCGGGAAAGCCTCTGTCAATTCTCTTCTGAACCAATCCTTCCTTCCTTGTTAAGTCCATTATTTCCCTCAAAATGAAATGGAAAAAGAAAAAGGGGAGGAAAAAAATGTCCCTGTCCTAAAGAACTTCCAATCTAATTAGTGGTATAAACAAAAAAGTGCAATTGACCAATATAGCAAAATAAAATGCAGGCAGTGCCCACCCAGGGCTAAGAGCAAAGACAATGCTCCTGGAGCTGAGGGGACACCAGGACAGAGGTGGCCCAGAGAAGACAGGAGGGGAGCCACGAGGGGTAGAGGAGGAACGGGAGCAGACACGGCCAAGGGCAGACCAGTCTCGGCCACGCCACACTCATCCCATCTGTGCCTTCACTGGAAGCTCAAATACCACCTCCAACAGAGTGGAGACAAAGATTTATTGTGTGTCATTGTTCTTTCCTGTGTTCAAGCAAAAATCATTTCAGACAGAAATATACCCTTGATAATTATACAAGTTCTCTTCACCAATTTATCTGCAACTAGATACAGATGCCATTCACTGGGCCAGTTAGGTAGAGTAATGACATAAAACAGAATAAATCAGGGCCTGTGGCAGGCAGAATCATGGCTCCCAAAGATGCCCATGTCCTCCATGTCCTCACCCCTGGAGTCTATGGCTCTGTTACCTCAGGCGGTGCAAAAGACCTTCCTGACGGGACCAAGCTTAAGGACCTTGAGATGGGAGATTACCCTAGGTTACCCAGGTGGGCCCAGGCGAATCACATGAATCCTTAAAAGCAGAGGAGAAGGTCAGAGCTGTCCCACGAGAGGATCTGACCCATCGTCACTGGTTGTGAAGGTGAAAGAAAGGGGTCATGAGTCAAGGAATGTGGGCAGCCTCAAGAAGGTGGGAATGGCCCTCAGCTGACAGCCAGCAGGAAAACGGGAACTACATCCTGCAACCAAGAGGAGCTGAATTCTGCCAACAGTGCAAGTGAGCAGGAAAGAGCCTCCCCAGAGCCCTCAGGTGGAAACACAGACTGTAAGGTCATAAATGCATGTTGCTTTAGGCCACTAAGCGGGGGTGGTAATTTGCTATGGCACCAACAGAAACCTAATAAAGCCCTGTTTTTTCCTCAAAGGATAAAGGCCAAGATTATTTCTCAAAAGGCAACCCTCCTACACTGTTGGTAGGAATGGAAATTGGTGCAGCCAGTATGGACAACAGTGTGGAGATTCCTCAGGAAATTATAATAGAGCTGCCACATGATCCAGCAATTCTACTCCTAGGAACATATTTGGACAAACTATAATTCAAAATGTGAAGTCAAGTGGGCCTTAGAAAGCATCACTACGAACAAAGCTAGTGGAGGTGATGGAATTCCAGTTGAGCTGTTTCAAATCCTGAAAGATGATGCTGTGAAAGTGCTGCACTCAATCTGCCAGCAAATTTGGAAAACTCAGCAGTGGCCACAGGACTGGAAAAGATCAGTTTTCATTCCAATTCCAAAGAAAGGCAATGCAAAAGAATGCTCCAACTACCGCACAATTGCACTCATCTCACATGCTAGTAAAGTAATGCTCAAAATCCTCCAAGCCAGGCTTCAGCAATACGTGAACCGTGAACTCCCTGATGTTCAAGCTGGCTTTAGAAAAGGCAGGGGAACCAGAGATCAAATTGCCAACATCCGCTGGATCATGGAAAAAGCAAGAGAGTTCCAGAAAAACATCTACTTCTGCTTTATTGACTATGCCAAAGCCTTTGACTGTGTGGATCACAATAAACTGTGGAAAATTCTGAAAGAGATGGGAATACCAGACCACCTAACCTGCCTCTTGAGAAATCTGTATGCAGGTCAGGAAGCAACAGTTA
>SJYT01024534.1:631311-737695 GCA_006410635.1 Cephalophus harveyi
AGGAAAAACCATAGCCTTGACTAGACGGACCTTAGTCGGCAAAGTAATGTCTCTGCTTTTGAAAATGCTATCTAGGTTGGACATAACTTTTCTTCCAAGGAGTAAGCGTCTTCTAATTTCATGGCTGCAGTCACCATCAGCAGTGATTTTGGAGCCCAAAAAAATAAAGTCTGGCACTGTTTCCACTGTTTCCCCATCTATTTCCCATACTTTAATAAAATAAAAAAAAATTTTAAAACATCGTTTTTCAAAAACAAAGATTTCTCATAAATGTAGAAATTAAGGACTAGTAGAAGGAAAATTCATTTAAACGTTGATGAGCAGGGAAAGTACTGTGTAATCTCAACCTTACTACTAAGAAGTTAAGCAAAAGAAAAACATTAAAGGACAAAAACCACTCCTCTGTTCAACACTGAAATCTCCTCCAAAATTCGGATTACAAATAAGAATTGGTTCCACAGTGATAAGCAGTCAATGTCATACATTTTATCCAGAGTAGCTTTTCCATCCCCTCAACTAATCCCCACCCCCAATAGAATACTTTCTTAAAGAGTAGGAGCTGTGTTCTATAACCTCTCTATGATTGCCAGAGCAATTAACAAAGGGTTAGTTAATACATCGGGATCATTCAATACACTGATGAAAAGATCTACTGACTTCTGCTCTGGTTTCAGAGTTCAATAAATTTCGATTCTTCATTTATCGAGCACGTATCACTATGCTGGGGACAAAAGGAGATGCAAAAACTAGTAAGACACAATCCCTGTTCAAAGAGATCTTCTAAACACAAGCAGCTATAACAGAGCAGAATCAGTGCTAATACAGATGCAGAAGTAACATGTTCTCACATCAGAGGAAGGCTGGGGGACTTAAACCTAGGAAGGAGAGGTCTTCAAAAAAGTGGTGGGCTTCAAGCCAGACATCAAAGTCCTTAACTACACTGATGAAATAATTACAAAGGATGCTGCCAAGATATTTATATTTTTCAGTGTTTTTAAACATTTGCAAGTAGCATTTACTTAGCATGCACTCTTATTTATTCATTAAAGTGGGTTATCTACTAGGCAAAACATCATTAACTTGGCTTGAGTCACATTATTTAAACAAATCAGATCTTACTTTAAAACATTCAAAAGTTGAGACTAGCTGTCAACATAACAGACATGGATTACTACACTTTTATTGTTCTACCAAAAGTCATTCGGCTCATTAAACAAAAACATTAAAAAACATTTTTCCACTTCATGACTTTAAACTTACTCTGGCCCTGGCCAAAGTAACTAAGGAATGTTTGGGATTGATTTAGAGACTGCCTCTCCCAGGAAGAGCACGTTTAATTTTTATATCATAAAAATCTTGTGTTTCTCAAATTCTTTGACTCGATCAATGTTTATTCAACATGGGTCTGAGGCAGAGCAAAGTAATATTGTCAGGTGGAAGATATTTGAGTGCTTGTAACAAAACAATTCAGAAAGTGTAACTCTGAGTATCTGCTATGCACTGAGTATTCTAGTAGAACAAATGCTTTAGAAGGCAGGGCCTCTATCACCTCTGTGTGATTCTTAAAGTCCTTGTGGGGAGAAACAGCCTTGAAAAGGATCACCACAGAGACTTTCCTGGTGGTCTGGTGGCTAAGACTCCTCACCTCCAATGCAGGGGGCCTGGGTTCAATCCTTGAGTCAGGGACCTAGATCCTACATGCCACAGCTATGACCTAGCGTAGCCAAATAAATAAATTTAAAAAACGAACAGGATCACTACAAAATACTGAAGAATCACAAGACTGGAGGCTTTCTTAAGGTTTCTTTTTTACCCACCAATGATGCCAAAAGATAAGGCAGCTATCTCATCCATCAGCCTAGAAAGATCAAATTACCTGCTTTAAAAGCTTCACTAAAGGATATATGTATAACTAATTCACTTTACAGCAGACACTAACACGGCACTGTGAATCAACTATACTCCAATAAAGAAGACAAAAACAAAACTCGACTGAAATGTGTTGCTTCACCAACTCTTGACTAGCACATTCTGGTTTTTATACAGCTTTGCAGGAGACTGGAAGGGTAGGCCAGGGGCTGTGTGTGGGTGGATTTAGAGACAGGAAGCAATGGTGTGGAAGAGACAGACAGCACATTAGGAATAGGACATCAAGGAACACAGGACATTCCTGAGTTTAGGACATAATTTAGAGAAGTAAGTGTGCTGCTTTCCTCTAATTAAGGATTTTCATAGTGATGACAGCCTTGAATTGAGGAACTGGTTACTAAAGGAATGATTTATCAGCATGTGTTCTGGGAGTCACCAAGGAAAGTCAGAAGTGATTTCATTAACAGAGGGAGCAGTTGGTCTCTTTCCGCTTTTATGGAATTATCCTCGCTTCCTCCCCTCTGGAGGTTTTCTAAGAATGGACATGCACCCTGAGTTCTGAGGGCTACGTGCAGTTTACTCCATGATCTGGAACAGAACAGATCAACTACAGAGGCCAAACTGAACATGTTCTTGCTGCCTAAAGTCTCCTTCCTTCCCAAGCAGACTACTACAGTGTTGGGAAAACTTCTTGTTAGAGAGTCAATTTTTGAATCCATGAGGCTTACTCAATGAACTCAGCACATTCTCCCAGGCAAGATTCAAGGCCACAAGGAAACATCTGTCTATCCTCCCAACAGTCACTTACACTATTTTTACCAGATGTTCTGAATCTGATCCAGTAACACACAGAGATCAGAATTCTCTCTGACTCAAAGGTAATAAATCCAACTCCCACAAGTTTAACATCTCGCCAAAATGTGTATTTCGATCATTTCGGGGAGAGTATCATATCTCATTGATTCAAGTAATGCCAACATATTTAAGTCCCTAAAATTATTGTATGTAATTTTCATTAATGTACTTGAAAGTTGTAAAAAAAAAAAAAAGAAATAGTGAAGAAGAAAATGAAGAGTCCTTACACAAATCAAATGGGACTCCACATTTTGTCTTTTAGATTGATGAAAAAGAAAAGATTTGATGATACCAGCTGTTGGTGGAGATGGGAGAAAACAGTGCTTTGTAACCGGCTGAGAAGAAAACAGATTAGCACCATCTGTCTGGAGGACAACCTGACATCTCCAGTGAAATAGAAAATACACATATACTTTGACTTAGCTGTTCCATCACTGGGAATCCAATCTACAGACCTGTCTACAAACATTCATCAAGATTATCCACAAGGATATTAACCGCAACATTTCTGTTTGGTATGCACCACGTGGCATGTGGAATCTTAGTTCCTGACCAGAGATCAAACCCACACACTCTGCCGTGGAAGCGCAGAGCCTTAATCACTGAACCACGAGGGAAGTCTCTACAACATTTAAAATAGTAATAATAATAAAATCAATAAACCATAGCACTATCACATGACAGAATACAAAAAAAGGGAGATAAATTGATGCTGATATGAAAAACAGATCTCTAGATTAAAAAAGCAAGTTGCAGAGTAATGTACATACACATATTAATTTGATTTATAAAAAAAGTTTGTACAACAAAGTAGGAAATCCTGGACAATGTTTATTTCTTAGTACTGTCTATTTAAAACATAACACCCAACATGTTATTTCAAAAGAAATGAGAGAAAAGAAATTGTCAGTTTTAAGAGGTATTCTGAGCACCATTTTTATTTTCGAGAGACACACAAGCAATTGCTAACAGTGGCACTTTATGGTAACGGAACTCAGTGGAGAAAAAAGGCAGGATACCTGTATGAGCTGTCTGAATCTTTTTAAGCCATGGGCATGTACTGTGTTTATAATTTAAAAAATAATAAGGGAGTTCCCTGACGGTCCAGTGGTTAGGACTCAGTATCTTCACTGCTATGGCCTGGGTTCAATCCCAGGTCAGGGAACTAAGATCCCATAAGCTGTGTGGCCAAAAATAAAAATGAAAAAAAAAAAAAAAAAGTAAAAAACAAAACAAGTAATACTATTAAAAACCAGGAAACATAAACAGACTAGAGAAGGCTTCAAAGCTAAGTCTTGGAATGAACCTTTAGAACACAGGTAAAAGTGATTATCAGGCATTCAAAGCAAAGGTAAATGCACTCTGCCTCTCAGGAAAACACTGAGCGTCACCCTTGTCCTAGAGGTCATGAGGACCCTGGGGGTGACCGAGGGCAAGAGTGTCCAAGCAGCTGCACTCACCTATTGTTTAAGGCTCCCCCAATGTCACAGTCACAAGGTCGACATCCATCCAAGTCGTTGCTTAAGCCCCAGTGCTCTGGCTGCAGAACAAAAGATTAAACATCTAAAGAGGGGTTCCTGTAATTACACAATAGACCCAGCAAGAGACAAGTTATGGCGCGTTTTGGATGATGTTCCACCAAACGTTCATTTGCACTGTGAAAGCAGAAAGCCTACACAAGGCATGAGTATTCTAGAATAAAGAACTGCAAGCTGCAGGTCACTGGGGTCAGAGAAGATTGCACATAGCCACATGGTAACCCCAGATCAGTTTCTCTGCCCTGCAAATAGCCTTCATCCAAAAATTAACATGAGCTGGCAGCAAATATGCCAATTTTCTTTAGAATTACTCTGGCAGTAAGTCAGTAATTATGAAAGGAATCACAAGAATGCTTTAAAAGACATAAAATAATTTTAAAAATTACCTTCATAAATATTCTCCAGATCACCATAGTGAACTTTTGGTCTACTTCCTTCCAGATTTTGTTTTTCTTGATGAACTTTTTCCCTACATAATCAAGATACTACTCACATCCTGTGGCTTTTTTTCACACCAGCATAAGCATTTCCTCCTTGTGTTACCATCATTTCCAATAGCAACAAAATATCATACTGTTTTGTTTTTGCTTAGTTGTTAAGTCCTCTTTGCTTCCACATGGACTGTAGTCCACCAGGATTCTCTGTCCATGGGATTTCCCAGGCAAGAATACTGGAGTGGGTTGCCATTTCTCCCTCCAAGGGATCTTACCAACCCAGGGATCAAACTGGTGTCTCCTGCATTGGCAGGTGGATTTTTTTTTTTTAACTGCTGTGCCAGCAGGGAAACCATCACACTGTATAGAAACCCCCAAATTTATTTAAATATTTTCCCTACTGTTGCTTCCAAGTGTTTTTTGCTATTAATAAAAGATGCTATGAGTCTTCTAGTGAATTCATCTTTGACCAATTTTCTGATTATTTCATGAGGATAGATCCCCAGATGTGGAATTACTGGGTCAAAGGGTATGCACATTTCTACAGGCAATGGATACACATCTCAAAAATGCTTTTTGCAAAGTATGAGCCAATCTGTATTTTCATCACCAGCACCCGAGTACCAGCCTCTCACTATGACTTCACTTATTAGTCGGCATTACCATTAAAAAAAAACTTGTTAGTTTTGTCTGTAAAAACAGTACTTCACTCTGGTTTTATTTTACAGTTTTAGAAGTAATGGTGAATTTCTTGACAAAAGTATTCATTAGTAATTTCTCTTTGGTGAATTGTCTACTTACTAGTGGCTTTTATGATTTACATAAAAGGGTGATGGCAGAACTTACAAAACAACTGTGAAAATCATTCTCTACTGGAACACCATATTCACAAACCACCCATCCCATGTAGTTAGGATTTACCTACCAGACACTGGTCACAATGCTGTCCTGTCACCAGACGCTTACAGTAGCAGTAACCAGTCTCAGAATCACAAGGATTCCCGCCAGGAATCGTTCCCAGAGGATTGCAAGCACAAGCTTCATTAAAGATAAAATGAAGCAAAGAAACACAAGCCAAGTGAGTCTGTAGTCATCAACATGATAAAGAATTGCCAGGTAAAATGGGAATTACGTGCACATGAGAACTGCCAAACTTTTTAACACAAGTGCTTACATTTACAACCAAATGGATCTTCAGCGCTTAAACCATAGAAGCCTTCTTTGCAGATATCACAATGTTCTCCTTCCACGTATAATTTACACCGACACTGGCCAGCAATGAGACCGGCAGAAAAGTCTGTGTAGCTGTCACAGATTCCCCCGTTCTGAGAACCAGCTGGGTCACATGTACATTCTAAGAAGGATGAGAAGCACCAGGTAACACAATGTGTGTGTCTGCAGAAATACCGATGTTCCCTTCATCCCTCCAAATTTCACAAAAATAGACTAAGGCTGATTACCAACTAAGTTCCACTCCCAGCATCCTATATAGCGGCTAAAATAAGGCTAGATCTGAGTCCTGAGAGGAGGATGGTTACTACTTGACTATTCAAGCTGAAAGGTGACCCAACAGATCCCCCTCTCTGCCCTCCCCATCGTGACCTTCTCGTGACCTTCTCCTACATACGTTCACAGAGACTAGGATCTCGGATGTCTCTCTCCGGGTGCTGGTAGTAAAACGGTTTGCACTGCTCACAACTGCGCCCCATTGTGTTGTGCTGACAGTCATCACACACCCCTCCGCTGACGTTGCCAGTGGCCAAGTAGACAGCCATGTCGAAGTGGCATGAGCTGGAATGTTCGTTGCAGTTACACTCTGCAAAACAAGACCTACGTCAGGAAAAATCTTTTCAGTCTACTTACCAGTGGAGGAGAAGGGGACGACAGAGGATGAGATGGTTGGATGGCATCACCGACTCAATGGACATGAGTTTGAGCAAACTCCAGGAGACAGTGAAGGACAGGGAAGCCCCGCATGCTGTAGTTCACAGAGTCGCCAAGAGTCAGATACAACCAAGGGACTGAGCAAGAAAAACCAGTGGAGGATGGGATTGGTGGGAAGGAAGCTCATTTTGGAAACTGGGGATGAAGCTCAGGCAAAATGGCAACTAACAAGAAGGCCCTGGCGGTGAAAAAAACACATCTGTTTATGACATCAGTTTAAATCCTACATCATGCTGGAAACCTTCCAAGTGTGACCTTTATGAAATAACCTCATTTGCCCTCTTTGGAAGAGAATGGGCTATAAAAAGTGTAAAAGCTCTGAGGGAAGTCCCCTCGCAGGCTCACCCACAGGAAGGCTGCGCTGCACGGAGGACACGTTTGGGTCATGTGCAGAGTGGGACAGGAATACATCACTCCAGAGGGTTTTCTAGGCGATATGTTCCTGGGGAAGCCTGTCTGGGCTCTAGCTTTGAGGAACATGGTATGAAGGCTGGGTTCTCTTCTTCCCCATTCCTACCACCACCCTAGGCCAGGCTCTATGAATCAGACCCTTAACAGCCATCAAGCCAGTCGTCTTGGGTTAGTCTGTTTCTCCTCTAGCCTGTTTGGCACAGTCCTCTTGGTGCAACCCAGCTTTAACCATTTCCTTCTCATGCTCAACTATCCTCATCGACTCCTCTTGTCTTCTCACAAGGAAGCTTAACTCAGTTGGATTCTCAAAGGGCTCTACAACTGGTCTTATCCATCCTAACGGGAGGGACTGTGTCATCCTTCCTTGGATGCATTGGTTTAGTTAAACCCTGGAATCATGGAATCATGAATTAAACCACAATATCATGAAAATATCCTTGGAGCCTTGTGTTCTGTATTCTCCTTATCTGAACTTCCTTCCACCTTCCCCCTGCTTTCCTCTCTTTACCTTAACAATCCTAACTCCTTGCTAGGGCCCAGCTGACTGTCCTTACTAACAAAAACCTTGACCACTCCAGCCCTCACTGGTTTCTGAGCTCCTAGAACTGTCCTCAGTGGGGTCAGAGGCAGGCATGCTTGCAGGGATGATCATCTATCAGCTCACTGTGTGAGGTGGGGAGGGTGGTGGTTTTCAAACTTCCCCTCTGCCCAGAGAATAGCACCAGGACGGATGGTGGATGGATGGATGGAAGGAGGCCACAGGCTGCACCTGGGTTGGCACAGAACAAGGCTGACAAGTACTGCCATCTCTCTTAGACCTTATGGATCCACCACAACATTGTTTTCATTCATTTTTCTCTCAGTCATCTGGCCTTAAAAAAAGTGCAATGTTACAGGTGGCACACAATGTCTGCCAAACACATGGTGCTGCTTAATAAATGCTAATTGATTAATTTGAGTAGATAAGGGATTCCTAGGAGTATTAGGGTGAGGCTGGGAAAAGGGTAGTAACTCTTCTTCCTTTTGAGAAATAGTGTAGTATTATAGCACGTCTACTCAGAAAATGGATCCTGGGGTCTGAATTGATTCAAAACATCCCTTTGCCTAAGACTTACTTCTTTTTTTCTTGTTGTTTTGGTACCGCTGCATTATCTTACAGGACTTTAGTTTCCCAACCAGGGACTTTCACCACCCTTGGCAATGAAAGCTTGGAGTTCTAACCACTGGACCACCAGGGAATTCCCCGCCTGAGACTTACTTTTACAGGCATTGCTGTTTCGACCTTCAGCGGGTCTCCAAGGTAAATCATGGTAGAAATCCATGCACTGTTCACAGTTTAAGCCCTTGGTGTTATGCCTGCACATGCAGTGTCCGTGAACCTTGAAAGTTACAAAAATAGGAAAGAGCCAAGTGAGAGATATACTAATGGCCAGACCTTCACCACAAGCAGTGGAAAATATCATACTCATAAATATCATACCTTTTTCATACTCATCTCTACCTCACTACAATGAGGGTTTCTTTGTTTTATTTTCTAATATTCTGTTTCAGTTTTAATTTTTTTCCCCCTTATTTTTTGGCTGCATGAGGCATGTGGAATCTTAGTTTCCAGACCAGGGACCAAACCCATGTCCCCTGCAGCGAAAGAATGGAGTCGTAACCACTGAACAATCAGGGAAAGTCCTGCTTTGTTTTTATTTTGTCCCTTCCCACTGTGAGTCCTGTCTTGATGGCTTTAATTCCCATCTCTAGGAACAGTTTCTACTGTATAATAGGTACTCAATAAATATTTCTATTGAAGTATTGATCTAAAACAACACAGAAGAGCAAAATTAGCCATTTAAGAACTTTTTAAGTTTTAAAAAAATTAGTATAATAGAAATCAACAAAAGTTATAATGGAGACCTAAATGTGTATACATCACCGGGACCAATTCAATTTCCTGCAACCGTGACCCCACACCATACAAAAGACAGGTTTTCTCTGCTTGCTTTGCTTGGTTTTTGACTTCTGGCTCAGCACTTAAAAAACATTTTTTCAACCCAAAATGAGATTTTTAAGAATTAATCAGTTGCCATATTTACATTTTCAAGGAAAAAAATATAAAACATCAGAAAAAGAAGATTATTTTGCTTGAGGAAGGGCCCACAATGTGTTCTTTTGCACACACCACCTGTCACATGCAAGCCCCTGAGGCACATCAATGATAAATCAAAACTTCTCACCCAGCAAATATGCACGTACACCCATCCCTCACCTAACACTAGTTTTTACACAATAGAATTCAGAAACAAGACAGACAGGTCCACCCTGAACCCACCTTTACAGGAGTGTGATTAGAAGACTAAAATCCACTAATTACAAGGTAGTATCACATAGACTGAAAAACAGTCCCAAAGCCCACACCACAGGACTCTACAGCATCTGAATCCAGAGTACAATGTACCATTAGATGCATGGTAGTGACAGGACTGGAGAGGGCAATGGCCCCCACTCCAGTACTCTTGGCTAGCAAATCCCATGGACGGAGCAGCCTGGTGGGCTGCAGTCCATGGGGTCGCTGGGAGTCAGACATGACTGAGCGACTTCACTTTCACGCATTGGAGAAGGAAGTGGCAACCCACTCCAGTGTTCTTGCCTGGAGAATCCCAGGGACGGGGGAGCCTGGTGGGCTGCCGTCTATGGGGTCGCACAGAGTCGGACACAACAGAAGCGACTTAGCAGCAGCAGTGACAGGACTCCAAGAGGTTAGCTACACACAGGATTTGTTATACTGAGAAGTAATTATCACCTACCTGGTATTCTCAGTAAGATGGAACAATAAGATTAGAAGGACCTATTCTCCCTTCAGGCTCTGTTAAAAATTTAACTTTCTCTGTGCAATAAAGGTTCTAACTGGAGGAAAGGGAAGGCAGAAGTTTTAGACAATTGAACACACTCATTCTTGCATCTTCACCTTCTTAGGTGAGGACTAACACTCTTTGAAAAGGTCAACAGCAACTAAGCAAGGCACACCTTTCATCCAGAAGTGAGGCCCATGGTCCAGTGGAGGCCCTGGTGCACAGTCAGGAGAGTGAGATGTGAATTTCCAATTGCCATGTACTTACTCAAGGCCCTTTGTCAAAAGACTGAAACTCTGGTCTCTTCTAACAGGAATTATCAATTCATTTAGAAACTGGAAAAACACCCTAACTTTATCCGTCTGGCAAATATCCAAGTCCCCCCTTTTAAAATTACATAATTTGAAAACTCAGAGAAAAACAATTATCATATATTAATGCATATATGTGGAACCCAGAAAAACAGTATAGATAATCTTATTTGCAAAACAGAAATAGAGGCAGAGAACAAAGGTATGGAAAGCAGGGAGGAGTGGTAGGATGAACTGGGAGGTTGGGATTGATATATATACACTACTGATCCTATGTATAGAACAGATAACTAAGGAGAACTTACTGGACAGCACAGGGAACTCTACTCAGTGCTCTGTGGTGACCAAAATGGGAAGGAAATCCAAAAAAGAGGGGATACATATACATACATACACACATATGGAGGGCATACCAACCCACTCTAGTATTCTTGCCTAGAGAATTCCACCGACAGACGATCACATGGGGTCACAACTGAAACACCTTAGCACACACACACGGGTGTGTATATACATGTAGTTGATGCACTTTGCTGCACAGTAGAACATTGAAAAGCAAGTAAACGCTGATTAAAACTGATTTTAAAAATTTGAAAACACGACATAAAAGTGGGAAAAGAATGAAACTTAAAGATCAAGATACAAAGTCCACTGACTCCTAAATGGTATCCCATGGTTCTAGGTTCAAATTTCCAGTTTCTCTGGGCTGGGGTCAATTTATTCTTTCTGGCACGAAGGCTGGAATGCTTGTGGTTTTTAATCTTCCCTCAAGATGGGACTGTCAGTTGAGAAAAGTTTTTAATCCTTGTATAAAATGTCTACCATAGAGGCAGCCTGCAGCCACAATTTTCAAAAATCAGTTCAGTGTTTGTGAAATGAGTGGCCCTCACATTCTTGCAGTCCAAGAAAATCAGCAAACAGAAAACGAAAAAAATCAACGACCAGAATGGTACAAAAGGCTATTGAATTTAAAGGGAAGTCTGGACAAATAAAACTCAAAATAAAAAGGCTTATGCTAAAACTATCTTCAGTTTGCTTTTAAGAATCACCTGTACAGAGGAGAAGGCTGCCTGGAGCACGTACTTACCATTCCTTCTACTTCTTCATTGACTCCATCCACCGGGGCACACTCGCTGGCGTGGCCATAGCAGAAGCAGTTTCCTCGAACCACCATATCATAAACCGCATAATAATACTTTTCTCTGATTTCCATTCTGGAATCCAAAAGGTTATCTCCCAAAGTATGTAGTTTCACAAACTTGATCCTCAAGTTGGTAATTTTTAAGAGATCTACGAAGGTCACCGAGAAGATGAAAAGTTTGATCAAAGAAGCAAGACTTTGTTTGCAATTAAGACAATACTTTTCTTCTTTATAGAAACACATGACAAATAAAAATAGCTTATGGCAAGTTTACTTCCCTTTCATGATCTAGATGCACGTAATAATAAGGTTTAGCCTAAAGTGACAGTCTCTAGAAGAAAGGTTACTCCCTTCTCATCACCATTTAACAAGAACATCTATTCTGTGATGAATTTGTTGGCAGACTGATGTTGTAGAAAGAAGTGTGAAAGTAGAGAAATTTAAGAATGCAGCTGCATGCTTGCCAGAAGCCACAGGCACACAGTAATCTAAACTGCAATACCATCTGGTTCCCACAGCAATTAGTGGTAGTCTCAAAATCAGAAAATTCCATTTAGCTGGGAAAGAATTTATCGGAGCACCCTAATTGTCATTATTTTTATAAGATAGTTAGAAAACATTGTTTGTGTGTATTTCTGGAGGAAAAAATGCTACCTGAAATTTCCCACCAATCAGATGAAATACAAGTTACTAAAATCGATTTGACATGATAAGATAACCATGATCAGGGATGACTATCTCAAACAAGTTTTGAAGCACCATTACTATCTACAACTTTTTTGGTCCTTGTTTTACAGTACAATTTACCAATATAATTACGAGTTGGACATGACTGAGGCGACTTAGCAGCTGCAGAAGCATGAAGATAAAGGAGTTTAGTATTGGGATGTTGGGGCAGATTGTTTTCCTAAATAGAAGTTCTTGTAGAGAAAGGTCTCTTATTTGAACTTTCCTTCCTTTTCCTGGATTTATAGACCAATGCTTATTACAGAAGCAGGGCCGTCAATTACATTCTCTAGTGACTTGATAAACCAACAGTCATATAGCCTTCTCCATCAGTATTTTCATTAATGACTAAGTTGCTAAACATGAATTACTAAACAGTCCACCTGCCCTCCCCTTTTAGCTCCATAGCCTGAAACCGCTTCTAAGCTTTCCTTTCATTTCTGTCGATGGATTCTTACGACTTACAACACAGGACAATGGGGCCTTAGCCCAATACATCAGATACTTTCAAAACCTAGATACAACTTTAAATACTTATAACGTATGCACAGCGTACAATGAAGACTATAGAAATAGCTGTGGGTTGAAAGAGAAAGTCTATGAGGCCATGCATTCAACTTAGGCTCTTTGTAAAAGCAAAAACTAAACAGAGAAATTGTGGTACTACTTCGCTGAATGGAATTTCTGAATGCCAGCATTTTCTCCTGCACAGAATGAGCACAAGTGCCTATTGACAAGAGGCCAAAAAACAAACTTGAAGAGCAGCTGGAGTATTTAGAAACCCTTGAGCTGATCTCTGTGGAAGTCCTCAGAAGAGCAACTGTGCTCCCTTCGAGCTCTCCTGCCATATTTAACAACATCTAAGCCTCAAATTGACTGCTGTTTTAAGAGGCACAATCACTTTTGAAGTGAGTCTCAGAGGACTCAAACAATAGGGACAGCTAAAGAGATATTGTTCCCTTGATCACAAAGTAAATCCAAAGCGTGATGTGTTACAATGGATGCTTGTTTAATATAGAAATAGGTTTTCTGATGCCATTGAACAGCCAAACACAATAGAATTCTAATGGCAGCACATTCCCCAAGTACCACCCAAAAGGAACAAACTTAGAGTCCTTTGAGAGACCCAGGAGGTGTTGGTCAAGGAACTTCTGCAGACACTTCCTGCAACTGGATTTTGATAGCAGGGAGCACAGGTCTCCCAGAGCCCACTTAGAAATGACACAAGGCTGAATGCGCCATTAGATACTTGATATTATACTAAGTGAAGTCAGACAGGATATCGTTTATATGTGGAACCTAATTTTAAAAAATGATACAAAAGAACTTATTTACAAAACAGAAAGATTTATAGCTTTTGAAAACAAACTTATGGGTACCAAAGGGAAACATGGTGGGGCGGAGGTGGGGGGAAGGAGAGCTAAATCAGGAGCTTGGGATTAACATGCAGACACTGCTGTATATAAGATAGAGGACCAACAAGGACTTATTGTATATAGCAGAAGGAATGCTACTCAATATTCTGGGATAACCTATATGAGAAAACAATCTGGAAAACAATGACTATATGCATAACTGAAACACTTTGCTGTACACCTGAAACTAATACAACATGATAAACCAACTGTACTCCAATAAAAACATTTTTTAAATAAAATTTAAAAATGGAAAAAATGTGTTTGATGATAGGAGGAATAAATTCTG
The DNA here is from genome assembly GCA_006410635.1 of Cephalophus harveyi. Lineage (NCBI taxonomy): Eukaryota > Metazoa > Chordata > Mammalia > Artiodactyla > Bovidae > Cephalophus > Cephalophus harveyi. The sequence goes on from SJYT01024534.1 coordinate 645,085, forward strand.
GACCAGAGATGATCTGGGCCACTTGTAAAATTAATTTAAGTGGGGAAACAGTACTTTCTTGGCAATCTTCCCTGGAGTCCTTCAATTCTACTCTTTCATGCTGTGAGCTGGGGGGTAAGGGTGTGTGTGTGTGTGTCATGGGGCCTTGGTTCAAATTAGGGGAAGACCCCAAGACCCTGCTCTACCTCTGCTTAGCTGACTGCACCTGAGCAGCTGGAGAGAGGGAGCCTCCCCTTCGCTCTGAGGTGCGGGACCCAGTCCAGAAAAGGTCTGAGTGACAGCTGAAGGCAGCAACAAGAGTGGCAACAGCTTCATGGATCCAGCACTTTTTATGTGTCATTTATATTTATTAACTCATTTTCCTTCCACAACAACCATAAGGTCAATATCACTGTCTCCATTTACAGATGAAAAAATAAACACTAAGAAAAGTTTTAAATAAATTACTTGCCTAAGATCACAGAATACACTGGAGCTAGAACTTAAACCCAGCTCTGTTGGACTCCAAAGCCCATTCTTTTAATTAGTGCACATTCTGCCTCCCAAGATCAAAATGTATTTTTGTGAAGATATAAGCATGGTTACTGAACAATGGAAAGCCCTCTGAACTGAGAGTCATAACAAGAACGTTTAGGATCCGACATTAAATAGCCAAGTCACTTTACGCATGTTAGTCCAACCCTCTGAGCCTCAGTTGACTCATCTGGAAAATGGAACTACAACCCTCACTGAGCATATTGAGCAAGGTTGAGACATGATTTCCCCCAGGATTCTTTCTTTTCTTCTTCCTCTGACAATAAGAGCCCTGGCCAAGAGTTTGAGAACGCATACAGCCACCGGCTAGAGAGGTTTCCCAGCATCTCCTACAGTGTAGCCGGGGGCCTCTGGCCAATGGCGTGTGAATGGATATGATGTATGGCTTCTAAGCCACTTGCCTTTTACTTGCCCCCTCTTGCAGGTTGGTACAAGGACAAGGTGGGGTTTATCCAGGTCTGACCATGTGGACATAGACTATAAGCCAGAGGGAACTTGGGAACCTGGGTGATCTAATGGCTAGAAGTGCCAGATTTAGCAATAAAAATACAAGGTGCTCAGTTACATCTGAATTTCAGATAAACAACTAATCATTCTGGTACAAATACGCCCCAAATATTACATGAGACATGGTTTTTCTCACCCTCAAATATTGCATGAAATATGCTCATACTAGTCACAAATATTACAGGGGAAATATATGCATAACTGAAACACTTTGCTGTACACCTGAAACTAATACAACATGATAAACCAACTGTACTCCAATAAAAAAAATTTTTAAATAAAATTTAAAAATGGAAAAAATGTGTTTGACGATAGGAGGAATAAATTCTGGACCAGAGATGATCTGGGCCACTTGTAAAATTAATTTAAGTGGGGAAACAGTACTTTCTTGGCAATCTTCCCTGGAGTCCTTCAATTCTACTCTTTCATGCTGTGAGCTGGGGGGTAAGGGTGTGTGTGTGTGTGTCATGGGGCCTTGGTTCAAATTAGGGGAAGACCCCAAGACCCTGCTCTACCTCTGCTTAGCTGACTGCACCTGAGCAGCTGGAGAGAGGGAGCCTCCCCTTCGCTCTGAGGTGCGGGACCCAGTCCAGAAAAGGTCTGAGTGACAGCTGAAGGCAGCAACAAGAGTGGCAACAGCTTCATGGATCCAGCACTTTTTATGTGTCATTTATATTTATTAACTCATTTTCCTTCCACAACAACCATAAGGTCAATATCACTGTCTCCATTTACAGATGAAAAAATAAAGACTAAGAAAAGTTTTAAATAAATTACTTGCCTAAGATCACAGAATACACTGGAGCTAGAACTTAAACCCAGCTCTGTTGGACTCCAAAGCCCATTCTTTTAATTAGTGCACATTCTGCCTCCCAAGATCAAAATGTATTTTTGTGAAGATATAAGCATGGTTACTGAACAATGGAAAGCCCTCTGAACTGAGAGTCATAACAAGAACGTTTAGGATCCGACATTAAATAGCCAAGTCACTTTACGCATGTTAGTCCAACCCTCTGAGCCTCAGTTGACTCATCTGGAAAATGGAACTACAACCCTCACTGAGCATATTGAGCAAGGTTGAGACATGATTTCCCCCAGGATTCTTTCTTTTCTTCTTCCTCTGACAATAAGAGCCCTGGCCAAGAGTTTGAGAACGCATACAGCCACCCGCTAGAGAGGTTTCCCAGCATCTCCTACAGTGTAGCCAGGGGACTCTGGCCAATGGCGTGTGAATGGATATGATGTATGGCTTCTAAGCCACTTGCCTTTTACTTGCCCCCTCTTGCAGGTTGGTACAAGGACAAGGTGGGGTTTATCCAGGTCTGACCATGTGGACATAGACTATAAGCCAGAGGGAACTTGGGAACCTGGGTGATCTAACGGCTAGAAGTGCCAGATTTAGCAATAAAACTACAAGGTGCTCAGTTACATCTGAATTTCAGATAAACAACTAATCATTCTGGTACAAATACGCCCCAAATATTACATGAGACATGGTTTTTCTCACTCTCAAATATTGCATGAAATATGCTCATACTAGTCACAAATATTACAGGGGATATAGTTATGCTAAAAAATAATTTATCATTTGTCTGAAAATTCATACTGAACAGGGTTTCAGCCTGTATTTTATCTGGTAAGACTGCTTGCTTGTGGCAGGTGAACAGTACTTTATCTGGAAATCTCTCTGGGTGATTCTGTAAGAGAGAAATAAACCTTTTTGTTTGAGACGCTGCATTTTGGGGGACACCTTGTTAGCAACATCCTAAAAGTGAAAGTGAAAATCACTCAGTTGTGTTCGACTCATTGCAACCCTATGGACTATAGCCCACCAGGCTCCTCTATCCATGGGATTCTCCAGGCAAGAATACTGGAGTGGGTTGCCATTCCCTTCTCCAGGGGATCTTCCCAACCCAGGGTTTGAACCCAGGTCTCCTGCATTAAAGGCAGACTCTTTACTGACTGAGCTGCCAGGGAAGCTAACCTGTACCTTAATTATGCATGTGAGCTCAGTCATGTCTAACTCTTTGCAAACCCATGGGTTCCTCTATCTATGGAATTTTCTAGGTAAGAATACTGGAGCAGGTTGCCATTTCCTTCTCCAGGGTCTCTTTCCAACCCAGGGATTGAACTCACGTCACTTGTCTCCCGGCATTAGTAGGCAGATGGTTTACCAGGTGAGTCACCAGGGAAGCCTTAATTATATATATACGTAATTATATATGTATACACATAATATATTATATATTAATGTATCACACACACACATATCATATATGACTTTCCAGTTGGTACTAGTGGTAAAGAACCCGCCTGGCAATTCAGGAGAACTTAAGAGCTTTGGGTTTGATCCCTGAGTCGGGAAGGTTCCCTGGAAGAGGGCATGGCAATCCACTCCAGGATTCTTGTCTGGAGAATCCCATGGACAGAGAAGCCTGGTGGGTTATAGTCCACAGGGTCGCAAGGAGTTGGACATGACTGAAGAAACATAGCACACATACATTATTTTTATATACATACATACATATATATATATACAGAGAGAGAGAGAGAACAAAAAAGTAAATAAGGTATTATATGACCAGCATAATGGTTTGAGGACTTATGATATCAACCTTTTACTCTTATCAAAATATGTTCCTGTCAGTGAGGACTTTGATTATTGCCAATTTCAAGAGCTTCTGGTAGAGCACTGCAGAGAAAGAAGGAAATGAAGAGGGTGGATTTAGCACTGAGTATTTAGATTCTGGGTAGCAGTGGTCTGGGTAAACTTTCTCCCATGATTGCTGTTTTCCATCCAAGCTTTTATTTGAAAACGGGCTTACTCTGTATCCTTGGACTGTAAGGATCTTCTATTCTGAAAGCAGGATCTAAAGCACGAAATATCACCTAAAAATAGACATAAGAGTAATTGATATTTTTGCTACGATCAAAAACTGAATTTGTAAATAGCATGGAAAATAAAAAGTATAAACAAACCTCTCCTTCTGTTGAGGGCTCAATGTCAGAATATCGGGAATCACAAATTATATCGTCAACTTTCTTCATGGGGCCGGTGGAAATGCCGGGAAATGAGCTCTCACAGTCATAGGCAAAGTATCTGTATACACCCCAGGTTTTTCCAAAGTCGGACGACCGTTCTATCAGCATAGCAGCTGGACGGAATGTCTAAAGGCAGGGTGGAAGAGACTCACTGCATGCTTTTATTGGTTATCTATATTTTTTTAAATCCCGGAGGAAAATATCACTCAACAGTGTGCCACAAACCCTGACTGCATGTGGTTGGTATTTCACTGTGGCTGGATTTCAAATACTTCAAGCTGTTCCACGGAGCCTCTTGCAGGAAAAGTGTCTCGCCTCTAAATACTGCACTTTCTCCCACCCTACTAGAGACTAGTAAGCTGTTTCTCTTTAGAAGCTGATTATAAACAGGCCTGAGTGCAGATCAGTTTTGGCGCATTGAGTCACCATGCCCATGACGTGACAGCTGAGGCTGAGTGCTCGTTCCTTCACGCCGCCATTTAATCACTCAGTAGATGTGTAATGACAGCTACTCAGTACCAGACAGTGGTCTAAGTGCTGTAACTCGTCCAATAAGGTCCAGGAATGGGTAGAAATCATTTGCAAGAATATCCATCACATGCTATAGTAGAGTCACATGCAGTGTGCTTTGGAAAAACAAGGGGAAGGAATTACTAACGCAAGAAGCTGGAGAACCCCGAAATTCCAGCTACACACCCCCAAAGGAACTGAAAGCAGGGACTCAGATGACTCTCATACATAAACGTTCAGAGAAGCATTATTCATAATTACCAACAAGTAGAAATCACTCAAGTGTCCATCAATGGATAATGGATATACAAAAGGTGATACACATAAGCAGTGGACTATTATTATTCGGCAACAAATAGAATTGAAATTCAGATACTTCCTATGACATGGATGAACTTTGCAAACATTACTAGGTGTGGTCACTCACCTAGAGCTAGACATCCTGGACTGTGAAGTCATGTGGGTCTTAGGAAACATTACTCCGAACAAAGCTAGTGGAGGTGACGGAATCCCAGCTAAGCTATTTAAAATCTTAAAGTGCTGCATGCAATACGCCAGCAAATTTGGAAAACTCAGCAATGGCCACAGGACTGGAATTCCAATCACAAAGAAAGGCAGTGCCAAAGAAAGTTCAATTTACTGTACAACTGTATTCATTTCACATGTTAGCAACATAATGCTCAAAATCCTTCAAGCTAGGCTTCAGCAGTATGTGAACAGAGAAATTCTAGATGTACAAGCTAGATTTAGAAAAGGTATAGGAACCAGAGATCAAACTGTCAATATCTTATCATAGAAAAAGCAAGGGAATTCCAGAAAAACATCTACTTCTGCTTCATTAACTACGCTAAAGCCTTTGATTTTGTAGATGACAGGAAACTGTGGAAAATTCTTCAAAAGATGGGAATACCAGACCACCTTACCTGTCTCCTGAGAAATCTGTATGCAGATCAAGAAGCATCAGTTAGAACTGGACATGGTAAAATGGACTGGTTCAAAATTAGAAAAGGAGTACGTCAAGGCTGTATATTGTCACCCTGCTTATTTAACTTATATGTAGTTTGTCATGCTAAATGCCAGGCTGAATGACTCACAAGCTGGAATTAAAATTGCTGGGAGAAATATCAACAGCATCAGATATGCAGATTGTTCCACTCTAGTGGCAGAAAGTGAAGAGGAACTAAAGAGCTTCCTGATGGGGATGAAAGAGGAGAGTAAAAAGTTGCTTAGAACTCAACATTCAAAAAGCTAAGATCATGGCATCTGGTCCCATCACTTCATGGCAAATAAATGCGGAAAAAGTAGAAACCGTGACTGATTTTATTTGCTTTGGCTCCAAAAATCACTGCAGATGGTATGTGCAGCCACAAAATTAAAAGATGTTTGCTCCTTGGAAGAAAAGCTATGATAAATCTAGACAGCATATTAAAAAGCAGAGACATCACTTTGCCAACAAAGTTCCATCTAGTCAAAGCTATGATTTTTCCAGTATTCATGTATGGATGTGGGAGCTGGACTGTAAAAAAGGCTAAGTGCCAAAGAATTGGTGCTTTCAAACTGTCGTACTGAAGACTCTTGAGAGTCCCTTGGACAGCAGGAGATCAAACCAGTCAATCCTAAAGGAAATCAACCTTCCATATTCACTGGAAGCACTGATGCTGAAGCACGAGTACTTTGGCCACTTGATATGAACAGCCAACTCATTGGAAAAGACCCTAATGTTGGGAAAGATTGATGGCAAGAGGAGAAGGGAGCAACAGAGAATAGATGGTTGGATGGCATCACCAACTCAATGGACATGAGTTTGAGCAAACTCTGGGAAATAGTGGAGGACATGGAAGCCTGGTGTGCTGCAGTCCATGGGGTCGCAAAACATTGGACGTAGCTGCTGAACAATAACAAGGGTCTCTAAAAGGGTAATCATGGCAAACAGATGGGGAAACAGTGGAAACAGTGACAGACTTTATTTTCTTGGGCTCCAAAATCACTGCAGATGGTGATTGCAGCCATGAAATTAAAAGACACTTGCTTCTTGGAAGAGAAGCTATGACCAACCTAGACAGTATATTAAAAAGCAGAGACATTACTTTGCCAACAAAGGCTCATCTAGTCAAAGCTATGGTTTTTCCAGTAGTCATGTATGGATGTGAGAGCTGGACTATAAAGAAAGCTGAGCGCCAAAGAATTGATGCTTTTGAACAGTGGTATTGGAGGAGACTCTTGAGAGTCCCTTGGACTGCAAGGAGATCCAACCAGTCCATCCTAAAGGAAATCATTCCTGAATATTCATTGGAAGGACTGATCCTAAAGCTGAAAGTTCAATACTTTGGCCACCTGATGCGAAGAACTGACTCATTTGAAAAGACCCTGATGCTGGGAAAGATTGAAGGCATGAGAAGAGGAGAACAGAGGAAAGAGGAGAACAGAGATGGTTGGATGGCATCACCTACTCAATGAACATGAGTTTGAGTAAGCTCTGGGAGTTGGCAATGGACAGGGAGGCCTAGTGTCCTGCAGTCCATGGGGTCACAAAGAGTCAGACATGACTGAGCAACTGAACTGAAAGTAAAATGAGGTCATTGGAGTGGGCCCTAATCCCATATGACTGATGTCTTTAAAGAAGAAGATATTAGGACATAGACAGGTACAGAGGTAAAGACACAGGGAGAAGACAGTCATGTACAAAGCCAAGGAGAGAAAGAGGCCACAGAAGAAACCAACTCTACTGACACCTTCCACTCAGACTACATGCCTCCAGAACCCTGAGAAAATACATTTCTCTTGTCTAAGTCACCCAGTCTGTGTAGTTCGCTATGGCAGTCCTAGCACACTAACACACCTTCCCAACACATTTGTCTGACAGATGAGGAAATGAAGGCTCAGAGTGATCACCTAACTTGCCAGCTATTGGCAGAGAGACTTCAATTGAGGCTGAGTGAAGACCTATCAAATCCAGGCTGAATGAAGATCTTTTCTGCCTCTCTGGTTACTGGTGTAATAGTAGGCTGAAAAATGGATGGCAGAAGGAGGAAAAGGACAAGAATTCTGGAAACAAGCAGGACGGAGGTTTAGGAGGTTGTGGTAAACAGGGACAACTGGAAATACGAGATGAAACAAAATGAACACTAAAAATAAGCAAATGTGTCAACAGTGATGAATGAAAGGTAAGGTGACTCAGCAAACAGAATCTGAACAAAGGCACTTCTGAATTCCAACAAGTACTTGACTCATAGAGAACAAACTAGTGGTTACCAGTGGGGAGGAGAAGAGGGGCAACGTAGAGGCTGGGGACTGGGAGGCACAAGCTATTGGGTGTTAGATAGGTTTGAGGATGTATTGTACAACACAGGGAATATAGCCAATACTTTGTAATAACTGTTACTGGAGAATGACCTTTAAAAATTATATAAAAATGAAAATTTTTTTCAGAGAGATCAAATGCTGCAGGCGAAGATGACCAAGAACTTGAACAGGATCATAAAAAAAAATAAATAAAAATAAAATCTGGGTGACAGCTTGATAGAAATCTGGGTGACAACTAAAGTGAAAAGTCATGCCCAGATCTCCTTGCACCTTCCTTAATAATCTTGACGGTCTTTATCACTGATTAAAGGAGACAAAGATAAGGAAATGGAAAGTCATATTTTGATAGATTCTTTGACCTATGCATTTACTAGTTGTTCAGGCTTAATTTATTTTTTACCTATTCAGAAATATAAGGAAACAATACTTTATATTAAACCTGAGAGAGTATTAGGCTAAGAATTTTAAAATAAGGGGAGAAAAACCCAGTAACTAACTGAACCACAGAAAACCCTCCCACAGGACGCACCTCCTGGGTGGTGACACCTGGAGAGAGACTAGCCTGATGTCTCTATGTTGCAAGGGAGCCTTATAGCTGTCCTGGCTGTTCTTCCTTATTCCTCCCTTCTGGAACCTTCGGAACCTTCCAAGTCCCAAAGGGCCAATTTCCTGTGAGGTTAGGAAGCTGCTAGAAACCAGGACAACAATTTTATCTACAGAAGGGAAGTCTTTCTGTTCTGTTTGCTGAGTCATTGACCTTTTCAGGCCTCACACTGCTGCATAGCTGTCTCTGAATTTACACTAAATAAAAAAGCTGTGAGCTTGGAAACATCTGGCTATGTACAAAAACAGACTGTCAATATGCTAACTAGATTATGCAAGCCTAAGAAAATCCAATCCAGTTAGTAAGCATCCATCTCCCTGAAAACATTCTCATATGATCCAGCAGTCCCAAGCCTGGGCCTGTATCCAGACTATAATTCGAAAAGATGTTCACATCAGCACTATTTATAATAACCAAGACATGGAGACAACCTAAATGTCAGTCTACAGACAAATGGATAAAGAAGATGTGGTACATATACACAATGGAATGCTACTTAGCCATAAAAAGAATGGAAGAATGCCATTTGTAGCAACACGGATGGACCTAGAGGTTATCATACTAAGAGAAACAGAGAAAGACAAATGCCATATGATATCACCTACACAGTAAGTCCCCTACATATGAACCTTCAAGTTTGGAATTTTCCAAGACGTGAATATGTTACTACCCAGACATCACTGGGTCTTTTTTCTTCAAGAGAGTAGACAGAATCGGATCCAGCAAGGAACGGAACCAGAACCTGTGCCATCAACATCAGGCGTGGGTGAAATCCCAGCTTGCCCTCCGTCTTCCTTGTTGATGACCCTTTAGCTCTACCATCTCCCACCTTCTTTCCCTCCTCCAGTTGGTAACTCTTCTCTGTTCCCTTGATGTCAGCCCCTAGAGGTTAACTGTTGTACTGTACTAAAGTATTTTCCAAAGTATTGTAAAATTAAAAATGTTTTCTTTATTTTTTGTGTTGGCTTGTTTTTTATGTATCATTTGTGTGAAAAGTAAGATAAACCAATTACAGCACAGTACTACACAGCTGATTGTGTTAGTTAGGTACCTAGGCTAACCTTGTTGGTCTTACAAATAAACTGGCCTATGAACTCTCAAAACAGAACTTGTTGGTAGATATGTGACTTACTGTATGGAATTTAAAATATGACACAAATGAACATATCTATGAAACAGACTCACAGATATAGAGAAGAGACTTTTGGATGCCAAGAGGGGAGGGATAAATTGGGAGTTTGGGATTAGCAGATGTAGCTATTACATGGGCTTCCCTGGTAGCTCAGACAGTAAAGAATCTGCCTGCAATGTAGGAGACTCAGGTTCGATTGCTGGGTTGGGAAGATCCCCTGGAGAAGGGAATGGTAACCCACTCCAGTATTCTTGCCTGGAGAATTCCATGGACAGTGAAGCCTGGCAGTCCATAGTCTATGAGGTCACAAAGAGTCAGACGCAACTGAGTGACTAGCACTTTCACTATCACACTTCCTGGTGGCTCAGAAGGTAAAGAATCCCAGGTTCAATCCCTGGGTCAGGAAGGTGCCAGTGGAAAAGGGAAATGCTACCCAAATAAATAAGGTTCAACTATGTAGCACTGGGAACTATATTCAATATTCTGCAATAAACCATAATGGAAAAGAATATGAAAAAGAATGTGGATATATATACCTGAGTCATTTGTTGTATAGCACAACATTGTAAATCAACTATAGCTGAATAAAATAAATTTTAAAAAGGAATAAACACACTCTTCATCCTCATCCCTTTCCTGTCCTCACCACTCTTAATGGTATCAGCAGCCTCCAGTTTCCCCAGCTCGGACATCTCAGGAATCTTTGATTCATCCCTTTCCTAACCCTGCCTTCTGATGTTCTGCTTCTAATCTTTCTCCAGTTCATGGTTCAACCTTTGACTCCCTTAGCAAACAGAGGTTCCTCTTCTGGGTAATGACTCTCAAAGTTAGCAGCTGCAGAGGGTAGCAGAGTATGGCAGCAAGGGGTGATGTACGATTAGAAAAAGCTCTCCACGTCAGACTGCCAGGACGCCAGTTGCAGGAGGTAGCTCCCTCCTAATTGAGAACCACAGCCCTGCCTAAGTCAGCTCCCCCTTACCGTGGACCTTGAGAGCCCCCTGCCTCTATGCCTTCTCTTCTCCATGCCCCAGGCCCTCCTTTGCTTTTCCTCTTGGCTCCCTCATTTCCTGAAACACAGGTCTCATTTCCTGTCCATGGCTCCCCATCTCCAGTAAAGTTCACACTCCTCAGGAAGGAAGCAAGGTCCTTCTGGCTATAGTCTTACTTCCTGTTGGTCCCCTCACTAGCCCAAGTGTAGACATTCAAGGCATGTCTACACAGTATGTGCTGAACAAACTGTCCAAACTGTCCCACTGAGATAGAGAGAGAAGGCCTTTTCCTCTGTCAAGAAGGCCTTTTCTTCTACCTCTTTCTCCTAAAATCCTGCTCACTCTTCCTGACCCAGGTCAAGCGCAATCACAGTCCTCTCCTTGTAAAGCTTTTTCCTTTATTCCAGGCTAAAATGAATCTCCCCATCCTCCATGCTGATGTACATTGTCTGAACTTCTGCTATAGCAGTGAGCACATCATGCCTTGTATCAAGTTATTTGCAAGTACACCTTCTTCCCTTGCACTTCCCAGGCGGCACTAGTGGTAAAGAACCCACCTGCCAATTCAGGAAAAACGGGTTCAATCTCTGGGTTGGGAAGATTCTCCTGAAGGAGGGCAGGGCAACCCACTCCAGTATTTTTGCCTGGAAAATTCCATGGACAGAGGGTTCAATCCTCAGCCTGGTGGGCCACAGTCCATGGGGTTGCAAACAGTCGGATACAACTGAGCAACTGAACAACATGCAGACAGCATCTGAGGCTGAGTCTTAATTCTAACTGCCAGGCTGAGCTCAAGGCCAAAGAAGGAACAAAGTGGTTTAGGGGAAGTCCTCCCGCACCTCATAGGAGCAGGTGTCACAGTGTAAACCTTCCCCCTACCCTTTCTCCAAGCAGCAAGAGTGGGTTCCTGGGGAGAAGCGAGGGGATGAACCCAGGCCTGGGGACAGGTAGCCCAGCATCTCTCCTGAACACTTTTGACCTCAATGCCCACCCCTGACCCTAGGCCTCCCAGGCTCACGCAGAGGACACAAGCAAGACTTTAGTGGTTTCCTGCCCACATGGTAAATCAAATCTACTGTGGGCACCTTTTCCAAAACCTGCAAGGGTAGAGATAAGGCCCCCATGCCCAACAGAAAACGATTCAAAAGTGATTTTAATCTGAGAAGCAATAAGTAAATTATGGGTTTTGTGTGCATCAACATGTACTTTAAGCCATATGAAGCCTGTTATTTCCAGGCAGCTGCTTAGGAAGAAACAAAGAGACTTTGTACAGAGCCATTCCTTAGTCCTGGAGTCATTTTACATCTCTCAAAGAAAAAGGATGGGAAAAACATCCACACTGAAGAAAGCAGGCACATTTCTTAAAGAACTGTAAAACCGTTCCCACAAATTTTGCAAAACCTTGAAAACTAAAGATAACACACTTCCTTTCCAGTTACCAAAGTCAGCATTAAAACATCAACCCAAGGGAGCAGGGATTTACTCTCCAGATGTTTTACTGTGGTTTGGGAGTGAGTCAAAGCTGTCTCTCCATGGGGAAATTAACAGATATCTAATTAAAAGTTTACAGTCGAATCATAGAATAGTGCCTCTCTCTACTTATTGCCACAAAGATAGAGTATCTGTTAAGTGTAGTTATCCATGCCCATGTTTAAAAGCTGCTCAATTATCCTAATTTATAGCAACAATAATGTTTTGGTTCCCACTTAGGCCAACTCACAACAGCCATCCACTCTGAAAGGCAGAATTACACAATGCTCTCATTTCTGAGAGAGGGATTCCTTACCTTGAAGGTCATGATGAGATGAGTGAAATGAAATTCTGCTTCCAAATCCAGTTGGATAGTGACATTCTCCACACCTATAGGATATTTTTTAAAGACAAAAGGAAATAGCAAGGTAAACAAGAACATCTGTGAACAATTGAGTCTATTCTCTTCAACTATCTTTATGCTCCTCATAGAAATTCTCTCTGCAGTCCACCTTAATCTGAAGATAAAACAATAACAATAATCCCCTGGCTTGATTGAGGTGATAAAGCACATCTCAGAATGACTCTTCAGGTGGTCACAAATCATTCTGGAGTTCAACGTATTGAATGTGCTCCCTGGAATAAGACATCTGGTGGAATGCCTTTAGTTGCTGTCAAGAAAGACATCCTTTGCCTAGTAAAAACTGAAAAGTGTTTCCAACTCTCTAAGCCAAGGGACTCTCAAAGGGGAAATGAGAGGGGGCATTTCCTGTGCACAGTAGGGGTTCAGCTCTGCAGTCTAAAGCACAGGGACACAATCCAGTCTAAACACAAATATTCCTTTTTGTTTCTATGCAGCAGCAAAGAAAACAGGAGTCCACCACAAATGTGAGTTACCCTCCAATTTAGAAAAACCTATCCCTGATGGAGAAGCCTTTGGGTGCTTTGCCACAATGGAGAAATAATGCCAAAGAGACAAAGAATGGGTCAAATAAATAAACTGCCCCAGAACAAATACTAACATCTTCCCTTTCAGGGGAAAGCCTGAACAAACAAATGAGCCTTTGCACTATGCCCTGGGGGTCAAGTCATCCCACATTAAAAGGCTAAAAAGGCCACTGGAATTCCAGGGACGGACAGCACCTCCTCCACAATCCCCTGGGCCCTCGAGCCTGCCTGTTTGGTGAAGGAGACCTTTCCATGTATCCTGTGCTCCAGAAAGCTTTTGGGGGCTCAGCTTCCGGAACAAGAGAAGTCTTAAATGCAGAAAGACAGGAATGTGTCAGAATGAATCATGTCACAGGCTGATGTATTTTCAGGAAATCAGTAAGACTTTTGAAATAAACTCTCCCACTGGAAAACAGCCAAGTCAATTGGGGGTGGGGGTGGGGGAGGGAAAGTAGTCACTGGAACGGATATGAGTTAGTTGGAATGTTAAAGAAAAACAGTATCATCATGCTAACTAATCTTATCTAACTTCTGAAAAAGAGCCATATTACAAACTGACTCTCGAGGTTTCTTTCTGAGCAATATGTTAGCTAAGCAACTGTCTGTCTCTCCCTTCCCAGGCTTTTAAGTACCTGAACTATTTGTTTAAAATGAAGAGATAACGAAATAATGTAAAGTCAGAGCAAGACTAAGACCAGTTCTGTAACAGAAGAATGTATCTGCCGATGTGGGCTTGAAAAGCACATTCCATTTTAGATTCCTAACCTGATAAAGTGTTACAGGTTGTTTTTTAAATATGGGAAGAAAAATCCGTGGAGAAAAGAACCAAGATCATTCTTCTGTGGTGTATGGTGTATGGTCAGACCTGGGAATAAAGCATGAGGGCTAAGTTAAAAGCAGCTGCACATTCCAAGCCTAAGCACTGATAATTTAATGCATCATGTAAAGCTCAACTTGGATAAAACACACAGAAAATAGATAAAAATCACATTCATCAAGAAACTCCTCAATTGTGAACTATCAGACAGCAGAGAGATGATAGGAGACAGTAACAATCCGTCTGATTTTCTAAAGAGGAAGTTCCATCCATCTAATCCTACTTCATCTCTTATTACAGTGACAGAGTTCTCAAGCCCCTTGGTTTGAAAATCGCTTCCTTCGGGACTTTGTCCTCTCTTGTCCCACAGACTCAGAGTTGTGGAAACTGATTAACACCTGACGTAACCAAGAAAAACCCTCCTTGAGAACTACAGAATTTGATGAACTATTTTACTGTCTATCAACTTGATACTGATGTTGAGGCACCTTTTGTCTTTTTTTGGCCGCACCACACTGCACCTAGTTAGCAGGGATGTTAGTTCCCTGACTAGGGACTGAACCCTGTGCCATCAGCAGTGAAACCATGGAGTCCTAACCACTGGACTGCGGGGAATTCCCAAGGCATCCTTCTAATTGTCTTTCGGTCTCACTGGAAAAATGTGGACACAGTGAGATAGGTCCCACATTTGTAATCAGATCTATGCTATTTCACAAGTCCCCTGTGAACTCAAGCACAGATTTACAGAAACTTCTTTTACCCTGAACTCTCAACTCAGATACCCTCCTATAAGAATTAACAAGGCTTTAACTGATAAATTGCTTTCTGACATCTAGTCTATCTCAATCAAGCTGATAACCAATGAAGTCCCAAAGCTTACCAATGAATAATCAACCTTCCCTAGAAATCAATAGTAGAAAGCATGTATAATTTCATAATCAATTAGAAATAAGTCTATGAAGAGACTTCCTCCTGGGAATTCCCTGGCAGTCCAGTGGTTAGGACTCCACGCTTCTGCTGCAGGGGGGCCCAGGTTTGATCCCTGGTTGAGAACTAGTATCTTGAAAGCCTTGTGGTACAAAAAAATGCTTCCTCTTTATAGACTGATAAATAACTGCAAAGCACCCCAAAGCTTCCTGGGCATAGAACACATAATAAAGGGATCTAGTAGTGCCCAGGCTTCCTCTAGCCAAGCTTAGATTCACTTCTTTGAGAGTCTTTTCTAATAAATGCTTTTTTAAAAAAGATATAAAGTTAACTCATTATTAACAACACATTAACTCTACTGTTAGTCCCCAAATTTCAGCATTTGACTTGGAAACAAATGTAAAACTAAGTTGAGCTTAGTTGCATCACAATAGTAACATCATATTGGATGAATTTATTAAATCCCAACCCAAATGGCAAAGAAAGGCAAAAGGGTTGGATTCACACACTCATTAGAAAAGTTGACTTAGGGTCGTCATCCATGTTGAGTGTCTGAGAAATTACGTGTAGTGTGTATTCATGGTACTATTACTAAATGTTCTCTAGATGGAAGGAAGGTGGTGGGCGCTGATTTTGCCCTTTCTTTCGGGATTGATCAAAATGAAAGATGGCTGTTTTGGGGAAGGATAAGGGCCTGAGTTGGGCAAGGTCTTCCCATGCCCTCCCCAGACTGCCCCAGCACATTGCCACACTCCCCAAGAGCCCCTCAGGATGAAGACTATGAAATCCTCCTTTGGTCTCCCATGAAAGACTTCTTTCTTACAGGAAGTGCATACTTCAAGAAGGAGGATCAGATTTTACCAAGAGAAGTCAGTGCTCTGGGCAGTAAATCTGTCAAAGGCCATAATTCCAGGATAGAGAAACCAATCATAATTACAAACACTCAGGCGCCTGTAAACACTTTCCAGGTAACCAATCACACTCCATGGAAGTTATTCCCATACCACACATACCATTTTCGGATTGCCACCAGATCTTAAGGCGGTTTGGAGCAAATGTCGTGACCACATTTTCAATGAGATGACTGTCAGGGTTGAGGGTTTCATGATAAGGATCTTGTGAATTGCATATGAAGCATTTTTTGTCCTCCTGAAAGCAAAGATAGTTTCACGAGTCTGCGAAGCAATCACACACTCACATGCACACCAAAAATCAAGCCCACAATACAAAAATCAGACCTACTTTCTCCAAGAAAAACGAATGTGCCAAAATTAAATGACCTAGCACATGTCTTTCACTTTTTAACTTAACGGAGTATGATATACTCCTGAAATTTCCCTCTTCTCTTGCAAAGTCAAGGTCAAAAATAAAAGAAGCCATTGTTTCCACAAGCTATTAATTTAATCAAAATGAAATTTCTAGGCTTAAGCCTTAATCTCAATGAATAGCTGGAAAAGCTTACTCTTGAGGCAAAATGCAGAGGAGGTTTTAGAGAATTTTTGCTGACATAAAGCAAACTGAAAATAAAAAGAGAACAATTCAACTGGCCTGATTTTCCAAAACCTATATAAGGCAGAAACCCAGTATTAGTCAGATATATTTAAGAAGCTTTAGGAACTACAGATCAAGACATCTTAGCTTCTCCCCTGCCCCGACAGTAAATTCGTGGTAGCAGCGTGCAGGCTAGCTCACAAACTGCTCAGAATATCCAGGAAGGGGACACCAGGCTGTTCTGTCAAGTTGGAAGTACTGAAAACTGGGACCAAGTCAAAGAATGCCAAGGACCTGAACTGAAAAATCTACCACTACTTTCGGTTTTAGAGCGGCTTTGAACTTTTGGCTTAACATTTTCCTTCTACCTAAAATGTGAGTCACAGCCAAAACAGCCTTCTTTGCACTCCATCATGGTGAATTGTAAACAGCAGCATCACTTAATTAATGGTTCCCTTTTCCACATGAGGCTGGGCTCTCTACCCAAGTTTTTCTGAAATTAATTAATTAATTCTGAAAATGATGCCGAGGCAGAAATCTGTTGAGACTCCACACACATCTTATAAACAACATTAACACATTATCCACCTATGGATTTTTGCAGAAAGTAATGCCTGTGGTTGGCAATTTGTTATGTAAGTGAATACTGAAACACTTCAGTCAATAATGTTTGGGTAATGAGGGATGGATTAATATCAACCGATGATACTACATTCGTATGTATTGCAGCAGCAGCTAGCTATTAGTTATCACCTTCCTCCCAAAGGGATTTTTAAGACTGGCAAGATATACTAACTAAAAAACAGAAACCAGAAGTCAGGAATGCAGGCGAACCCTGGACACAATACTTCTGATTCCTGCCTCAAGTTTTCCACCTGTTCAATGTTTGAGAGAATTACACGCCCAGCTCCTTTCTTTAGGCTCTGTATCTGAAGCATAGCATGCCTCCGTGTGTGCTCGGTCGTGTCTGACTCTTTGCAACCCCATGGACTGTATAGCCTGCCAGGTTTCTCTGTCCGTGGCATTTTCCAGGCAAGAATACTGGAGTGAGCTGCCATTTCCTCCTCCCGGGGAATCTTCCCGACCCAGGGATCGAATCTGCGTCTCCTGCACTGAAGAAGGATTCTTTACCACTGAGCCACTGGGAAGCCCTGATATCTGAAGCGCGCCCCACAATTTCATGGCTAATCATATAAACTAGAGAGACTGGCTCTACTTGCTTTTAGACAAACAGTCCAATTCTCATTCTGGTCAAAGCCATTTTCAGGATCTGGTGATTCATTTACAGGATGTCCTGGCCTTGGAGGTAAAGTTAGCATAATATTTTAGGTGAAATTTACATGCTAATGTTAAAAAAGGTAACATCAACTGCCTTTGGTGACTTGTAGTCAAGGAAACTAATACCAGAGAACAATTACAAGAACTTTAAAAAAGTGTAATTATAGCCTCCCTTCTAATCAGGAGGAAACAGTCTAGACATCTCTGTATAAACCTGGAAGCAAATAAGTGGAATCCACTTTACCACATTCCTTCGGTTTAATTTATCAGGTTTTCAGAATGGGCTCTCTTTCTGTTTTTTAAAAGTGTCTCCATTTGAAGGCATCTGCATGCAAACCACACAATATCCTGTCCCACTCCTGAAGGGCAGATCTACATGTAGGGAGAGTGACCAAATTTAGAGCAATTGACTTGGAACTTGCCCTGTACAGGAGACTAAACTCGTATGCTTGCTTTAGAGGCCAGAGATATCAATCTCTTAAAAAAATCAAGGAAATGGATTCTGATTCTGAGTAGTTTATGCTTTGTACCTTCTTTCAAAATTAGTCTTATTAAAAACGTGACCTTTGAAATCTACGATCTGGATCCACTTTTAGAAACAGAAAACACTCTGAAATTTCATCTTGGTCCTCCTCTATCAGGGTACCATGGCAACCAGGGCATTTTGAAAAAGCAAGCATCTGATCCTGATAGCTAATGGAGGTGGATGGGAGCCTCACCAAATGAGGAGAGAAAAACATTGGAGTGCTTTTCTCCATGATTGGAGTGACCTTGCAAGGTATTTGTTAGGGCTGGAATACCCTTTATCCAAGTGAAAGACTTGGGGAAAACCCAAGATCACCACTCAGTATATAAAAAACGAAGAGGACAAACCACCTTTTACACACATTTTGCAAAGGGGAAAGATTGAAAAACAAAATTAAAAAAAAAAAACAGGCATTTGGAGACCCTGGGTCAAGGCTTGCGCACGGACCCCAAGATCTGCCTGCAGCTCTGCCTTTCTATACAGTGGCGGCAGGAAATGTTTGGCGTATGCAACTGTGCAAACTGAGATGAGGCAAAAGTGTGAGCTACCAGCATGATCCCGGGACTCCCTGACTGCCGAGCTTCCTATCTGGATAGCTGGCAGGATACGGGGTCTCCCAGGCCTTCTCCTTCGGTGGGGACTGGAAGAGGTGTGCGGGGAGCCATCTCTCTGCCCTCACCTGGAGGTGGCTGACGATACAGTAAGGCTCGGGTTTGTGCAGCCCGCAGGTCGAGGTCACCGAGAGCTTCTGCGCTCGGCCGATGAGAAGGTCGCCTGTGGCCGGGTAACAGCTGCCCTCCGCGCAGCCGTAGCTGAAATCGGGTTCTTGAGCGCTCACTCCGACTCCGCACAGGGCTGTGGAAGGGGCCGGCGGACAGCGTAGGGCACAAGCAGGGAGCGGGCCCAGGCAAAGAGAATAAGCAGGGGGCGGAGACAGAGTAGATTGGGGGAAAAAAGCAAGATACACAGGAAAGAGACACAATGGAGTGAGGCCGGGAAGGCAGAACATGGAGAGGAGGATACAGAAAGGAACAGATACAGCAGGTTTGTCCAGTAACTGAGAGCATCACTCCTAGGAAGCCCACCTACCCTCGCGCCCACCCTGATCAGCCCTGGGGAAGCAGCTCCGGTCACTTCGAGGTTCCGGGACCCGGGCGCAGGGAGGCAGGCGGCCAAACGCCGCGCACCCACTTGTATGTGAACTCGAACGCACACGGTAGCCTGAGCATCCTTGGGTGACAGCGCAGGTGTGTGCGTGGAAATTTGTAAGCGTGGGGACGCGTGAATGTGTGTGTCCACAGGCTTGGAGGCCGCCTACGCTTCGCCGGGGACGGGGGATCATGGGGTTCGCGGGGAACACCACTGTCCCGAGCAAGGGGCGAGTGGTCAATCCCTGAGGCTTTGGACTGGCTTCAGCGATTCGTCACTCTAGGGAAGCTCCCGATCTAGCTGTTTCTGGCGCCATCCGGGGGCAAACAGCGATGGTTAATTAAAGCCACATGGCCCCAATTTGTTCCCAGGATGAAGCCTGCATTTAGCTCAGGCACTCTCGCAGATGGGCTTCTGAGGAGCCCTCGCAGCTAGCCCACTACCCCCATGAAGCCTGACCCCAGAGATGGAGGGACCCGCCGAAGAAGGGCCGGAGATGCAAAGCCCAGAGCGGGAGCTGCGGGAGCACCCGGCGCTCTGGGCACAAACACCCCAGGATGCGGTCCCCGGCCACCACCGAGGGCGCTGGCGATTAATCCCAACGCAGATTTCTATCAAGTCCCTCTCCCCACAGGCGTCCCCCAAAGCTGAGTCCAACGGTTTGGTTTATTCTTCCTGCAAGTCCAAGCCCACCCCTTCACACACACACCCCGTGCCCCCTTTCCCCCGAGTTACCTAAAAAACTGAACGCGAACACCTGGAGCCGCCCCATGTCCGTCCCTGCAGCCCAGGGGACACGGCCACCGAGCCGCCGGCTGTTTTTCCCAGTCTTCTTTTCTAGAGAGGTGGAGAGAAAAAAGGCAAATATTCAGAGAAGAGGGGGCCCTCGCATTTCCTGCCGCTCCCACGGAAGCGAAGGGTGGGAGGGAGGGGAGGGAAACCTCGCGCCGCCACTGTGTTCTGCTCACCCGGCGGGACGAGCGCTCTCCCGGCGCCTGGCAGCCCCCGAGCCCAAAGAAGGGAATTAGAAAGTTTCTCCCTGGGAGGAACCAAGGGAGGCGCCTCTGCTCATGCGCACACGGGGAGTCAGGGCGGAGGGGGCCGGGCGGCCCCTGCTTGGCGGGGAGGGGGACTACCCCCATGAAGCCTGACCCCAGAGATGGAGGGACCCGCCGAAGAAGGGCCGGAGATGCAAAGCCCAGAGCGGGAGCTGCGGGAGCACCCGGCGCTCTGGGCACAAACACCCCAGGATGCGGTCCCCGGCCACCACCGAGGGCGCTGGCGATTAATCCCAACGCAGATTTCTATCAAGTCCCTCTCCCCACAGGCGTCCCCCAAAGCTGAGTCCAACGGTTTGGTTTATTCTTCCTGCAAGTCCAAGCCCACCCCTTCACACACACACCCCGTGCCCCCTTTCCCCCGAGTTACCTAAAAAACTGAACGCGAACACCTGGAGCCGCCCCATGTCCGTCCCTGCAGCCCAGGGGACACGGCCACCGAGCCGCCGGCTGTTTTTCCCAGTCTTCTTTTCTAGAGAGGTGGAGAGAAAAAAGGCAAATATTCAGAGAAGAGGGGGCCCTCGCATTTCCTGCCGCTCCCACGGAAGCGAAGGGTGGGAGGGAGGGGAGGGAAACCTCGCGCCGCCACTGTGTTCTGCTCACCCGGCGGGACGAGCGCTCTCCCGGCGCCTGGCAGCCCCCGAGCCCAAAGAAGGGAATTAGAAAGTTTCGCCCTGGGAGGAACCAAGGGAGGCGCCTCTGCTCATGCGCACACGGGGAGTCAGGGCGGAGGGGGCCGGGCGGCCCCTGCTTGGCGGGGAGGGGGTGAGGTTCAGGTCCCACCCTCCCCGCGCGCCTCCTTTGTTTTAAGGCTGCATCTGCGGATGCGATGGGGTAGTAGCTCTTCCAGCTCCGTGCGGGGCTGCTGGGAGACCGCCGGGTGCGTGTCCTGAGCGGTGCGCTGGGGTGCCCGAGGCGTTCGGGCGGGTCTGGGAGGTAGGTGTTCAGATCGCCCGGCGGGCGAGGGGGCTGGTCAGGACCTACCGCTCGCTCCTGCATTTACATTTATAAGGAGTGAGTCACGAAGAGGTGCCCAAGGCTGTAAACTCTAGCGCTAAGCGTGGGCTGGTTAACCCTTTAGAAAGAGGGTCACCTGGCAGGTTGTTTCCGAGAAAGCGGGGAAGCCCCCTGTACTGCTGAACCCGGACTCTACGCGACCTCGGCTGTCTTCATTCCAAGGAAGCAAAGTGCTCTGCGCTCCGCTGCCTTTGCGCACCAACTCAGGACCTGCCTGGGGGGGCCTGCCACCCAGGTGGCCACAGCATTGAATTACCCATCTAATTGTTTTTTTTTTTTTTTTTTAAATCGACTTTTAAATCCAAATCCAGACGTAAGGTGCGAATTCAGGTAACTTCTGGAACAACGATATAGGTTAGTTTATTGACACTTTTCTCCACCTCACCGGGAAAGGAAGTCTCTCAAGAGACTCAATCTCCACAAAAGCACAACTTCGCAGATTCTCGGGAGGAATAACATGGCGTACAAATGGTGGGGTGGAAGAGAGGGCCTCTGATGTCGGGTCTCTAGCAGCCCTGAATGTGACCTGTCTGGTTAAATAAAGCGTAAATACACGCTCACCCAGCTCCTGGGAGTTGGGGCGGAGGGACAGAAGCCGGTGGTGTCATTTTGTAACCCACCCCACCCCACCCCACCCCACCTTTCGGTAAACTAGCCCAGTTCTGCTGTCTTAGCAATGGCTGGAAGCAAAGCTTGAGCTTTCTTTAGTTCTCTGGGCAAAAGTGCCCCCTGATATGAGGGGAGTATGTTAGTTGTTAGTCCAGTCAGATTTTACTTTCTAATTAATCACCCTGGCAGAAGGGTTTAAGTGGCCAGTTGGTCAGCTTTTAACTTGGTTGAAATGAAATAGGGCCCCTGGAAGTTTAATCATTAGACCATAGAGTACCTTGCTTTGTGAGTTTATCTACATCCTTTTCCACTGAGGGCTGGGGGTGGGGATGGGGTGGGGAGCCTTAGGTTGTGGTGATACATTAATTATTCACTAAATCAGCACTTTGCCCTGCTTGTAGCCTCTGGAGATTTCTGCCTCTACCTGATGCTCAGGATCCCTGGTGCTTTCTGGGCAGCCCTGAGCACCCAGAAAGCTAGTGTTCTTGTGAAGGTCTAATATTGCGATGGAGGGTCTTCAGAACTTAAAAAGATTCACAGGTAAATGCCTTCTCCCTTTGGGGAACTTTGGAGACCCTGGGCCAAAGTTGCTTATTAGCTTTTCATCCGTAGAAACTGCAGGCATCTCTGGCTCTGCCTCTTCTGGGAGCCCTCCTTGTTACTCGGTGGTTCTGTCTGACGCTGGTCAGTGTCCTCTGCTAGACGGCAGACACCTTCAACACCCCTCTAAAGCCCTCCGGGCTCCTTACTACTTTACTTTCAGTAGGAAACTTATCTTTACTCAAAAAAAATAGATTTGTTGGGTTTTGTTTTTGCATGCATATATTTTGACCATGCAATCTATGAATGTGTCTGTCTTCATTCTCACCTTTATCTTTTGTGCTTCTGCCCTGGAAAGTGTGTCCTGCTCTCACTTCCTGAGAGCAATGCTCTTTCACACACAAACCTGCTCAGGTCCCCCATTTTAAAGGCAAACAAAACCAAAACCAAGAAGCTTTATTCTGCACACCCTCTACTCCATTCCTCCCTTTGACTTCATAGCCCACGTTCTTGAAAGGATGGTCTGCACTCACTCTCTTTCCTCCTGGCTTCTCCTCTATCCCATTGGAAGGCAGCTCCCATCTCCACCCTCTAATTGCCAAATGTAATGGATGTTCTCTGTATTTGATTACTCTGTGGCATGTGATCCTCATGATTCCTCCCTTCTTGAGACCTTTCCTTGGCTTCCAGGACACCATTCTCTCTTTAAAGTCCCACAGGACTTCAGTTCCCCACTCTTCCATTTCTCTCTGCCTTCTCTGATCCCTAACGCATTAAGCTTCTTTTCCAGCTGATTTCCTCTCTACACACTATAATCCACATCCCTTGGACTTGCTATTCCCCACATCGATAACTCTAACATATACCTTGCTTGAAATTTACACCAAGTCTCTAACAGCCTATTGAATATCACCACTTTGATGACCATAGACGCAAGGCTACAAAACTGAACTCATCACTCCACCCATCTCTTCTGTTTCCAGTTGCAGTTACTTGTACCTTGATTTCTCCCCTTAGCTCATACAGAGCTCATACAGAATCATACAGAAACTGTCTGATTCGCAGACCCAGTACAAAATGAAAATGAGCGTGTTGGGCCCCTTGTTTTCCAATTCAGTGATTTCACGACGATGCCAATAGCACATTGAACCAATCATGGGATCTTTCTGAGGGGGAGGCCTTGTGAGGCTACACAGATCATAAATACCATTGAAGGCAGCTCAGCCTGGGAATCACACTGGACATTTCCATCTTCATCTCTTACCATCACTTGGGCCGTTATTTCTACTTACTAGCAACTAACCCTCATGGCCCCATGGCTCCAACCTCATCGTCCTGCCTTAGTCGTCTCTCTCCTAGTATGACCTGAAAACCCACTTGGCTGGTGTTCCAGCTGCCAAACTCTACCCTACTCCAGTCGAACCCCCCATAACATGGCTGGAAGGATTTTCCAGAAGCATAGCTTTGATCACATCACTCCTTTGTTCAAAAGCTTTCGATGGTTTCCCTCTGCCCACGTTAGCCTCCTGAAGTTCCCTAGATATGTTGTTGTTTAGTCACTAAGTCATGTCCACCTCTTTGTGACCCCATGGACTGTAAGCTGCTAGGCTCCTCTGCTGCTGCTGCTGCTAAGTCGCTTCAGTCGTGTCCGACTCTGTGCGACCCCATAGACGGTAGCCCACCAGGCTCCCCCGTCCCTGGGATTCTCCAGGCAAGAACACTGGAGTGGGTTGCCATTTCCTTCTCCAATGCATGAAAGTGAGAAGTGAAAGTGAAGTCGCTCAGTCGTGTCCGACTCTTAGCGACCCCATGGACTGCAGCCCACCAGGCTCCTCAGTTCATGGGATTTCCCAGGCAAGAATACTGGAGCAGGTTGCCATTTCCTTCTCCAGGGGACCTTCCTGATCCAGGGATCAAACCCACGTCTCTTGCATTGGCAGGCGGATTCTTTACATCAGGGCTACAAGGGAAGCCCTAGATATGACATACTACTTATACCTTCATTTCTCTGCCCTCCTTGACCTCAAACTTAGAGAGCTGTCACACATCTTTGACGCCTGTAGTTAAACATGACTTCCTCCCCTCCATCTTCTGCAAACCCGAGTCTGTCTACCGGCACCTTGTAAAAGCCTGTGACAGCATACATGACATAATCCAGTGACTATTTGTTTACCCTCTTATCTCCCCCAATAGACAGGGAGACAAATACCAGTGTTATGTAACATTCCTTTGTGCATAAACATTGTCTCATGTGACGTCTTTGGTGCTCAATAAATGTTTCTTGAATCAAAGTAAATCAAAACTTGTTTCCATGTTTTAAAAACCTTCTTAAATCTTAAATGTCTACTTTTGCCTAACAAATTTCCAGCCCAAGACAAAAAGAATAATCACGACCAGACTTGAATGCTTCCCAATCTCACTCCTGAACAAAATTTTCCTCTCTGTTATATTTCAGACAACTTCCTCTGATTTCTGAAGATTTTACAAGTTTAGGGCAAATGAATCCCTTTTGCTAGTGAAGCCCGTCAATGCTTTACTCCTGCTGACAGAAGCCTCTTGTCCCGTACCTGTATGTACCTGGCACTACCTGCTTCAGCCTAAGGCAGGCTTCTCTGGAGAGTTCTACAGCATTCTGAATGACAGATGGGACTGCCAATTGCTGGCTGTTCCATCTCAAAAGAATGTGTGACAGTTGTCTCCCTAAGGCATTATTTTTGTTCAAAAAAATCCAAGACATGCTTTCAAGATCACCTTTATCATCTTAGAATGCCACCTATGTGTATCATTTTAAATCCTTGAGTTGACAGTGATCTAACAAGAATGTCACATTCTAGACTTTCATCATTAAGTCCTAAACCCGGCTATTTATTTAACACTTATTCTCATGAAAATTACTAGGTTTTTGCTGTATTGAAACGTCAGCTTCAGAATTCATCTAGAAAAGCAAGTTCAATGACCAGTAAACTTTAGGACAAAAGTCACAGTACTTTCTACATAGTTTTATAATATACAGGATAGTAATTTGTATCAATAGTTTTAAGTGTACTCCATCCCCATCCCCCACCAGCTACTAGAGGGTAAAGACTGTATTTCAGTGGAATTTGGATAAGTAACTAAAATTGAATAACCATTAAGAGAGCACAAAGGAGTCATCACTGTCACCAGTAACGTAAAACGGAAAAGGTCAGGGCCTGAGTCATGTATTTTCAGTCTGGGACCCATACAATAGAAACTGTTGCTTAGGCTTACATTAACAACCCTTTATCAGAAAACAGCTCCTAGAACTGAGGTGACTAGTCTGTCCATATTTTCAGCCCACATTACTGGATGGGGATCATCCCTCCATGGATTTCAGTTCCCATTTCCCTTTTCCCACTAATGGGTTTAGGGATGGGTATGGAACTTAAGTTTTCCAGTTAGGGTGACTTGGGGGATTTCTGTGGGAATTACTGGGATTTTCATGGAAGAGAAGAATACCTCTTCCGGACTTGGAGTTCTAGACATCTGCCCAGAACTAGTAGAGGCTGCTTGAAACTGGGGCCAACACAGAGGAAAGTAAAACTAAGGGAAGCTGTAGGGCAAATCCTTAAGGACTGCCTTAGAGGGACTGCCATGGTGGCCTAGTGGTTGAAAAGCTGCCTTCCAATGGAGGGGAACCCAGGTTCAATCCCTGGTCAGGGACCTAGGATCCCATAAACTGGGGGGGCAACTAAGCCTGCATGCTAAAAACTATAGAGCCCTGGAGCTCTGAAATCCATGCACCACAACTAGAGAGCCCTTGCACCCTGGAGCCTGTGCACCAGAGCTAGAGAGAAACCCACGCACCACAGCCAAAGATCCTGCATGCCGCAACAAAGATCCTGCATGCCGCAACAAAGATCCTGCATGCCGCAACAAAGATCCTGCATGCTGCAACAAAGATCCTGCATGCCGCAACAAAGATCTTGTGTACCGCAACTGACACCTGATGTGGTCGAAAATAAAAACAAACAAAAGAAAAAAGCCACCTTGGAGTTTCTTGATCCAGCTGTGCCTGAAGCCAGCAGATATTACCTTAGTCAATAATTTTTTCTGGATCTGTAGTATAAGAGGAGGTATAGACCTTTGTTGTTTTTAGCCTGAAAGTTGGGAAGTCTTTGTCTTTTTGTTTTGACTGTAACATAGCCTAGTTTATCTTGACTGGTTCAGGCAGGTCTTAATCAATATGGTCTTAAAAATAGTCATCTATTCTCAACTATAGCAAAAGAAATGTCACAAGTGAGAGAGGACCCAAATCAATATTTGAGTGTTTTAAGATAGTCACTAAAACAGGTGTAAGAAGATCCATGCTCATCACAGATTTTCTGCAAGGCTGCACACATATTGCATTTTACCTCCTAATATGGAGCAAGATGATTTAGTTCACTGTTTTTTGTTTGTGGATTTTGATGTTTGGATGCTAACCTCATTTAAAAATGAGTGAAGTGAAATGAAGTTGCTCAGTCGTGTCCGACTCTTTGCAACCCTGTGGACTGTAGCCCACCAGGCTCCTGCGTCCATGGGATTCTCCAGGCAAGAATACTGGAATGGGTTGCTATTTCCTTTTCCAGGGGATCTTCCCGACCCAGGGATCAAACCCAGGTCTCCCACATTGCAGGCAGACGCTTTAACCTCTGAGCCACCAGGGAATGTCTGAGGGGAAGCTACAGAGCCTCAAGAAAGCTCTTAATTTTTTTTTTTTTTAATCAGATTTATAGCAGGATTAACTTCAGTGTAGTTCACCTTAAGATTTGAATACTAGGCATAAATTCAAGTTTCATTTTTCTGATGTATCTTATCTTTACCTTCATTCATGAGTGCCCTAGCTAAAGAAGAGCAGTAAAATATGTGGAATCTAGAAAAATTGGTATAGCTGATCTTATTTGCAAATCAGAAATAGAGGCACAGACACAGAGAACTAACATATGGATACCAAGGGGGAACAAGAGGGTGAACTGGGAGATTGAGATTGACATATATATACTATCGATACTATGTATAAAATGGATAACTAATGAGAACTACTCAGCAGAGCAAACTCAGTGCTCTGTGGTGGCCTAAATGGGAAGGAAGTCCAAAAAAGAGAGGATATATGTAAACATATAGCTGATTCAGTTTGCTGTACAGCAAAAACTAACACAACATTATAATGCAACTATACTCCAAAAAATTAATGAAAAAAAAAGAAGGGTGGTAAGAATTTTAAAAATGCAAATATTTGCCAATTCACAGATACGATTTAAGGCTATCAAAAGTAAAGGCTTTTGTTTCTTTGGTTAGCTTTTGTCACCTGTAATAGTTACATTCAAACATTTTTGTTTGTATAAGTGGAAGTTTAAGAAATGACTACAACTTTGACTGTAGCCACGAAATTAAAAGATGCTTGCTCCTTCGAAGCATAGCTATGTCAAACCTAGACAGTGTTCTAAAAAGCAGACATCACTTTGCTGACAAAGGTCCGTATAGTCAAAGCTATGGTTTTTCCGGTAGTTATGTATGGATGTAAGAGTTGGACCATAAAGAAGGTTGAATACAGAAGAACTGAGGCTTTTGAACTGTGATGCTGTAGAAGACTCTTGATAGTCCGTTGGATAGCAAGGAGATCAAAGCACTCAATCCTAAAGGAAATTAACCATGACTATCCATTGGAAGGACTGATGCTGAAGTGCCAATACTTTGTCCACCTGACACAAAGAGCTGACTCATTGGAATAGATCCTAATGCTGGGGAAAACTGAGGGCAAGAGGAGAAGAGGGCGACAGAGGATGAGATGGTTGGATGGCATCACTGACTCAATGGACATGAGTTTGAGTGAACTCTGGGAGATGGTGATGGACAGAGAAACCTGGTGTGTTGCAGTTCATGGGGTCGCAAAGAGTCGGACATGACTTTGCAGCTGAACAACAATAATTTACTATACAAATACTTAAGATATCTTATATTAGATACTTAGACAAAAATACACTGCCATGTAAAATGTGTTTTTGGGCTTCCCTGGTGGTATGGTGGACAGCAATCCAGCTGCCAGTGCAGGAGACATGGGTTCGATCCTTGGTCTGGGAAGAGTCCACATGCCCCAGAGCAGCTGAGCCCATGCACCACAGCTACTAAAGCCCTTGCACCCCAGAGCCTGCATTCCACTGCTGCAGGGCCTGTGTGCTGCAACTGCTGAAGCCCAGGAGCCCTAGGGCCTGTGCTCTGCAACAGGAGATGCCACCACAGTGGGAAGTCCATGCACCGCAAGGAAGAGTAGCCCCCTCTTGCCACGACTAGAGAAAGCCCACACACAGCAACAATGAGCCAGCGCACCAATAAAAATGTGCTTTAAAATAAATTTGTATTGAAAGTCATCAATGTCAAGTTAAGAAGGCAACTAACACAGTGGTTGATGGTTACTAAGTTTTAGAAAAACGTTCCTTAAAGTTAAGTTATGACCAATCTAGACAGTATATTAAAAAGCAGAGACATTACTTTGCCAACAAAGGTCCGTCTAGTCAAAGCTATGGTTTTTCCAGTGGTCATGTATGGATGTGAGAGTTGGACTATAAAGAAAGCTGAGTGCTGAAGAATTGATGTTTTTGAACTGTGGTGTTGGAGAAGACTCTTGAGAGTCCCTTGGACTGCAAGGAGATCCAATCAGTCCATCCTAAAGGAAAGCAGTCTTGAATAGTCATTGGAAGGACTGATGCTGAAGCTGAAGCTCCAATACTTTGGCTACCTGATGTGAAGGACTGACTCATTTGAAAAGACCTTGATGCTGGGAAAGATTGAAGGTGGGAGGAAAAGGGGATGACAGAGTATGAAATGGTTAGATGGCATCACTGACTCAATGGACATGAGTTTGAGTAAACTCTGGGAGTTGGTGATGGACAAGGAGGCCTGGCTTGCTGCAGCCCATGGGTTTGCAAAGAGTCGGACACAACTGAGCAACTGAATTGAACTGAAAGTTCATCTTCTAGCAATCCACCTAAAATCATATTTAAAGATTATTTTGAAACTTTTATTTTAGCTGGTGGTATTACTTCCTCAGCCTTTTAAAGATGCCAAAATTAACCAGTAGCCAAAGGAGGAAAAAAGGACTTTCTGTATTACAATATTTTAATTTTTAAATTCTCCTTTACTCTTTAAAAAAAAATTCAAGTTCTCCCTGGAGAAGGAAATGGCAACCCACTCCAGTATTCTTGCCTGGAGAATACCAAGGACAGAGGAGTCTGACCAGCTAAGGATTGTAAAGAGTCAGACATGACTGAGCGACTAAGCATGCTCCAGTGTTATACCCTGAAATCGAATACAACCACGGCTTTGGGTTTCAAAGAGACAAAATCATATTAGCTTAAGAAAAGAACTTGTCCCAGAGAAAGTACAGCATATCAGTTCATTAAGAAGGTAGAGGCTGCTAATCCTGATGCCCTGAGAAGTATTTCAGACTTCATGGTTGGATCTTTGAGAGGCTGAATTGCTTCAATATTTCAATTGTATCTGATAATTCAGAAATCCAAAACCACATCCATTTTACATAAACATTAAATCAAGAGTAGCCAGAAAAAAAAAAATCGGATTCTTTCCCCATTTGAAAGGTCAAGTTCAGGGACATCCCTGGTGGTCCAGTGGTTAAGAATCATCCTTGCTATGCAGGGGCCAGGAGTTCAATCCCTGGTCAGGGAACTATGATCCCACACACTGCCGAGCAACTCAGCTGGAGCACCACAACTGCTGGGCTCGCACAGAGCCTGTACTCCAGAACTGAAGAGTCTGTGTGCCGCAGTGAAAGATCCTGAATGCGGCCAAATAAATAAATAAATAATTTTTTTAAAAGAAAGAAAGGTCAAGTTCAGCTGCTAGTGGGCCTAAGTCCTTGCTACATCTCCCCATGAGTTCCTATACTTGGCATTTTGTGGGTCCTTACGGAAATGCTTATGGAATGAAAACGTGCTTTAAAAAAATTTCTTTTAATTATTTTTTAATTGAAGGATAATTGCCTTACAGAATTGTGTTGGTTTCTGCCAAACATCAATTTGAGAAAAAGCACTTCTTATTGAACCTATATTTTGAACCTAGCAGGTTCAGGCAATATCTGTACCAGAGGTTTGAACCAATAGCCTGATCTATTCCCTGGGTGCAAACCTATCTCATAGTTCTGGGTTGTTAATTATTACATAGGGTGATCTAAGAAACTAGATTTAATTAGCTAGTTAAATGTTCCACTAATATTCATGGCTTGTACTAGGAACAGTTTTGAGTTCTCAATTCAGTATTTTCACCCTGGGAAAATGGGGTCTTTGCTCTGAGCACATTTCAGAAGTGATGGAAATGCTAGTAAAAGCCATCTCTACTTTCCAAGAGACGCAGTCTTGCCTCATCTCTCCAATCCCAGTGCCCTTGGCTTTCTAGAAGCATTAACACAACTGTAGTTCCTCTAATGGAATAAGCCTGCTCTTCTGGAAAGCGAGCATTTATCTCATCATGGCTGTTGTGCTGTTGCTGTCAAAGCAGCTAATCAAATTTATGAAGGCCAGCCCACCCAGAGCAGTGGCTGCATTTTTATCACATTAGAGACAAGTTAGCACTAGGTTTCACTCTCGATTAGGCACTGTCTCACAAATTGGGCTTTTTGCCAGACAAAGAAGTTGCAGCATGCATTTGCCCTTTTCAAGATCACTAATAAAATACTGCTATTAACCTCTAGGACTGCATGGATTTCTCAGTGATCCTATTTGGAAATTGTGGAATATGGAGCTGACAATGGAGTTACCAACTCATAGGACTTTTTAATCCAGGTGGTGATAATCCCCACTAATTGGCTGACCTCTGACTTTGGCAACTCCCCCATCTGCCTAATTAGTACCTTAAGCTTTGACAGCAACATATCTCTAATTCTTTAAGATTTCTTGAGCATTTACTATGTGCCAAGCACTGCTATGCACTAATGGCACATATTCTACATTCTGAGGCCAGGGTTGTCTAAATTGTATACACTATTGGTAAAGATCAGCAAGGGATAAAGTCTAAGATGAAGGAAGAACATTATAGTTCTCTATTTCTATAAATACATACGTATGAATAGACAATGATGAAGTTATAGACGGAGGCAGAGCAAACAGACAATAGTGAGTAATTTGATGGCAAGTACTTGGTTTGGGAGTTAAAGAGAATTTCTGCATTATCTGTAATATTTTAACTCTTTTTTAAAATAAGGAGACTATTTGTCTACAACTATTAATAGCATAATTAAAAAACAGACCTAACCAAAAGTCTTTTTTGACATACAAAGTGTTATTATTTTGAATAAATTATGCTATAAATTTTGAATAAGTCACAGTTTTTATCAAAGACCTATAGAATTAAAATTGTTTCTCACAAATGGGTTTACCAAATGACATTACAAGGCTCTTAAATTGGGACCATATAAATCACATTTCTGTGTGCCTCAATTTCCTTATCTGTAAAAGGAGTACAAAGTTAAGGTACTTAACTGGGGGTTTGGGGTTAGCAGATGCAAACTAGTATATATAGAATAGGTAAATAACAAGGCCTGACTGCATAGCACAGGGAAAAAGAACTATATTCAATATCGTGTAGTAAGGCATAATGGAAAGAATATGAAGGAGAATCTATATATAACTGAATCACTTTGTTGTATAGCAGAAATGAACACATTGTAAATCAAAAACACTTCAGTTTAAAAAATTCTTTGAAACAGGCTGGGTGTCAGGACTTCCCTAGTGGTCCAGTGGCTAAGACTCCACGCTCCCAGTGCAGGGAGCCTGGGTTCAGTCTCTGGTCAGGGAAGTAGACCCCACAAGTCACAACTGAAAGATCTTGCATGCTGCAACGAAGATCGAAGGTCCCCCATGCTGCAACTGGGACTTGGTGCAGCCAAACAAATAGATTGAAAAAAACAAAAAGTCCAGATGCTTTAGCACACTATTCAGGCTCTTTGTAATCTGGCTCCTATACAATCTCAATTCTGCATTCTCAGCATATCAGTCTCCCACCCCCACTAAGCCTCCATAGATACACCATTCCCCAAACCCAGACCCTAATTTATGAATCATCCCTTTCCTTTTGCCTAGAATGCCTCTCCTTCCTCTCTGCCAAGCCAGCTTTTACTTATCCTCGAAGTTTATGTGATGATAGCTCACCTGTGGAAGTTTCTCAATTCTATTCTCTAGGTACGATACTCAGACAAATGCCGAGTGGATGGAGGAGGTCTTTCTAGATTTTTAGAATAGGTGTGCCACACCTGAGGTCATGCAACCCTCTCTCCCACTCACTACTGTACCCCCAATACCAGCACCACACAGAGCACACAGTAGGTGCATAAAGAGTATTACGGAAGTAACTGGTTAGTGCATGAATAGATTCTGTGTAGACTGAATTCCAAGTGCCCTCAGAGCATCTTAACTTTCCTAGCACTGAGCACAGACCCCATCAGGTGTTTGCTGCATGTATTTGTTCAGTAAACACCGGGCATTATGTCCATGGTGTTTTGGGAGGAGAGGGAACAAATCATTCACAGGTAGTTCTTTAGCAAAATGAATCATAACCAATACACATTTGTACTTAAAAGAGCATGTAGTATGTTTCACTTCCATGGGAAATATACAAAAGTGAGTGGTTTGTGATCTAGATACATGAAGGATTAATCAGTGTACAGTATTAACTCAATATTAACTTGCTCTGTACCGTTATGTGGCGAGTGTAAACCTACATAAGGTGACCAAGAAGTGACTGCACTTTCACAATCATGTAAGAAGCTGCATTGTGACTCAGCTGGTAAAGAATCCACCTGCAATGTGGATAGACCTGGGTTCGATCCCTGGGTTTGGAAGATCCCCTGGAGAAGGGCAAGGCTACCCACTCTAGTATTCTGGCCTGGAGAATTCCATGGATTGTATAGTCCATGAGATTGCAAACAGCTGGACACGACTGAGCGACTTTCACAAGAAGCTGCAAGGTGGTGATTATATACATGGTTGAGTTAATGTCCCCAAGTCTTATCTATCATAAAGCTCATAAGGGCACTAGTATAACTGATTATTGTGAAGGTAAAATTGTGCCTTTCTGGAGTGCTAGTATACATGTATTAGGGACTTCCCTGGTAGTCTGAGGGCTAAGACTCTGAACTTTCACTGCAGGTGGCCCTGGGTTTGATCCCCGGTCAGGGAAATAACTCTTGCATGCAGCAGCTAAGATCCAGTAGGGCCAAAAAATAAATATTTGAAATGTGTATTAAAATTATATATATATTTCAAATTGACTCTGGAAAAATATTTCAAATTAAGCATATAAAGATGTTTATACCATTTGTAACAAAAGAAAAACTGGAAACAACTTTAATGGTCCTCACTAGGGGATTAGTTAAATAAGCATGATAGACCCCTGTAATGGAATACTCAGTTGTCTAAAAAGATCGGACCTATTTTTATACCTGAAGGAAAAACTAGGCTCCAATTATGAAAAAAGTATACATATGTTTTATTTCTTGAGATTAAGAAGAGCTATCATTCAGGAATTATCTGTGTATACAGCCTCAAATATTAGATGATAGCTTCCTCTTTTTTCTCCATTATTAATATGCATAGCCTTTGTTCTAAAAATTCAGTTTTTAAAATAGTTTACAGTAGTCTCATTTCTGTGGTTGGAAGAAAGAGTGACTCTGTGTTTAGACATAAGTTCTTGTTAAAAGACTTTCCAACCTAGATGGAGATACTGGACAAGGCTCACATCCAAGAAAAGGGCCTATCTTCTGACCAGCCTAGAATGAGGAAAAACAAATCAACCTTGTGGATATCCCTTAAAATATGCAGGTACTTGATAGAAACTTGAGTTTGAGTTCTGTAGGAAGTGTCATGGTCTGTCCAGGTTTGAATGCAATGTTACAGCAGCCAGGATGACTTTCTTAACCACTCCTTTGCTTCTACGTTCTAATCAAAGTATGGTAAACTGTGTTCCCAGTTATAAGCTGATTTTTCTTAGATAAAAATCAGAACTTTGCTTACATCAAAGTTTAAAACTTTAAAATTGTCTGTATAGTAAATATGCCTCCCAAAGTATAAGGAGAAAACTTAGATACACATTTTTCTTTATCAGATTGAAGAACAGAACATGGCATATTTTTTAATTAATGTTTTTTGGCCACGCTGTCGAGCATACAGGATCTTAATTTTCTCACCAGGGATGGAACCTGGCCCACTGCAGTGGAAGTGCAGAGTCTTAACCACTGGCACTGTCAGAGAAGTTCCCAAAACTGGGATTTTTAAAAAGAAAAACTTGTAACTTAACATATCAATCATATCAATATAGATTGGCTTTTTACATTTATTTATTCATATAAAATGTTATATGTCATTTTTTCAAATGAAAGCAATTATTCCCCTAATCCTGAATATCTGCTTTTTCCCATTCATATTTTGCCTTCCCTAGATGAGTCATAATGCAGTAATGGCCAACACAAACCTAAACCTGAAGGTCATAAGATCCTAAGTGTTTATCTTTAGATATGCAATGTTTATACAGCTTCTCCAAGATCTGAGCTTCTTCCCATGGTACGAATCCCTGGAATTCTCAAACACGAGTTTGCTTGCTAGATTTTTCAGGCTCCATTTAACTTCCAATTCTACTCTTTTTAGAATTTTCACAGAATGGTGATAACTTTAACAGACTCAGTTAACTGAGGATCAAGAAAAAACATTGAGCAGTAAAAGGATGAATATGAAGATGTAAAAGAGGACATCAAAATCATAAAATGTGGGGGAACAGAGTAAGAAAATGCAGACTTTTTCCCCCAGAATGTGAAAAATTATAAAACTACCAGTTGAAGGCAATTAGAGATAGGAAGGGGTTAACATACTTGAAAGACAGGGTAACCACAAATCAGAAACATACAATACAGTCACAAAAATAAAAAGGCAGAGGGAAAAAACCCCCGAAAGCAGAGAACATAAGTATAAAACAAAAGAAAATCATCAAACCACAGAAGGAAAAAGA
This sequence comes from Cephalophus harveyi, assembly GCA_006410635.1. NCBI lineage: Eukaryota > Metazoa > Chordata > Mammalia > Artiodactyla > Bovidae > Cephalophus > Cephalophus harveyi. The sequence goes on from SJYT01024534.1 coordinate 680,544, forward strand.
AATGGACAAAGAAGAATATAAAATCAATAGGAAAATGAGGTTTAAATGGACAATAAATACCTGTCTATCAGTAATTACCTTAAATGTTAGTGGACTAAATGCTCCCATCAAAAGACACAGAGTGGCAGACTGGATAGAAAAACAAGAGCCTACAATACGCTGCCCACAAGAGATCCACTTTAGCGCAAAGGACACACATAGATTGAAAAGGAAAGGATGGAAAAAGATGTTTCATGCAAATATGGAAAAGATAAGAAAATGAGGGTCATAATATTCGTATCAGATAAAATAGACTAAAGAAAGGCCATAAAGAAAGATAAAGAAGGACACTGTAGAGGTGGCCCTGATGACTTAGTGGTAAAGAATCTGCCTGCCAACGCAGGAGACACGGATTTGATCCCTGATCTGGGAAGATCCCACATGCCTCGGAGCAACTAAGCCCATGCACCACAACTACTGAGCCCGCATGCTGCAACTACTGCAGCCTGTGTGCCTAGAGCCTATGCTCTGCAACAGGTAAAGCCACAACGAGAAGCCCGTGCACTGCAACGAAGAGTAGCCCTTGCCACAACCAGAGAAAGCGGCACACAGCAACGAAGACCCCGTGCAACCAAAAGTAAATACATACGTACATGCATACATAAAAACCATAGTTTAAAAAAAAACTGAATTAAGAGTGGGTTCTTTGAAAGGGTAAACAAAATGGACAATCTCTGTCTAGGCTCACTGAGAAGAAAAGAGAGAGAACCCAAATAAATAAAATTAGAAATGACACAAAAAAGATATAATTGATACCCCAGAAATACAAAAAATTTGTAAGGGAATACTATGAACAATTAAATGTCAACAGATTTGACAACCTAGAAGAAATACAGAAGTTTCTAGAAACATATACCCACCAAAATTAAATCAAGAAGAAATGGATAATTTAAACAGACCAATCACTAAAAGCGAAATAGAATCTGTAATTTAAAAAACTGCCTACGAACAAAAGTCCAGGAACAGATAGCTTCACAGGTGAATTCTACCAAACATACAAAGAACTTATATCAATTCTTTTCAAACTCTTCCAAAACCTGAAGAGGAAGAAGCACTCCCAAAGACTGATGTAGCCACTATCATCCTGATATCAAAAGCAGACAAAGATACAACTAAAAAAGAAAATCATAGGCCATTATCTTTGATGAAAATAGATGCAAAAATTCTCAACAAAATATTAGCAAACTGAATCCAACAACGCATAAAAAAGATTATACACAATGACAAAGTGAGATTCATCCCACGTTCACAAGGATGGTTCAACATATGCCAAAATCAATGTGTATACCACATCAACAAAAGAAAAGGCAAAACCTATATAATCATCAGTAGATGCAGAAAAAGCACTGGATAAAATTCAACCTTCACTAATGATAAAAGCTCTTCTCAAAGTAGGTATAGAAGAGAACATATCTCAAGATAATAAAAGCTATTTATGACAAACTCACCGCCAACAAGACTTCCCCGGTGGCTCAGACGGTAAAGCATCTGCCTACAATGTGGGAGACCTAGGTTCGATCCCTGGGTTGGGAAGATCCTCTGGAGAAGGAAATGGCAACCCACTCCAGTACTCTTGCCTGGAAAATTCCATGGACGGAGGAGCCTGGTAGGCTATAGTCCATGGGGTCTCAAAGAGTTGGACACGACTGAGCGACTAAACTTTCACTTTCTTTCACAGCCAACATAACACTCAGTGTTGAAAGCTGAAAATGGACTTCCCTGGTGGTCCAGTTGTTAAGAATCCACCTTGCAATGCAGGGGACACAGGTTTGATCCCTGGTTGGGGAACTAAGATTGCATATGCCACAGAGCAACTAAGCCCGTGCACCGCCAGCTACTGAGGCCACACACTCCAGAGACCGTGTGCCACGACTGGAGAGTCCATGTGCCCCCACAAGAGATCCTGCGTGGATGCCCAGGTGGCACTAGTGGTAAAGGACCTTCCTGCCAATGCAAAGGACATAAGAGATGTGGGTTCAACCCCTGGGTCAGGAAGATCCCCTGGAGGCGGGCATGGAAACCCACTCTAGTACTCTTGCCGGGAAAATCCTATGGACAGAGGAGCCTGGTGAGATACGGTCCATAGGGTCGCAAAGAATCAGACACAGCTGAAGCAATTCAGCACGCATATAATGCAATGAAGATCCTGCGTGCCACAACTAAGACTCAACTCAGCCAAATAAATAAATATTAAAAAGAAGAAAAAGAAAAGCTGAAAACCTTTCTGCTAAAATCTGGAACAAAAACCAGGAGGTCCACTCTCATCTCTTATATTCAACATAACATTGCAAGTCTTAGCCACAGCAATCAGACAAGACATAAAAGGTATCCAAATTGGAAGGAAAGAGGCAACATTGTCATTATGTGCAGATGACATATATTATATATAGAAAACCATAAAGACCACATTAAAACTACTAAAACTGATAAAGAATTTAGCAAGGTAGTGGGATATAAGATTAACATATAGAAATCTGTTGCATCTTTAACACCAACAATAAAGTATCAGAAAGGGAATATAAAAAACAATCTGTTTTAAAAATTGCACCCTGCCCTCCCGGGACTTGCTTGGTGGGCCAGTGGCTAAGAATCTGCCTTCCAACGCAAGGGCCTTGGGATTGCTCCCTGGTAGGGGAACTGGATCCTGCACGCCTCAGCGAAGATCTCTCATATCACAACTAAGACCTGGTGCAGCCAAATAAATATTCTAAAATAATAAAAATAAAAATAAATCACACCCCTCCCAATAAAATACTTAGGAATAAACTTGACTAAGGAGGCGAAAGAATTAAAGATGATTCAAAGATATGGACCCTGGTGGTCCAGTGGTTAAGAATCTGCCTGCCAGTGCAGGGGAAACAGGTTTGATCTCTGCTCTCTGGGAAGATTACACACGCCATGGGGCAACTAAGCTTGTGCCCCACAACTACTGAACCCCTGTGCTGCGACTACGAAGCCTGTGTGCCCAGAGCCCACGCTTGGCATCAAGAGAAGCCACTGCAATGAGAAACCCAAGCCACACAACCAAGAGGAGCCCCCACGCTCTGCAACAAGACGAAACCCAGATGTGGCAACAAAAACCTAGCACGGCCGAAAATGAACAAATAAAAATTTAAAAAGAAATGGAAAGATATCCCATGCTTTTGGATCCAAAAACCGGCAGACCGAAACAGATGTTTCTCTAAAGAAGACATACAGACAACCAGTAAGCACATGAAAAGTTGCTCAACATCTCTAATTGTTAGAGAAACACAAATCAAAACTACAATGAGGTACCATTTCACATCAGTTCTAATAGCCATCATTAAGAAGTCTATAAGTAAGTACTGACGATGTGGAGAAAAAGGTACCCTCCTACACTGTTGGTACAGCCATTATGGAAAATAGTATGGAAGTTCCTCAGAAAACTAAAAACAGAATTATCATATGGTCCAGCAATCCCACTCCTGCGTATATATCCAGACAAAACTATAACTCAAAGATACATGCACCCCTATATTCACAGCAGCACTATTCATAATAGACAAGACATGGGAACAACCTAAATGTCCACTGACAGATGAGTGGATAAAAATGTGGCATATATATACAACGGAATACTGCTCAGTCATAAAAAGAATGAAATAATGCCATTTGCAGCAACATGGATACAACTAGAGATGATCACAGTAAGTGAAGTCAGAAAGAGAAAGACAAATACCACGACGTCACTTATATGTGGAATCTAAACTATGACACAGATGAACCTATTTATGAAACTGAAACAGAATCACAGACACAGAGAATCGACTGGTGGTTGCAAGGGGCGGGGGTTTGGGAAGGGATGGAGTGAGGGGTTGGGATTAGCAGATGTAAGCTGTTATATATAGAACGGACAAAAACAAGGTCCTGCTGTTTAGCACAGAAAGCTATATCCAATATCCTATGACAAATCATAATGGATAATAATACAAAAAAGAAAAATGTACATATACATATAACAGAATCACTTTGCTGTATAACAATAATTAACACGACATGATAAAGCTTCCCTGGTGGCTCAGATGGTAAAGCATCTGCCTGCAATGCGGGAGACGTGGGTTCGATCCCTGGGTTGGGAAGATCTCCTGGAGAAGGAAGTGGCACCCCACTCCAGTATTCTTGCCTGGAGAATCCCACAGATGGAGAAGCATGGTAGGCTACAGTCCATGGGGTCGCAAAGAGTCGGACACGACTGAGTGACTTCACTTATAAATCCATTTAGAAAAGAAGAAACACGGACTAATTTAGATAGTCACTTTGACAGAGGTAATAATCTGGATGGCTATCTGGTTACTATACGATTCTAGAAAATTTTATATCACATAGAACTAGTGCTCCCAAACAAGTAATTCTTTTAGTAGTTAGATTTACTTTATTTTCCTACATAATTAAATGAATTCTTAAAATATATATCACAGTAAATTTTTTTCTACTTTTTGCACATAAGATCTTAATTCCCTGGCCAGAGACTGAACCCATGCCCCCTGCAATGGAAGCATGGCGTCTTAACCACTGGACCACCAGGGAAGTCCCCTGACAGTCATTTTACATCCTTCCCCGTAAGAGGTAATCTCTTCCACTGGTAGATTTTATTGTTCGAGCGTTTTTTTGTTGTTGTTGTTACTGCTGGTTTGGTTCATTTTTTAGCACTACTGTGAATGTTTTGTGGGCTAAATATTTCAAAGTCTTCATTGCAAGAAAGTACCAGTCCAAAGGATTAGATATTAATTCTTAGTGTCATGTTGGGATGAATAGAGAGAGCTTTGAAATGCAGCATCCTTAATCTATTACTACATAGTAAACACAAGATAAAATGCAACCAACTGTCATCAACAGAACTATGATGGCTGGGCATGGAACTAAGTGAGATATCACTGTAAATCAGCTTGGCTGTAAAAAAAAAAATCACAAATGCTATGGCCATGAGGAAAACACTTTACATTTCTATACTTTCTGATTAATGTGTTTAACAGAGATTGTGGAAAGTGGTTTCACGTAACAGTTTGTTCAGTTATCAGGCTGACTCAGAAGTATGTTGGTAGAGCGGTAGAAACCTTCTAGCATGGCACTCATAGGATTTGATGAGTAAGGTTAAAGATTATATGTAGGCTTGGATGAACTAACTTACAAAACATGGACTCACAGACAGAGAAAAAAACTTATGGTTACCAAAGGGGAAATGCAGAGGAAGGAAGGATAAATTTGGAGCTTAGGATTAACAGATATACACTCCTATTATAAATAAGATAGATGACCAACAATGATCTACTGTATAGCCCAGGGAACTATATTCAGTATCTTGTAATAATCTATAATGGAAAAGAATCTGAAAAAGAATATATATAGTAACTTACTTGCTGTATACCTGAAATACTGTAAAATCAACTATACTTCATTAAAAAAAAAAGATTATATATAGGTTCAAGTTATTCCCCAGAGAAGAAAAAGCTAGGTGCTGGCAGATGAGCAGGTATTAAGAGAAGTTCTGCTTTGGCTGCTTTATGTTGGAGAGGAAAAAAATAAAGTGCTCCTTCTTTCTCTCTTACAAGAGAGCAGAGGGCTGAGGGCAGGTAACATGGAAGGAGAAACAGGGGCCCTTTTTCTGATAAACTGTAGCTGGCAGCTCCTTACTAAAAACCTTAAAGCTTATAATGGAAAACTTGCTGCAAGAAATGTGATCAAAGTTTAAAAACTGCTCACTTTCTGAAGCACCAGAATCAAGGCTGGGAAAGAACTTTTATTTAGAAACACAGTGAATTTTTAAAAGTTCTATTTGAGCCTGTTTTGGGAGGAGTGTGGCAAGGGGGAAAGCAGCATGCATGGGCTTGTCTGTGTGTGTGGGGGTGTGGGGAGTCAGGGAGCAGTGGGGATAAGGAGTCAGAGAGTAGTGGGGGCAGGGAGAAGGGTTTGTATGCAGGAGAGTTTGATTAAACTCGTTTGACTTGGATTACTCAGAAACTTACCAATTCTAGTTGCATTTATTAGTAGATAGATTTTGCATATGTCTTAAGCATATATAAATGTATAAACCTTTAAGTATTTGATAGTTATAAAATTATGTTTTCAAATGTGTCCTTTAGTGTTTTATGCTTAGTCACTTAAGGCAATCGATTTTTCTGGGCAAAGCCTGAACAAGTGAAAAGGGGAGGCTGTCCTTCTCCCTGGCTCAGTGGGCTCTGCCTGGGAAATGCACTGCTGCCTCTCTGCGAGGCCATGACCTTCATTTGGGAGTGGCTCACCCTCATTTCAGGCCCTGTGACTTGGAAAATGGCAACAGTCTTGTAAACACACGTACATGGTGGGAGGAAAAGAAGCGTGACCAACTGCAAAGTGAAGAGACTAGATTTTGAGAGGCAAGAGAAGGGGATGTAAGAGAGCGTGTGAGCTTGGCATGGGGGAGGAGTTTGCAGAGCATTTTCAATAGCTGCTCTGGAGTGGGTTACCTAATGAAAGTGGTAGAGATGCAGAAAAGATTTGTCTTATGTATTCTATTCGCATGTGACATTTTCCCCTCCAAATATGGAAGCAAAGATTTGAATTATACTCTGTAAGACACCATGGAAAAACTGAACGAATGTTTTGGCCAACCCAATACATGTTTAGAGAGCTGAACTATATGGTGAGCTGGTTTCATATTACGGTTGAAAAATTTCTAATTCAGCAGTGGTCTACAGAATGTCTGACTTGCAACACTTTGGAGTCAGTTTATGGAACATGTAAGTGGACAAATTAGTGTGTTGTGCATTATGCCAAGTTCTAAAAGGGACATAGAAGTGACTGAAGATATACTCTGTGTTCTTATGGAACTTACTATCTGGCTAGACAGGTAGAATTTATCAGCCAATCTGCAAAATAAGAGAACACTTCAGAAAAAGGGCTTTGAACCAGACTAGAGACAGAGAGAACTTCAGGGCAAAGTGAGCTTCCCTTAAGGCAATGTCAGGTTTGGAGGAGAGAGAACAATTGAGGTTTCAAGGAGGGCAATACTATAGGAACAATGACGGAAGGGCAAAGGAAATGTAACACATATAACACGGCAGAGATTGTCTTAGAGCAGGGCTCCCCGACCTTCGGGATCTAATGCCTCAGGATCTGAGCTGATATCATAATAACAGAACAAAGTGCACAATAAATGTAATGTACTTGAATTATCCCGAAACCATCCTCCACCCCTGGTCCATGGAAAAATTGTCTTCTACAAAACTGGTCCCTGATGCCCAAAAGATTTGGGACTGCAGTCTTAGAGGATTTCAGTCACATTTCACTCTTCTCAAAGCCCTTTCATGTGAACTGGCTCTGTGACCCTGGGGGCGGGGGGGTAGGCCAGGTTTATTTATTGACTTTTTAAAGATGAAAGAAATGAGGACTTGAGATTCAAGAGACTATGAATTGCCTAGGGTCATGTAGGGGACATATCAGGATTTGCATCTATCTTTTGACCCTTGGTCCCCTGTCCCCATAATACTGGGCAGAGAGGGGGCAGTTGTAGCAGTTTGGACAGAATTTAAAGTCCCCTTAGGACACTTATAGCTTCCCTGTGGCTCAGCTGGTAAAGAATCTGCCTGCAATGTGGGAGACCTGGATTTAATCCCTGGGTTGGGAAGATACCCTGAAGGGAAAGGCTACTCACTCCAGTATTCTGGCCTAGACTGGACTATACAGTCCATGGGGTCACAAGAGTCGGACATGAGAGTGATTTTCACTTTAACTTAGGACCCTTAAAATACTGATAAGGATGATGGTTTAGCTGCTTTAACCGAGTTCAAAACCCCAGTGCCATAAATAGGAGTTTGCTTTTCTATTGCATACAAGTTCAAGCTGGCAGGTAGTCCAGGCGAGTCAGGTACAGGCAGATGTAATCCACAAGGTCATTGGCCCTCTCTGTGCCCCAGGAGGCTGGGCTATCTGGACACATCAACCTGGTCCTTTGGTTTAGCTAATGGGAAGCACTAGCAACAGATTAGACTTTGGATGAGGGGAGTGTGACTGCAGTGTGCTTGTGCCCCCAAGACCCTCTGCAGATCATCACAGCTGGCTGCATCCTTTAATCAAACATTACAGGTCCTTTTTTGATTTTTTTTGGGGGGGTGGTGGTGGTGCATGCCTTCAAGCTCGCAGGATCTTAGTTCTGCAGCCAGGGACTGAGCCTGGGCCAGGGCAGTGAAAGTGCTAATTCCTAACCACTGGACCACCGGGAAAGTCCCTATAGGTCATGTTGAGTGCCCCTTCTACACACTCCATTCTAGTCTATAGTTTTCCCCCTCTGTCCCTCAGCCCTGTCAAAAGCTGGCTATAGCCCCCTGACTGGTGCTGGATGTGGGACGCTATCCTTTATGGTTTTCCTCCTCCCTGTGTACTTCTTTGTCAGCAGTTTCTTATTAAACTGTCTGGCTCATGCCCTTGTCTCCTGCTGGGACCCTGACCAGCCCAACCTTCCAGGAACCCACACTGCCTCTACCGTGTTTCACCAGTGTTATCCTCATCTACATGGTTACTTCTGACTCACCATATTCTGGTCCAAATGAAAAAATAAACAGAAGCTGTATTCATTTCCTATGGTTGCAGTAACCAATCACCACAAACATAGGGCTTAAAACAACATGACTTTACCTTGCAGTTCTGTGGGTTCAAAGTCCAAGACAGGTCTCCCTAGGCTAAAGTCAAGGTGTCACATGATTGTGTTCTTTTCTGCAATCAGTGGAGGAGAACTCCCTTCCCGGTTGTTTCCAGCTTCTAGGGCGCCTTCCCTCCAGCTTCAAAACCACCAACATCAGCCAAGACCTTCCCCGGCTGGAGTCTTGCTCAAGAGTGTTTATGATTTCATTGAGCCCACCTGGGTAATCCAGGCTGCTTGCCCTGTGTCAAGATTAGCTGATTAGCAGACTAGCACTTCAATTCCAACTGTACTCCTAATTTCTCTTTGCCATATATGTATTACAGGTTACAGAGATGAGGATGTGGACATCATTTAGGGGTCATTATTCTGCCTATCCCCTGGAGAAAGAAATGGCACCCCACTCCAGTACTCTTGCCTGGAAAACCCCATGGACGGAGGAACCTGGTAGGCTACAGTCCATGGGGTCCCAAAGAGTCGGACATGACTGAGCGACTTCACTAACCAACCGAACCTATTCTGCCTATCAGTGGATGAAGAGTTTCCTTTTTTAAAAACTGAATTATAGTTGATTTACAATGTCGTGTTAGTTTCAGGTATATAGCAGGGTGATTCAGTTATACATGTATGTATACGTCTATTCTTTTTCAGATTCTTTTCCATCGTAGGTTATTACTAGATACTGAATATAGTTCCCTGTGTGATACAGTAGGTCCTTGTTGTTTATCAATTTTATACATAGTAGTTTGTATCTATTAATCCAAACTCCTAATTTATCTTATCCTCCCCTCCCTTTCCCCTTTGGTAACCATAAATTTGTTTTCTATGTCTGTGAGTCTATTTCTAAACAGCTTCCTTTTACGGTTGTATCCTTGAAATCACACTCAGCTGACCAACATCCTGTTGGACAGAATTTAGTCCAAAGGTCACATTGAACTCCAAGGGAGGTTGAGAAACATAGTCTAAGTAGGCAGCCCTGGGTCTGGTTAAAACATGGAGAGTTCTATTACCAAAAGAAAGAAGTGGGTAATGAACAGCACTTTCTGTCCTGTGCCCTATATCAGGCTCCTCTGCTCTTGCCAGGTTCTACTGTCTGTTTCCCTTCACTTCATCTTGCCCCCTGGTGCTGTGGCTAGTTGCACTCACCTACAGGCCCCGAGCCGAAGGCAATGGCACCCCACTCCAGTACTCTTGCCTGGAAAATCCCATGGACGGAGGAGCCTGGAACGCTGCAGTCCATGGGGTTGCTGAGGGTTGGACACGACTGAGCGACTTCACTTTCACTTTCATGCATTGGAGAAGGAAATGGCAACCCACTTCAGTGTTCTTGCCTGGAGAATCCCAGGGATTGGGAGCCCGGTGGGCTGCCCTCTATGGGGTTGCACAGAGTTGGACATGACTGAAGTGACTTAGCACAGACCTCGAGCCAGCCTTTACCTGGAATTGTAGTTTCTAATTTAGGAGAAGACATGGAACTATTTCCTAAACGGACCATATCGGATACCTCCTGATCGCCATAATGATTTTCATGATCTTCATAATGAACTCATAGATGAGCTGTAAATGTTTCTAGCTGGTCAGGGTTTCCTCACACTTACTGGCCCACTCACGTTCTATGTGACCCACCCAGCCCATGGTTCAGCACCTTGCCTTACCTCCCACATTCAGCGTCTTAGATCCTATCTGCCCATCCCTGCTATTGAATCTTCCAGTCCGTCTCTATTGATCTGGTCACTATTCCCAGTAACTTTGGCTCCCAACTCCTGCCCTTTCCCCAACCCCTCCCCTTGATGTCAGAATTCAGCCTAACTTTCTCTATGTTGGTCCCTCATACATCGACAGACCTCCAAGTGCTAGGTGGATGATTTAGGAAAGTATTAGAAAAAAATTACAATGAGGCAAAGGAAATTGATACATATTGATGCCTGTAAGCATTTTATAGGAAGAAGTAAAATGTATCTTCTTCTAATCATATTTTCAGTTGACTATCACCTATGGGTGCTTTACATACTCTAATTCTTTTTTGGCTACTTACATTGAATTATCTTTCTTAGACAGGAGGCTGAGCCATGCTTTTTACCAGGAAAGTTGATGAAGCATTGCTTAGGCATAATCCATGGATCTAAAATCAAGAGCAGAAATATATGTGATGCTCCTCACAATTATGCCTAAATGACTCAAAGGCAAAATTTTACTTTCTGTACCCATGACATTAGGTTCTTGTCTCTAAGGAAGTATGTTTTCACTTAATGACATAATAATTTTCTACTGAATTGGAATGCATATCAATTTCCAGTTTTTCAGGCTCCTCATGCTAAATGATAAACAGGCTGCAAAAAATGGGGGGCAGTGGGGGCGGATTATATGATAATTTCAATTGGATCTTGATTTTTAAAGGGAAATAGAGCTGTTGGGACACAGTGGCTAGAATCTGGACAGTCTAGTCCTGCCCTGTCCCAGGGAAAAACACAAGAGCATTCTCCCCTATTCATGCAGCACCTTCCAAGACTCAGAATCCTCAGGAAAGGTTTGGGTGATTCTACCTGGCAAAGAGATGTTTGCTGAAGACAGAACATAAAGAAAAATTAGAAACCCCCAACTACAACTTCTTGAGTAGTTATAAAAATGAAGACTGTGACCTCAATCTGTGTTTCTCAATCTGTGATGTTTTATAGATACTTATATTTTGTATTATAAAATACAAAATATATTCAACTTTTTAATCTATTCCCCCACCCCTTCTATTCTGTACTTAGCATATGTTGGTGGTGAAATTTGTTATTTTGATTATGAGCTCAGTACATCAAGACAGACTTATAACAGAAGTGGAAAAGAAATGGAGTTCAGCTGGAGACCCAACTTGAAAGCTGGATGCACTGAATGCGTGATGGGGGACCTTGGGTTGGTTCCTCTGAAGACATGGGGATGTACTTTCAGATGGCTGAGTGAATGTAACATTGTGTTTGGTGGAAATGCTTGTGTTTTGAAAAGAAAGATGGGATGAAGAATATATTATGGTATTAGAAAGCCAAAGAGGTAAGCTAGAATGGAAACTTGTGATTCTTTGTTGCCTGGCAGCAAAACTCTTCTTACTCTTTAAGAGTTCAAAGATAGATGGAGGCCAAATTCCGTTTTTACTACCAAAGCCCAAGGGGGCAGACATTTTCCTCTTCTCGCTCCCTGGCAGCCAGGGCACACGAAAAGGCTCAGCCAATTGGACACTTCCACCAGGGATGCTGAGTCATGAGAAAGTGACTCAGGGTGCAGAGACAGTTGGAAATGAACAGGATGGTGGAGTGTGTCTATCATGGCCAGCCTGAGCATCCTTACTTGAGTGTCACCTGAGGTGTGATCTTGAATATACGTCCAGATGCATAACTGTCCTTGGGTACATTTTCTCCAGCTGTTTCTTCATTTTTCTGTGCTATATCTTTTTGGTGAAATTTCCTTCCTGCTTGATAAACTATCGTTGGTTTTCAGCGTTTGCAATCAAGGCAACTCAGACTGGAAAATATCATAGCATTTGGGGTTTTTATGCTATTAATTATTGGACTTCTTTCATTTTACCATAAGTAGTGCTGCAGTGGAGAAGGCAATGGCAACCCACTCCAGTACTCTTGCCTGGAGAATCCCAGGGACAGTGGAGCCTGGTGGGCTGCCGTCCATGGGGTCACACAGAGTTGGACACGACTGAAGTGACTTAGCAGCAGCAGCAGCAGCAGCAGCAGCAGCAGCAGCAGCAGTGGCTTATCCACAAAACTCCCCCTCCCACCCTTGTGTTTAAGATTTTTTTCTTAATGTACAAGTTTAACTGGTCTTAGGTTAGATCTTGCTATGCATTGTCAAATTACTTTGCAATGTATAAGAGATACTGTTTTCACTGAATCTTTTCCTTGGTCACATCTTGAACAATGGATACAGCAAATAATAGAAGTGAAGATGATTTATCAGACATTACTGAGGAATGAGCTTTTCCACCAATGTACATTTTAAAAAAGATAACCAAGCTTATTATTTTCAACACCAAAGTTTTGAAAGCATAACCATTTTTTAATCACAATCTGTCCAAAGTCCATCGCATAATTCCTAACCTCATCAAGCTGCAATCCCTGGAGGCCCACAGAGATGATGGGTTTATCTTTGCCTTTGCACTCACACTTGGTTCCCCAGATCACAGCGCTTTTGTCATGACTGGGGAATTTTCACTCTCTCCAGAACTCAACAGCCTCCCCAGTCAGAGGATAGAAACTCTTCCCTCTTTAATCCTTTCTTTGCTCTGCTGCCTATTACTTGTACAGTCTGTTCACTGAAAAGGTAATTGACATGGTTGTTACAAACAGATCACCATGCTTGCAAAATTCAGTCTATCATTTGTACCAAGTTGAAAGTCAGTATCCCAGTGGGAAAGTTGGAGCATGTTCCACTCTCTATATTGGATAGAGATATTTTGTGATAGCTGTGTTCAACTCTGGCTCATTCTGTGTGCTGTTGGTGGAAATTTCCAAAAATCCAAGTGCTAAATGTGTGAAGGATGTTTCTGTAGAAAAGTTTCATCCCATTCTTCAGAATCACCAGGGAAACTGTGATTTTCCTTGGTAACCTACATCTAAAGAAATTTCATATTTATATGTAATCATAAAGCCCCTTTGTTGAGTTTTTTAATCCATCTGTTAAGAGTTAGCCCTTAATGGAAATGGTTCCAGCTGCTTTTTCTCTTTCATACTGATGTATATTATTTCTTATTCAAATGTGCGGCCAAATTCTCTTAAAATAATCCCTCTGAAGGAGAGCTTTCACAATGTGCTCTATTCTATAACATACATGCAAAACAGGTTACTATGAAATAACAGATCCATTTTGAAATGAAACAATCCGATCTTTTATTCTAAACAATAACATGACCACTAGTCTTTTAAAAATAAGCAGATTTGAAATGAAACAATCTGATCTTTTATACTAAACAATAACATGATCACTAGTCTTTTAAAAATAAGCAGATTTTTACAGCAAATGTGGTTGCAGACAACTTATGAAAAGTGGCTCAATGTTTATCTTCTTTCCTCACTATTCCAACACTAGAATATTGTTATAGTGCCATTTGGGGAAAACAGAATCCTTTGGTTGAGAGAATGAATACATAGGAAAGTGGGTGTAAAAACGAGTTACATTTTGAATTGTATGCATTTTATTCAGAATAGAATAAGAGTTTTACAGACAAAGCATATCCAAATAAAATATAAGACAATCTAGTATATGCCATCCATATTTATGCCATTCTAGTATTAGAGATATTGGTTTGTTTAAATTTATTTCAGTTCAGTTCAGTTGCTCAGTCATGTCCAACTCTTTGTGACCCCATGAATCGCAGCATGCCAGGCCTCCCTTTTATCTTATTGTGTTAACATTTAATATGAGATTTACACTCATTGTTTTTTAAGTGTATGTTATAGCTGACTATATGTATAATATGTAGTAGATCTTTACAATGTACTCATCTTGTTTAACTGAAACATCTTGCCTGTTGATTAGAACTCCCCACTCCCCCAACCCCAAGTGCTGGCAACTTATTTAACATTTAGGCCATTGGATTGAAATGAATATAAATATATACTTATTTATAGATTTACACTTGTAACATGCAAGTCGTTATTTTTAAGCTATGAAAGGAAAGGAAGGCAAAAGCAAAGTTTTCTGAAACTAGAGATGATCTCTTTACTACTCCATTTCTATTCCATATGAAGTGGCATTTGCTTGGCCAGACTTCACTCCCCAGCCATGCTGGGCAAGGAGAGGGCTCAGAGGAGGAGGCAGAAAAGGCTGGTCATTTGTGCTTCTCAGCTTCAGCACAGCTCCTCAGGTTTGCTTATCGGAAGCCAGAAATGAAGGCACACATGATTTTGCACTTTAACTCCACCTAACTGTAGCAGGTAGCATAGTTATTTTCTTGGTCAACAATTTCATTTTTAATGGCAATGACTTGATCTTCCAACTATTTCAGCTGATCAGCTTTTTCTTGTTTACTAAGATTCAAAGCTTGGATCTTCTTTTCCAAATCTTAAAGAAGAAAATGGAGGAAATGTTTAATTAGGTCCCATTTGTTTATTTTTGCTTTTATTTCCATTACTCTAGAAGGTGGATCATAAATGATCTTGCTGCAATTTATGTCACAGAGTGTTTTGCCTATGTTTTCTTCTAAGAATTTTTATAGTATCCAGTCTTACGTTTCGGTCTTTAACCCATTCTGAGTTTCTTTTTGTGTATGGTGTTGGAGAATGTTCTAACTTCATTCTTTTACATGTAGCTGTCCAGTTTTCCCAGCACCACTTATTGAAGAGATTGTTTTTTTCTCCATTGTATATTCTTGCCTCCTTTGTCATAGATTAGGTGACCATAGGTGCATGGATTTATCTGGTCTTACTACCCAGTTCCATTGGTCTATATTCTGTTTTTGTGCCAGTATCACATTGTTTTGATTATTGTAGCTTTGTCATATAGTCTGAACTTGGGATGCCTGCTTCCTCTGGCTCCATTTTTCTTTCTCAAGATTATTTTGGCTATTTGGGGTCTTTTGTGCTTCTATTCTATTGGGGCTTCCCAGGCGGCTCAGTGGTAAAGAATCTGCCTCCCAAGCAGGAGACCTGGGTTCGATCCCTGGGTTGTGAAGATCCCCTGGAGAAGGGACCAGCTACCCACTCCAGTATTCTGGCCTGGAGAATTCCATGGACAGTCCATGGGGTCACAAAGAGTCGGACACGACTGAGTGACTTCCACTGTGCTTCTATTCAGATTAAATATAGAGCTACCGTTTGATTCAGCAATCCCACTTGGGCATATATTTGGAAGAAACCATAATTTGAAAAAAATGCATGCATCCCAATGTTCATTGTAGCACTATTTACAATAGCCAAGACGTGAAAGTAACCTAAAAGTCTATCAATAGACGAATGGATAAAGAAGATGTGGTACATATATACAAGGGAGTGTTGTTGTTGTTGTTTAGTCACTAACTGTTGTCCAACAGAAGTGACCCCATGGACTGTAGCCTACCCAGGCTCCTCTGTCCATATTTTGTTCCAGGCAAGAATATTGGAGTAGGTTGCCATTTCCTTCTCCAGGGGATCTTCCTGAGCCAGGGATCAAAACCATGTCACCTGCACTGGCATGTGTGTGTGCTAAGTTGCTTCAGCTTTGTCTGACTCTGAGCAACTCTGTGGAACTCTATGAACTGTAGCCTGCCAGGCTCCTCTGTCCATGGGATTCTCCAGGCATGAATATGGGAGTGGGTTGCCATGCCCTCCTCTAGGAGTTATTCCCAACCCAGGGATCAGACCTGCATCCCTTATGTCTCCTGCATTAGCAGGCAGATTCTTTATCACTGAGCCACCAGGGAAGCCCACAGGGAATGTTACTTAGCCATAAAAAAGAATGAACTAACACCATTTGCAGCAACATGGATGAACCTCAAGACTGTCATAATGAATGAAGTCAGAAAAAGACACATATCATGATATCACTTATATGTGGAATCACAAAATAGAAACAGTCACAGATGTAGAAAGCAAACATGGCTACCAAGGAGGAAAGTGGGGGAAGGAAAACTGGGAGATTGGGATTGACGTAAATGCACTACCATAAATAAAATGGAAAACTAATAAGAACCTACCACGTAGCACAGGGAACTCTACTCAATACTCTGTAATGACCTATTTGGGGGAAGAATCTGCAAAAGAGTGGATACCTGTTTATGTATAACTGATTCACTTTTCTCTACTGCAGAAACACAACACTGTAAATCAACTATACTCCAATAAAAATTAATTAAAAAAGAAAATGGATTAAATGATATCTTTCTATTTGATAGATTACTCCTAGATACCCCCATCATACAAAACACAGGGATTTATATGTCAGTTAAGGGCATATTTAGTTTTGTGGTTTGAATGCATAAATCACTTATTTTCACCAGATTTCTCAAGGTTTAACACAAATCAGCAGATAAATTGGTATTTCTGTCTAAAGAGAAATAGATTTCATTAGAAATGAAGAGAGATGATGAGCTTTGGTTGGATATGGTGACTTACTGTATTTCCAAATGTTTATTCTTGCTATTTTAACTTCACTTTTTAAACAAGTTTCCATCACTTTAGGGCTTCCCAATTTTTCAGTAAAAAAGCCTGAAGACATTTTAAAAGACATGTACATTTATTCATTCTTCTTGGATACTGAAGTCCCTGAACAGTAAAAGCAAAGCAATGCCTTTCATTCTTATCCATCCTTTCATCTTATCTATGATTGCATAAATCCATCCACACACCCATCCATGAATTCATCCATGCATGCATCCATCCAAGCATTTACTTGTCTGTTTTTTATCCAACAAATACTTGGGAACTATAGTAAACCCTCGGGGAAGGCAATGGCACCCCACCCCAGTACTCTTGCCTGGAAAATCCCATGGACGGAGGAGCCTGGTGGGCTGCAGTCCATGGGGTCGCTGAGAGTCGGACACGACTGAGCGACTTCACTTTCACTTTTCACTTTCATGCATTGGAGAAGGAAATGGCAACCCACTCCAGTGTTCTTGCCTGGAGAATCCCAGGGATGGGGGAGCCCGGTGGGCTGCCGTCTGTGGGGTCGCACAGAGTCGGACACGACTGAAGCGACTTAGCAGCAGCAGCAGCATAGTAAACCCTAACCAGGAGCTCATACTGTAGTGGATGAAAGAGGTAGAGAGAGCTACCGTTAACAGTGTGAGGTGGCCTTTAGAAAAGAAACTGACCTTCTTTAGTGGAACTTCTAAAAGAAAGAAGTAAGTGTTTCACTTCACTTGGTTGTATCACATGTGGATACTCGGTTTGGGGTTACTGTCAAACTAGCATGTCAAACTAACATGTGGCATGTAGCATAACAAGCTAGATTGCTGAAGAAATATGAAACTGTCTTGTGAACAAAAGTTGAATTAACTGGTTATGCTTCAGATGGAGAAAGAAGATTCAGGATATGTACTATCGCTATTTTCAAGTACTTGTGGGCAGAAAAGCAGAGTGTACACGTTTGGTCATCCTGAGGACATAGTATAAAACCAGCACATGAAAACTCCATGAAGGAAGATTCTATCTTAATATAAAGAACTTTCCCTGGTGGTCCAGTGGTTAAGACTCCATACTCTCAACACAGGGAGCATGGGTCTGATCCCTGGTTAGGATCAAACATGTTGCAAGACACAACCAAATAACAACAACAACAACAACAACTTTCTAGTAGTCACAGCGGTTCAAAGACTAAGAAGTTGCTATGGTAGGTGATGAGCATTCTTTCAATCACTAGAAACTTTCAGATATAGGCCATGTGGGATTGAAGAGAGGTTTTAGCATTAGAAGACTATTTGTACTAAGAGAAAAATATTAATAGATCCTGGTGTTTCTACCAAGTAATTTAATAAGAGCATGCTGGATGCTCTTCATTCTCCCCACCAGATCCATTCCCCATCCTGCCTGTCCTGGAAAGCCAGCCTCCCTGGATGACATCACCTGGCTCCCTTGACCTCTGGCTTTCATTCACACTTGGCGGCCAGGCGGTTCTGAGAAGTGATGGGTGGCAGGGGGAGGGGAGTGAGCAGATTGCATCCCTGGGGAGCAGCAGGGTTCTGGCAGTTCTGCCATCTTTTGAGTCCAGCTCCTGCAACACGGCCCCCTCCCTTCTGCCCTGGTGTTCCCAGGGCTGCTTTCTAGCACTCACACTCCTGCTTCTCGTGGCTCCTTCAGGGATGCTAATGGCTTCTCTGCTGGTTACCCAGGACCTCCACGCCCTTGGTTGATGCCCTTAATTCCTGTGCTTCTATTCTAATTCCTTCCGACAAGAAATACAGCCTATTTACCTTCTCCCCTCAAACCAGGTCTAGCTTTCTTTGCCAGATGTTTGGGCCAACAGAAAGCAGAAGAAATGATGTTGCTGGACCTCAAGAGCCTTGGGCCTTCTACTCACTCTAATGGAACCCTGTAGCCACTAGGTTGTCAAGCAACCTGAGCTGAAAGACCCGGTGGAGAGAGGCAGTACCTCAGCCAATCCTGGGCCCTGGCAGACCTACCAGTTGACCCATCAGCCAATGCAGCTGCTTGAGTAACACTCCAGGAGAGACGCACAGAAAAACAGTGCATGCTTGTTGTTCTAAGATGTTAAATTTGGGGAACAGTTTGTGATGTGTTGAATAGGTAACTGAGACAACTCTGCTTATAAACACACAATCCAGAATTGTATCCAAGTGTGTTTTCATTTCTTGCTAGGACCCTGATTGACACAAAGCTCTGCAGAGGGATCTTGGCTGTAGACTGGGGCCCACTCTCCACTCTCTTCACTTTGACCTCGTCAAGTTAAGTCAGGGCTCCTTTCCGGAATTCCATGGGCCTCTCTTCCTAACAGATGGAATAGAATACAACCCTTGTGGTTCAGCCTGTTCCCAAGTGGCAGAGTTGGGGAAGATGGCCAAACCACTGTTTTATTTTCCTATCTTGTTGAGTTGTGAAAACACCCTTAAAGTGAGAAGAGAGAAAGAAGCAGAAGGCATTATTTTCAGTCTGAGTAGACGTCCCCTGACTTAAACTTCTCTTCCAACTTAATTTCAAGAACTGTGAAAGTTTTAGTCTATGCGGGAAAGTGGAAACAATGTGGACCCTGACATAAAATATAAGACAGAAAGGATTCTTCTTGTGCTTTTGTTCCCATAACAGGGACCAAGGTCTGGGAATAATAGAAACTGATTCTTCATGGTATCGCCCCTGGAGTTCAAGGTAAAAAAAATTTGTCCTTTTGAATCTTAGTATTGTTTAAATTATTAGGAAAATATTGAAAATGAAAAGAAGCTCACTACTTTTAAAACAGTTCTACAAATGTAAAAAGTAGTATTTTTTCTCTTCACCCACCCGTTCCCCAGAGACATCCAACAGTAAGAGTATGGTGTTATTTTTCCTGACTTTGGTCCACTCTGATGTCGCATTTTCTTTTTTTTTTCATGTCATAGCAGTGATATAAATGGTTATAGGGCCAATGACTCATTTTATAATCAGTTCAGTCGAGTTACTCAGTTGTGTCTGACTCTGCGACCCCATGGACTGCAGCATGCCAGGCTTCCCTGTCCTTCGCCAACTCCTGGAGCTTGCTCAAACTCATGTACATTGAGTCAGTGATGGCATCCAACCATCTCATTCTCTGTCATCCCCTTTTCCTCCTGCCTTCAATCTTTCCCAGCATCAGGGTCTTTTCCAATGTGTCAGTTCTTTGCATCAGGTGGCCAAAGTACTGGAGTTTCAGTTTCAGCATCAGTCCTTCCAATGAATATTCAGGACTGATTTCCTTTAGAATTCAATGGTTTGATCTTGCAGTCCAAGGGACTCTCAAGAGTCTTCTCCAATACCCCAGTTCAAAAGCATCAGTTCTTCAGCTCTCAGCTTTCTTTATAGTCCAACTCCAGTATCCTTGTATAGAAAATCCAATAAACAGAGGAGCCTTGTAGGCTACAATCCACGGAGTCACAGAGTCGGACACGACTGATCAGTTAACATACACACACACACACACATCCATACATGACTACTGGAAAAACCATAGCTTTGACTGGATGGACCTTTGTCGGCAAAGTAATGTCTCAGATTTTTAATATGCTGTCTAGGTTGGTCAGAACTTTTCTTCCAAGGAGCAAGTGTCTTTTAATTTCATGGCTGCAGTCACCATCTGCAGTGATTTTGGAGCCCCAAAAATAAAGGCTTTCACTGTTTCCATTGTTTCCCCATCTATCTGCCATGAAGTGATGGGACCAGTTGCCATGATCTTAGTTTTTTAAATGTTGAGTTTTAAGCCAACTTTTTCACTCTCCTCTTTCACTTTCATCAAGAGGCTCTTTAGTTCTTCTTTGCTTTCTAACATAAGGGTGGTGTCATCTGCATATCTGAGGTTAGTGATATTTCTCCCTGCAATCCATTTTATAATAAAGAAGCCCTTATAAGTGAGGAGTTTCAGTTATTTTAATATTTTGAGAGTTACTTATATTCCAAATGAATCTGGTTAACTTGAAAGCATTTGCTATTGTTCAGTTGCTAAGCGGTGTCTGACTCTTTGTGATCTCATGGACTGCAGCACTCCAGGCTTCCTTGTCTTTCCCTATCTCCTGGAGCTTGCTTAAACTCATGCCCATTGATTAGTCGATGCCATCCAACCATCTCTTCCTCTGTCATCCTCTTCTCTTCTTGCCCTCAATGTTTCCCAGCATCAGGGTCTTTGGGAAACAATAAACACAACTAGAAGTAAAACTAGGCCACTAATCATTTGATATTTCTTAATGATTTAGAGGTGGTTCAGGACATGATGACTGCCCAGAACAATAACAAGTATCAGCTGTGGGAAAAGTAGACTGGTTAACTTTTAAATTATATGTGTTTTGTGTTTATATAACTATTTATTTACTTAACCTGTGATGTCTGATAGAAACTAATTCTTTAGTCAAATTGGTCTATGTTTTTAATGGTTCTTTGGCTTTTATTATTTAAGTTAATTTTTAATGGAATGTAGTTACTTTGGGTTTTCCAGGTGGAGCAAGTGGTAAAGAATCTGCCTGCAATGCAGGAGATACCAGTTCAATTTCTGGTTGGGAAGATCCTCTGGAATAGGAAATGGCAACCCACTCCAGTATTCTTGCCTGGAAAATTCCATGGACAGAGAAGCCTGGCAGGCTATAGTCCATGGGGTTGCAAACGATCAGTCATGACTGAGCACGCATGCACATAGTTGCTTTACAATGTTGGGTTAGTTTCTGCCATAGTGTTAGTTTCTTCTGTACACCAAAGTGAATCAGCTATGTATATATACATATATCCCTTCTTTGTGTTTTGATTTCCCTCCCATTTAGTTCATCATAGAGCTCTGAGTAGAGTTCCCTGAGCTATACAGTAGGTTCTCATTAGTTATCCATATTACATATAGTACCAATTTTACTACAGTTCTTGTGCATCAAAATTTCCATTTTGTTCAGAGTGTGTTTCCTTCCAAGTTGCTACCTACAGACCCTGTGCTAAATGACGTAGCATTCTAGAGTCTAGATCATACTAACTCCAAAAAAGTAATTTGAAGGAGAAGAGAAAATGAGCAGCATAGGTTAGGACAGGGTTCCCCACCTTGGCACTAGTGATATTTTGGGCAGAATAACTGTTCATTGTCGGGGAGACATTCTGTGGATTATAGAACATTTAGCAACATCCCTAACCTCCATCCACTAGAACATTAGTTGAACCACTAGTTGTGACAAACAGGAATGTCTTCAAACATTTTTATCCCCAGGAGAGGGGAGAAAATCATCCCTGATTAAGAAGCACCAAATTCGGGAACTTTCTTGGTGGTCTAGTGGCTAAGACACTGTGCTCCTGATGCAGGGGGCCTGGGTTCAGTCCTTGTCAGGGAATTAGAGTCCACAGCTACAACTGAAGATCCTGCATGCCACAACTAAGACCCTGCACAAGACCTAGCACAGCCAGAGAAATAACAGAAGCACCAAATTAGGACAAGGGCCTTTAAGGTGACTAAAGGCAATTTCAGTGTGCTCCAATTAGTACAGGTCAGAGTTCATCAATACTCTGTGAAGTAAGACCAGGCACAAGGCATGTTCTGTTACAGTCACAAACCCAGCTCCTACTTCTGTCTCAACTCAGTGGACTCATAAGTGGTTAAGCTGTGTCAACAACAAATTGAAACCAGTATTTGTCCTAATAGGAAGGTGGAATATTATTAATATGATGTTACTGTCAAACTGGAGGAGTGCATAAAAGGATAGATAGAACTATTACATGATCTGGGAATCCTCAGTGTGTGTATTCATCTGAAAGAAACAAAATCTGTATCTCAAAGAGATACTGCTCCCCTTTGTTCACTGCAGCACTATCCAAAACAGCACTACTCAAAACACATGGAAACAACCTGTGTCTGTCCATGGACGACTGGATACAAACAATGTGAGAGGCATATATTCACGTATCAGATATACACATATATATGTATAAATATAGTTCAGCCATAAAAAACAAGGAAATCTTGCCCATATGCAACAATGGACGAACCTAGAGGACATTATGCTAAGTGAAAATAAACCAGACAGAGAAAGACAAATATTATATGATCTCACTCATGTGTAGAATGCTGCTGCTGCTAAGTCACTTCAGTCGTGTCCGACTCTGTGTGACCCCATAGACGGTAGCCCACCAGGCTCCCCTGTCCCTGGGATTCTCCAGGCAAGAACACTGGAGTGGGTTGCCATTTCCTTCTCCAATGCATGAAAGTGAGAAGTGAAAGTGAAGTCGCTCAGTCGTGTCCGACTCAGCGACCCCATGGACTGCAGCCCACCAGGCTCCTCCGTCCATGGGATTTTCCAGGCAAGAGTACTGGAGTGGGGTGCCATTGCCTTCTCCGTTGTTCACTGCAGCACTATTCAAAACAGCACTACTCAAAACACATGGAAACAACCTGTGTCTGTCCATGGACGACTGGATACAAACAATGTGAGAGGCATATATTCACGTATCAGATATACACATATATATATATAAATATAGTTCAGCCATAAAAAACAAGGAAATCTTGCCCATATGCAACAATGGACGAACCTAGAGGACATTATGCTAAGTGAAAATAAACCAGACAGAGAAAGACAAATATTATATGATCTCACTCATGTGTAGACTCTAAACACACAGAATGAGAATTGCGGCTGCCATGGATTGGGGGAGTAGAGGACATTGGGCAGATGTTGGTCAAAGAATACAAACTTCCAGTCGTAAGATGAATGGTTCTGTGGATCAATCAGATTGCATTGTGCCCATCAGTAGATCAGAAGCATTATTACCACATTTACAAAAAGGCTGGGCTTCCCTGGTGGCTCAGAGGGTAAAGAATCTGCCTGCAATGCGGGAGACCCAGGTTCAATCCTCAGGTCAGGTAGGTCCCCTGGAGAAGGAAATGGCAACTCACTCCAGTACTCCTGCCTGGAAAATTCCATGGATGGAGGTGCCTGGTAGGCTTCATTCCATGGGATTGCAGAGTCGCACATGACTGAGTAACTTCACAGGCTTCCCCAGTAGCTCAGTCGGTAAGGAATCTGCCTGCAGTGCAGGAGACCCAGGTTCAATCCCTGGGTTGGGAAGATCCCCTGGAGAAGGAAATGGCAACCCACTCCAGTACTCTTGCCTGGAAAATCCCATGGACAGAAAGGCCGGCTGGTACAGTCCATGGGGTCACAAGAATCGGACACAACTTAGTGACTAAACCCCCAGCACAAAAAGGTAGCTATGTGAGGTGGTGGATGTGTTAACTTAATTGTAGTAGTCATTTCACAACATACATATTCATCAAACCATCACATTGTACACTTTAAATACATACAATTCCATGTGTCAATTATACCTCAAAAAAGCTGGGAACATATAAAGAATAGGTACCTGCTATTCTTCTCTTGTCCTCTGTGTCTCCAGCCAGTTTCGCTGCTGCATCTTTTAGCTGTTTCACTTTTCCTAATGTTTCCTTCGTCAGTCCTGATATGCTCATCTTATGCTGAAGAACAGCATATTGATTCTGTAGCTCAACAAACTCCTACAACACAGTGACATTCTCATTATCAGAAGATACTTGTAAAGCACGCACACATGTGATGTCGGCCCGATACTGTTCATAAAAGGAGTAAGAGGCAACCCTCATCCACTCAGTATGACTGAGTCACTCTGAGATGTCTAACAGGGCTTTCATTGGCATTGTTTGTTTGTTTACAGGCTGAAAAAATTCCCAGCTTTAGTGAATTAAAAATGAAAATTTCCTGTTGTAAAATATCAAACATTGTTTTATGTGATGGCAACTATTTATGAGGTACCAGAATGTGCTTGAGTCACTCTGAGATGTCCAACAGGGGTTTCATTGGCATTGTTTGTTTGTTTACAGGCTGAAAAAATTCTCAGCTTTAGTGAATTAAAAATGAAAATTTCCTGTTGTAAAATATCAAACATTGTTTTATATGATGGCAACTATTTATGAGGTACCAGTTTGTCCTGAAGTATAAGGTCAGAGCTACACAGGACGGAACTGGCTCAGTGCTGCCCTGGACAAAGGTCTCGCTTCAGTTGGGTTGAGCACTTACAAGAGCAAGGTGAACTCAGAGCAAGTGGTGAACGTTCAGAAGCAGCAAGGACACAGGATTTGCTTGGTACAAAGGTGAGACAGGAACGTGGTAGGAAGGGAGGCAGGAGGTTATGAAGCACTCCCTCAATATTAGAAGGGAAATCTTCAGGGTCAGCCTAAACGGCTGACAACCTAGAACGTTAGACAGATGAATACAGGCCCGACCCAGGAATGAAGTATGGAAGTGGTAGCAGGTGGGCAGGAAGCACCTTTCTCAACCTCTGTTTCATAGAAAACACCCTCACCTCCCAAGTCAGCAGAAAATGTATCCAGCACATTAGGAATTAAGAGCAAGAAAATACACCGATTATAAAAAGTACTTCAACCTCTTTCTTTTGCTTAAGCCACTATATGAATTAGACCAAGCAAAGATTTCCTGCCAAGAAAATGAGTTGACAGCCTCTTTCAGCAACCGAAATGAATAGGCCATTTTCCACAACTGGTTCATGAATTTACTCTGATTTTGTAATTCAATCTATTCTCTTTGGCAGGTGACTTATACTACTTTATCTGCTATGTGATTTAATTAGAGCAAAGGGCAAATACGTACAGTTAGATCCGTGACACAAATTGCGAACGTTTGGAAGTTTAGGAAAAAATTCGACTAGATGGGAGTAAAAAGTCTAACATAATCTAGTCACAAAACTCTTCCTTGGGAGACAGCGCTCCATGTACAGAAGCGTCTTCATGCCCAGCGGGGTCCCTACACACACACTATGGAACATGGACCAGCACTAAAGGAAACGCTGACAAATGGCACAAAAATCTGGGGTTAAGGGATTATCTTTCCAAGAAGCACTGTTTGTCTGCTCTTGGTGGCGGAGGTAGGATCAATGCCCTCCTCAAGGCCCCCAGCCTGGGCCGCTTCAGCCTGAGCTCGTGCACGGCCAGCCTCTCCTCGATTCCTCTGCAGCGTTGTCTGCAGCTGGGCAAGTCCACCCTCCAACACCGACTAGTGCTTTGCTACCTCCAGCTTATTCTTTGTCTCCTGGCCCTGATTTTTAGCCTGCTGTTGATTGAAACACCAGAAAAGAAAAAGTCTCCTTATGTAATAAACAAACAAGAAAACAAATGATGTAATGATCCCTCCACAAATAATCTAGGTGTAAAGGGAAGGAAAACTGTTCCTTTGCTTTTTCTGTTCTATGAAAACAATGTTATAATAAGATGCTTCTGATAATAGGGTCTATGAGAAAATATGGCACATATCAATGTAGCCACCCTCTGGCTTAAGAGTAAGTAATGCCATGAGCCAAGGCCTTGGGTGTACCACCCTCCTCTCCATACCTCCCTCCACCCCCTCAAAGGTTACCACTACCCTGAATCTAACACTTTTCATTTCACATACTTCCATTTCATTCTGTGTGTGTGTGCGCGCGCGCGTGTGTGTGTGTATTAGCTGTCTTTTTGGGTATTTCTAACAAAATACAGTATTTTCTACTTTTAAACTTTATACATATATAGCATCCTGCTTTTTTCTGCAGCTTGTTTTTAAATTCAAAATTATGCTTGTACAGGTCATTTAAGCCAATTTGCATAGCTCTTGTGTATTCACTTTTACCAATTTAAAGTGTCTCACAGTTTGTACAAAAGTTGACTTTTCTCTTCTCTGGCGATGCAGGGGTGGCTTCTAATTTTTTTCTCCCTTATAAATAATAACAAACCTCTTACCCTTAATTTGGACATGGAGGCCTGGCATACTGCAGTTCATGGGGTCGCAAAGAGTCAGACATGACTGAGTGACTGAACTGAACTGAACTACCCTTATTCCTTATTTTGGTGACTATGCTTATGATGTCTAAAAGTCTGATTTGTCATTTGTTATCTCTTTTGTTCTTTGGTCAAAGTTTCATAGCTTCTTTGATTTTTCTTAAGCATAATAAACACTCTTATTTTGTATCAGATATCTAGTAATGGTTATATTCAAAGTCTCCTGCATTCTGATTCTCTTGTTTGCTATTTCTGATGATTCTTCCTTAAGGCAATTTGTTTCTTTATTATGTGTTTTAAGGGAACCCTTTGAGGCTTGGTTTTAAGGTACAGTCCTTTGGAAAGGATTTCTTATGGCCTCTGTCAGGCATCTGAGGGCCTTGACAACTCAGGGTCACTTTAAATGACATTTTTAGCTTGGTTTATGGGGGTCACCTAGGTATTGTGGATTCTACCCCATCTTACCTGAGAGCCAGCTTGTTAATAATTCTCAGTGAAGATTATCCCCCTCCACACAGAGGCTAGTGTCTTTACCACCCCTCTCTGTAATGGTCTAACATTTCCTTGAGGGTGTGCCTTTTAAGGACCCTACTCTCTGCAGGGGCCTCATCGCCTCCTTGCATGGGTTTTTCTATTACTTATGGCAGCTATGAAAACCAGCAGTGCTGATACCCCAGGGATTGGCAGCTGCCCTCTGCCGGCTGTCGGCTTCCCGATCAATTACCTCTCTGGATCATGCTTTCCCGTCATTTTTGGCCTCTGAAGATGTCCTCTATTTTTTTTTTACCAATTCAGCAATGCATTTAAAAATGTTTTAAAATAACATTTTCAGGTTTCTTTCTTTTTTTGCTAGGCGGGTTCCTTTGTGCACTGGTCCATCATGTTGCTAGAAACAGAAAAGCCCTTTCCTGTGCCCTCGAGTGGGAGTTTTTCTAGAGTAGGAATCTGCAAACTTTTTCTGTAAAGGGCCTGACAGTAAACATTTTATACATTGTGGTCCAGAAAATCTCTATTGCAACTATTCAACTCAGTGCCGTGGCTGCGCAAACGATCTATGGACAATATGTGGCTGAATTCCAATTGAACTGTGTGACTTTGGACACTACAACAGTTGGTGGGTGCATGTGGCCCCTGGGCTGTATTTTGCCAACCCTTATTCTAGAGTAGATGCACAGAAGAAGAAAACCTGGAGGCCTTCTTTATTTTTTGCTCCTATATACGTGCAACCTCTTCATATCTAACCTTTTTTAAATTTCCTGGTGTCCTAATCCTGTTCAGGTGCTTTCTGCTTTTCTTTTCAGGATGCCTGTATTTATATATCTAAATTGAGCTGAAGAGCAGAGACTGAGGAGCTTGCAGTCTGCTGGGAAGGGGATGAGCCTTGGAGGAGAGATGTCATGGACTCTCAGACTAGGACCTGTTTTGTCCTTTAACTGCCAGGCTTCTTCTTCCAGACCCATCAAGTGGGTTAAAGCATGGTTTTATTCCTGCCAAACTCTGGATGGAACCCTTTCTTTTGGGTTATCTTTCAGTTTTAGGATATGCTGGTGAGATTTTATGTACACTTCATTATAAAAGTCTGGCAACAATTAATTTATTTGGTTGGTGAGCTTTCAAAGCTCTATGACTTTCCCTGGTATAAGAAGGGATAATATGACATCACTTTTAGGTGGAATTTAAGATATAACACAAATAAACCTATCTACCAAACAGAAAGAGACTCACAGACATAGAGACCAGATTTCTGATTGCCAACATGGGGAGTGGGGGCGGAGGGCTGGGAGGGATGGACTGGGTATTTGGGGGTGGTGGATGTTAAATATTACATTTAGAATGGATAAAAAACAAGGTCCTACTCTATAGAACAGGGAGCTATATCCAATCTCCTGGGATAAACCATAATGGAAAATAATATTCTAAGAAGAATGTACATATGTGTAAAACTGAATTACTTTGCTGAACAGCAGACACTGGCACAACACTGTAAATCAACTATACTCCAATTAAAAAATTTAAAAAAAGAAGAAGGGATAAACTGTCCTCAAATCTATCACTAATTAGCTGTGTGACCTTAGACAAATGACTTAGTCTCTCCAGGTCTTAGTTTCTTCATTTACAAGTTGGTGGTAGCACTTGCTTTGTCCCCCAGGCTTGGCCAACAGTGAAAAGAGATAATGCTGGGAGAGCTCTGTAGAACATTAATTACACATATAATACTATCATAGCCTAATTTATCATCATAATAATCCCATTGAACAGGTAAGACAAGCATGACATTGGCAGACATAAAACCTGTGCTGTCTCCACAGCTGAAGTTTATTTCAGGTTAGTTTCAAAGAAGATTAAAAAAATACCTGAAGTTCGTTCTTTCTGAATTTTGTTATCTTGGCAGTCAGCTGTGTGATGGTAGAATCTGCCCGTCCTTGAGTGATTTGAACTTGTTGAAACTTATTCAACATTTTGCTGATATTTGATAGAACATTTTCTGCTTTTCTGAGGAAAGATATTAACATATCAGATTAGATAAATATACAATTATTCACTTATTTCACCTTGACAGTTCATTCGACTCAACCAAAAACTTTCCTGAATTATTCATAAAGTCTGTTTAAATTACTCTGAAGCAAGGCAAAGCACTGAAGTCTTCATTTTGAGAAACAGGTATATTTAAATGCCAATAAAAACACTTATATTGTATATGCCTACATAGGTACAGATTTTGCCAGGTATGGAAATCAAAGATATAGATATCATTTAACTTGTCATAAGCAGAGCTGTTTGGGTAATAAAAGTGCCAAGCTTGGAACAACAGCAAAAAAAAAAAAGAAAATTATCTTCAGCAGTTCTTTCCTGACTTCTCAAAGTTAAGCAAGGCTCTTGAAATTCTTATTGGGGAGGAGGGGCGGTGGGCAAGTCAAGAGGCTCCACAGAGAGCAAAGAGAGTGAAAGGCTTTGCATTTACAGGCTGTGTTTATTCAGGTTTATTTAAGCTTCACTGACATTCCAGCCGCCCAGGGGCCCAGTCAGAGGTTAAAATCACAAGCATTCCAAGTGATAGTCTATTTTACAGAAATGAGCTCACCTCAAGTCAACATTCACCAGATACTTAGATCTACGGGCCCAGAAGAACCTTTGGAAGAATGTACGAAGTCAGGGAGATAGCTGACTGACCTTAGCAGAAGCATAGTTAGAAATGCTTGTGTAGGAGCAAAAATAGCTAAATGGCAAAACATCCCCTTCTCCAATCAACCCATTCTCTCCTCCCAGTGGTAATTTTTTTCTGTTTAAAGAAAAATACTATTTTTTTTAAGAGCAGTTTTAGGGTCACAGCAAAATTGAGAGGGCGGTACAGAGATTTCCCATCCACTTATAACCTCCCCAGTTATTGACACCCCACACCAGAGGGTCCATTTGTTACAACTGATGAATCTACACTGACACACCATAATCACCCAAAGTCCACAGTTTACATTAGGGCTCACTCTTGCTGTTGTCCATTCTGTGGGTTTGGACAAATGTATAATGACATGCATTTATCATTATAGTATCAAACTGAATATTTTCACTGTCCTAAAATTCCTCTGTGTTTGCCTATTCATCCCTCTCCTCAATCCCTGCAACCACTGATCTTTTTTTTTTTTTCACTGTCCCCATAGTTGTGCTATTTCCAGAAGGTCTTAGAGTAAGAATCATACAGTATGTAGCTTTCCTTTTCTACACTTCTTTCTCTACAGTTACAGCAGGGGGTTCTGGAGTCTTGCCTTCTCATAACTCCCCCATCCCCATGTCTTTTTACTGTATTCTTTTTTCCTTTAGATTTTCAATGTATCGCTCATTATAGTACATTTAGAGAGCACTCTCCAAAAAAGAAGAAAGAAGAAAAAAATATCGGAGAGAAAATGTACCAATAATTCTACCAACTTTTATGATATTGGCATATTCTAACATTTTTGTCCTTATAAGATTTTTGTTTTCATGACTGAGAGCCTCTTCTGTGTATAAAGTGTTATCTTCTTTTTAAAAGTATTAACATTACACTGTAAGAATCTCTGCATGCTACTTCATCAGCATCATTTGTAACAGCAGTATGACCGTGCTGTAGTTACTTAATCTCCCTAGTTGTAAATAGTAAAACTGGGAGGGGCTGGGCTTTCAGTGGAGTCTGAGGGACTTTATTTGGATAAGTGGATGGTGAGATAGTTCAGGTCTCAACTCTGCTTCAGGGCATCCAAAAATGATGGTGGATGTAGAGGATGGTACCAGTATCCACTGACCCTATGACCTTGACTCACAGTACCCCATGATCATAAAAACATCAAGGGGGCTTCTCATCGTTGGTTAACGAAGTCGACAAGGGCAAAAGGAAGCAAGAATTAGTTGACTTTGTGTATTGTATATTTCATTCTACTCCAGTACTACTCTTGGGGCACTAGAGTCCTTTTCTTCTCTTCCTTACCATCATATCTTTTTAACGTGATATATATATATTTTTTTAAGTTTAGATTTTCAAAGCACTGTTTATTGCCATAAATATAGAAAGAACCAAAAATCAGTGTAAAAGAAGGGGGAAATGCAGATATTCCTACCACTTGTTAAGATATTGGCATATAATTAATACATGAGGAGCCTGGTAGGCTGCAGTCCATGGGGTCACTAAGAGTCAGGCATGACTGAGTGACTTCACTTTCACTTTTCACTTTCATGCATTGGAGAAGGAAATGGCAACCCACTCCAGTGTTCTTGCCTGGAGAATCCCAGGGATGGGGGAGCCTGGCGGGTTGCCATCTATGGGGTCGCACAGAGTCGGACACGACTGAAGCGACTTAGTAGCAGCAGCAGCAGCAGCAGCAGGAATATACAGCATTTACTGGCGTATATTGGTATAAAGAGGTAACAGAACACAGGAAGGGTGCTTGGCCTAAGAAATGGGAAACCAGCATCTTTATGCACTGCCTCCCAGCTTCCCAGCTTTCTGGGGCACCTCCACAGACAGTTTAGCCTTCATTTTGGGCAATAACTATCAGAGGGTAATTTCATTTGAATGCTATAGCTCCTTATGTTAGCTCCTTAGGCAGCTATTTTTCTGCTGGCCTTTCAGCAGATTGCCTGTTAGAGCAGGAGGAGAATATTAATATTAATTGTACTTACTCAGCTGCTTCTGCCTTCACCAAAACCTTCTGGGCTCCATCTGCTGCTTTGTTTAGCCTGTCCTCTTCTGTCCTGTAGTCCTCACAGAGTTGCATAAGTTTCTGTATTTTGTCAAGTTCATGGGTTAGATTTTGCGATGTTATTGGGAGGTGGATGTCAAGTACACGATTTGCCACCTTCTCTACGTCCTCTGGAGGCATGTGTTCCTCTTAAATAAGAAGATGTGTTTTAGATAACTGTGTCTCCTTATCACTCTATCGTGTCAATAGCATCACAATGAATTCTAAGCTAAATCTATTTGTATTTGATTAGGATCCCTAGAATATAGGAACTAGACTGTAAGTGTCCCATAGACTCTTCTGTATCCTCAATTTTCCCTTCTCTGTGAAAGAAACACTGTTTGTGTAATGATGAACACGCCTGAACAAATGTTTGTTGGAAAAATAACAGATTTGGGATATTTTGTGACCTACAAAATATCTTCACAATAATTGCTTATTCTAAGTACAGATTCAAAAGCAATTAAAATGTTTAGATGCCTGTCATTAAGATTCAAAACCATAGAAAACTTTTATGCATAGAATGGATCAGCAACAAGGTCCTACTGTATAGCACAGTGAACTATATTCAATATCCTGTGATAAGCCATCACAGAAAGGAATATAAAAAAGAAAGTAAATATATGTATAACTGAGTCACTTTACTATGTAGCAGATATTAACAATAATATAAATCAGCTACAGTTCAATTAAAAAAAAAAAGATTCAAAACACCATGAATGAGACAATAGGGAAGCCCTGGGTTTGGACTCAATAAAACTCCACTCTAATCTCCCATGACATTAAAAAGGCTCACAATTGCCTATTATACAAAGTGAATTAAGTCAGAAAGAGAAACACAAATACTGTATATTAACACATATATTGGAATTTAGAAAGATGGTAACGATGATCCTATATGCAAGGCAGCAAAAGAGACACAGATGTAAACAACAGACTTTTGGACTCTGTAGGAGAAGGCAAGGGTGGGATGATTTGAGAGAATAGCACTGAAACATGTATATTACCATATGGAAAACGGATGACCAGTACAAGTTTGATGCATGAAGCAGGGCACTCAAAACTGGTGCTCTGGGACAACCCAGAGGGATGGGTGGGAAGGGAGGTGGAAGGAAGGTTCTGGATGGTGGGGTACATGTACACCCATGGCTGATTCATGCTGATGTATGGCAAAACCCACCAATACTGTAGTTATCCTCCAATTAAAATAAATTAATTTAAAATAATAAAAAGGCTAACAATTTTTGCTTATCTGCATAATGGTAATTATATCTGATACTGCTTCTCAAAGGCCTATTTTGAGAAGGGATATGACAAAATACAGTATGAGCAACGTATTATCAAGAAACTTCTAAATACATCTATGCCCTGCTTTTCAGAAAATAGAATTGGCCTCTTGTGAGAACTGAAATGGAAGATGTACTGTTGGTGTTTGGGGTAATAACTGTTTGTCTCTTTCTGGCTCCTTTCTGAGGCACAGATCCTGAGTCCCATGGGGGAAGTTAGAGATGAATTAGATACAGATCTGATCTCCAAGGGGTTTACCATCAAGTCGGGAAATTATAAGTCATTTCAGAAGATTACTGATATTTCATAAGAGGAGAAGTGATAAAAGTAAGACAAAATGATGTGGTGTTCAGAGAGAAGAAAAAATATTTCAGGAAGAACTTTAAGAAGACATTCAAATCTGGCCTTAGAAGCCCACACAGATTAAATCTGTGGAGATGTGGGTAGAAGGGACTGGTAAGGGCATTGTCAGCTCAGGCAAAAGCTCAGGGTGGAACAGATAAATAGTGTGGAGGGGGTGTGTAAAAAGTATGTGAAAAAGTTAAAAAGTGTCTTAAAAAGTTAAAAAAAAAGAGGTGAAGTTCAAGAAGGCTGGGAATGGATCACACAAGCCCCTAAATGTGGGCCTAAGGAAACAGGACTTCATTCAAGAGACAACGGGAGTCATCGATGGCTTTCTTCTTTGCAGTAATTTTGCCTTAGTTAGTTTTAATATAAAAGGACTATTTTACTTAGCTTTTTTTTTTTTTTTAGCTCTGCCACGTGGCTTGTGAGGTTTTAGTTCCCCAACCAGGGATTGAATCTGGGCCCTTGGCAGTGAATGTGCCAAGTCCTAACCACTGGACTGCCAGCAAATTCCCAAAGTGAATGTTTTACTTCCTATAATGCTTTTGAAAAAATGCAACAGGAACTTTTCATGAATAAATTAAAGTCATATTTTAAACCGAACCATGGATCTGGCTCTTTATAGAAATGATAACTGTTTTGTTAAAAAGAAAAGTTCTAATAAAAAGTGAATTGAACTTAATTCCACATTCAGTCATGAAACATTTATTGCCATTGATTATGAGATTAAAAATTAAAATTCAAATGATTATAAATTCACTTTCAGGAAAAGTGACACAAAACTCTGTTAATAAGGAATTCAGATCACAAGGAAAATATTAAGATGGTCAAAGAAGATCTGCATAGTGTGGCCACCATAAATGTAATACTTTTATTTGGGGTTTACAGCCAAGAAAATTGAAGAAACTGGGTGGGCGAAAGGTACCACTTCCTGGTGACCAAGAATCTCGGGACTCTGACCAGGGAAGTTTCTTTTATGGAGCAGGATTTTTCTTGATGCCTAGGTTGCTAAGAGTTGGACACAACTGAGTGACTTCACTTTGACTTTTCACTTTCGTGCATTGGAGAAGGAGATGGCAACCCACTCCAGTATTCTTGCCTGGAGAATCCCAGAGACAGGGTAGCCTGGAGGGCTGCCGTCTATGGGGTCACACAGAGTCGGACACGATTGAAGCGACTTAGCAGCAGCAGCAGCCGCCTAATTTTTGCTGTAATAATCTGATCACAGTCCCCCCCCCACGCCCCCAATTCCTTAGGCTAATTAAAGTGACATTTTTATTGTGACTCTCTAGTAGCAATGAGAACCAGGACCAGTATAGCAATAGGCTCTATGATCCAGTGAACTAGGAGGAAAACAGGTAGAACCTGCTTTGTGATCTGTTGCTTGAGCTCAGGACTGTATTTTATGATTTTCACACAACAGTGGTGGTAGTTCTGATATTTAGTTTTGGTGTCTAAATTAACTTGTATCTGCAGAAATAGCTAATGTGTTCCTCACATTAATTGGCATTGATTATGAGATTAAATTTACTAGACTAAATCACAGATCTACTACGA
This sequence comes from Cephalophus harveyi, assembly GCA_006410635.1. Taxonomy (NCBI): domain Eukaryota; kingdom Metazoa; phylum Chordata; class Mammalia; order Artiodactyla; family Bovidae; genus Cephalophus; species Cephalophus harveyi. The sequence goes on from SJYT01024534.1 coordinate 715,527, forward strand.
TCTGTGCCTAGTAAATATCAATCCATCTAGTTTCTCATTGAAAATTTGCTTTTGAACAAACAAATGTCCTCCTGACTGATTTCATACCCAGTCATTTTCACTGATTATTTTGGTCATTTTTATTAATTATTTTCACTCCCTATTTTTTTCTTATTTTGAAAATCAGTATTAGAGCTGCTAATACAATTTCTAGAAACAATGAAATAGAACTTGGCCACAGGGGTCTCATAAAAATCGATAGCAAAGAGATTTAATAAAGTGACTGCAAAAATTGTAACCGACCCCCTAACTGGTGATTAATTCATGTGGAGATATTAAATTACTGAATTTGGAAGATGGCTCTGGGAAAGAAAGCTATCTCAGATCAATTCCATGTAGTATGGTACCCAAATGACATTATTTGCAGAAAGTGAGGTTTCAGGTCAATTTCCAGCTGTACTATTTGATTTTTATCTTTAATTGATAATTCTCTGGAGTTTAAAACAAAGCTTTCCCAGGGACCTCCCTGGTAGTCCATTGGTTAAAGTTACACACTTCCACTGCAGGGGGGCATGGGTTCAACCCACGGTCAGGAAACTAAGGTCCCCTATGCGTGGGGTGATCAAAAACAAAGAGAACAACAAACCTCTCCTAAAATACGGCCCTATGAGGGATATCGAGTTTATAATCATAATAATAATGGATCAAATAGTTCCATCTGGCAGTCACAGAAAGCCAACATGAGTCTTGGAAAACAATCAATAACAGCTATCCAAAATAATCAGTATTTTAGATGCCACTTCACTACAGTATTTGATATACTAACCAACAATTGGCATACCTTGATCTCTTCATGTTAGATTTTCCTTTTAAAAAAATAATATAATTTTATACGCTAAGTTCGCTTGTTTGGAATTTTAACTAAATTCTAGGATTTATTACTAAATTAACCTTATATAGAGAACCATATTTTTTGATACAGAGTTAGTATTTTGCCATTGTTTTCATTAAGAAATTTAAGATCAACGAGTATGTCTTGTTTTGGATTTAGGCATGTGATTTCCAATTAATGTAATTTGGAATTGGTTGATACTTCAGTATACATTGAAAAGGAAAAAAAAGGAAGAGGAGATGGGGGAGGGAAAGAAGGAGGAACAAAAATTAGTCCTAATATTAAAAAAAAATTACCTAACAAAAATATTTTCAGTTTTTTTACTAGAAGATTCATTTTTTCTTCTTCAGACTCACTTTGATTTTTCATATTCCTCAGTTTTTTTCTTAGCTGTAATGCACTCTTTTTGCAAACATCTGCCAGTTTACTTATATTTCTGTTCTGGAATAGAAAAAACAAAAACGAGGCAAACATAACAATGAGGCATATTCTGTGATGTCTCGTTACTTAGCTGACCAAATAGAACTCACTAAAACTAAAACAGAAGTCTAGACAATTAAACAATAGATTCATGAAAAGGACTCTTTTAAAAGGTGATATTGGTTGTTTTCATCATCCTGTTTTCTTAATAATGTAAACTTCTCTCTTAAAACATTATTAGTGATCAAAATTGCTATTTGAAAACAATGACTTTTCCTGATATAAACTGAAAATACAAATTTTCTTTTTAGGAGATGTGAGTATTTTAGGGTATCAAAAAATTTCACAGAATTACAGTGATCATCATGTTTAGGAAGCTGAGAACATTTTCTTTAATATCAATTAAAATATTAACTTTAATAAGTTTAACATAAGTTAAAATCTTTACTCTTTTAAACATTCTTAAAATTCAAATAATATATGCTCTTTGAGCGTATAAAGGAAGCATTCTTTCTTTTAATAAATGAGTTTGAACTCAGAGCAGGCTACAAAAATAAATTACAAATCCTGTGTATACTTGGTGGAGAAACGATAAGGACTAAAACGCTTACAACTTAGAAGTGCAAATTCTTAACTGTATGATTTGAAAAAGGTCATGGACTTTTTCTTAGGGTTCCAACAAATGAGAGAAAGAGAAAAAAATGGAGAGCAATAGAACAATATCACCCACAAGTTGAGCTGCACTGAATAAATTAATTGTGACAGAAGCAAGGCTAATTAGGATCAAACATAGTTAGGGGAAAAAAATCTCCCTTTATTTCCACATAAAAAAGCCAGCTTAATTTAAGCCATACAGATTCTGTGGAAAAGGATTTAATGGTAGTCACTGGCAAATGATGAAACAAAACAGAAATATTTACATGATGAAAAATATGTACCTACATTTTTTGGAGTTGTTCCTTAATTCTCTAGAACTTTTTAAACTTTAAAATGGTTACCAGTTGCTGAGAGAGATTTTAAAAGTTCTTATCACAGGAAAGAAAATGTAACTACATGTGGTGATGGATGGATGTTAACTAAATTTATTGTACTAATTATTTCACAATATATACATATATCAAATCATTATGTTGTTCACCTAGAACTAATACAAATTTCCTATGTCAATTATATTTAAATAAAAAATAAAGTGGAGATATTGTGAGTAAGAATACATAGAAGAAAGATGAGAATTTCAGAAATAAATACTCTGGTCAGGAAGCACCAAGTTACACAGATGAAATCTCAATGTAGATTAGCTGATGCCATATTCAGAAAGAACAAGATTGCTAAATTACTTCACTCTTAAAACATCTCTCTGCAATCCATCCTCTGTCACGACTTCTGAGAATTCTCTCGTAATCTCTTCTGGCATGCTTCCCCCTTCTAATCAAGAGGAAAATAGCACACCATTTTATCAACATGACAACCTTCATCCTTTTCTAGTTCTTCATTTATATGTTGATTAAGCAAGATTCTGCTATTATATACTTCAGGGGTTATCTTTTAAAAGTAATCACTTAACATGGGACTTATTTAAATGGTGTGAGATTTCTGGTTTTTGAGGAGGGACACAATAGTAGTTTAACATTACATGAAATGATTAAGGGTTGATTTAAGCACAGGGATGCAAGACCAGGATTCGTATTTGCTCACTGTTGAATTCCCAGCATGTAGATAAACACCCAGCATGCAATAGGTACTCAACAAATATTTGTTAAAGCATTGAAGGATAATATATAGGTGAAAAAACTAGGTGGCAATACAAATTTGAATGCTAAGTCGCTTCAGTCATGTCCGACTCTTTGTGATACTATGGACTCTAGCCTGCCAGGCTCTTCCATCCACGGGACTCACCAGGTAAGAATACTGGAGTGGTTGCCATGCCCTCCTCCAGGAGATCTTCCTGACCCAGGGATGGAACCTCTTATGTCTCCTGCAGTGGCAAGCAGGTTCTTTACCACTAGCGCCACGGATGACTATGTCAACAAAAAATGTCAACATTTAGGATGTGTAAGGATGTTCTTCAACCTGACTATAATCAGAGACCTGCTCCAGAACTTGGATTCTGGAGCCTGTGGAGCAAGGATATTGGACCAGCTGGTGCTCAGGTCCATGGAGACGAGGCTCATGGAACAAATGGCTGGTCTGCAGTGTGTATGTGCAGGAGTGTGTATCTTAGCTATGGTTCTCACCCCATTTTTAAGTCTGGTTCTGTATCCTTCTTTCAATTCTGAGGCCCAGATGTCTGCACGTACATTTCTTTCTGTTCAGGAGTTGATTTCTGCCACTTGCAAACAAGAGGGCTGACTGATATAATATTTATTTATCTTATATTGATTTAAAAAATGCAGCTTTTCTTCTTCAAAGGCTCTATGTATATTGCCAAAAAAAAAAAAGGAAACTAGGGAGCATACCAACTTATTTTCAAGATGAACACAACGTACTCACAAAACTCTTAAATTTGTATTTATCCTTTCAAGATGAATATAACGTATTCATCAAAAAGCCTGAAGAAAACTAGGTATCTGAAAATTATAATCATTTTTTAGAAATGATTTTTAACAACTTTATCATATCAACCTAGGAAGGAGTTTAAGGAAGTAAGGGTATAATCCTGTCTCTTATACACATCTAGATGTGTATAAGAGACAGCAATAGATTCATGAAAAGGACTCAAATTTCAAACACCTTCTTGAATTAATGAAAAATTATTCTTTACTTGGAGATTTCTATAGTTTTCAAACCTCAAAGGCTAGGAATTTACACATTTCTATGCAGTGTTTGCTAGAAAGGAATCATAATCAAACATCTATGTATGTCCTATGAACATATACTTTGTTTTTCTCTTCTCTTTCTTTCCATACACACACACACACACAATGTTATACACACATACATACACATTTATACATCATATATATGAAAAAATATGTTAATATTCTCATCTACTTCTAAATCACCATTTATAGTCACGTCTATATTTTTAGGGCTTCCTTGGTGGCTCAGATGGTAATGCAGGAGGATCCACGTTTGATCCCCGGGTTTGGAAGATTCCCCTGGAGAAGGGCATGGCAACCCACTCCAGTATACTTGCCTGGAGAATTCCACGGACAGAGGAGCCTGGTGGGCTACAGTTCACGGGTTTACAAAGAGTCGGACATGACTGAACAAGTAACATTCATAACTTTCCTTTATTTTTATTTTGTATTTCCAGGCAAAAGAACACCTAACATCAAGAATCTATTCTTTCACTTAGAAGATAAATGGAAATTTAAAAATTTTCAAGCAGTTTGCTTTTAAAAAATTGCTATAGCTTTGCAAATAAAGCATGAGAAGATATCATTTACCTGTTTCTTCAACCTGTGAACTTGGTTGTTCAAACTGTGAGCCACAGACTCTGCTTGCTGAGCTTTCTGCAGGGCATTCGTCGAGAGGGCTGGGGAGCCGTAACAGCTCGGGCCTCTGCAGGATGAGAGCACGCAGGCCGTGTCCTCTCCTGCTCCGCACACCTGAGAGGAAGAAGGATCTGTGTGAAAAAGTAACTTGTTGACAGAGGGTTTTCCTAACGTCATCCAGGTTCACTGAGGCAAGACACTGCTCTATCCATGTGTGTTTCTTCAACAGCTGTTCATGCTTAATATGTAGATATGACCCATTAAACATTTCCTAGTTAACTGAATACGTATCTAACTTATTTGTTGTTAGCACTGGTGTCAGTCAATAACACTTTCATACTCATGGTTTTTTGGGAAAATATCGAGCATTTCCATGTTAACTTCATCTTTCTAAAAATAAAAACTACCTTTCACTTATGAAGCAGGAGGAGTAAATGTCCATAGTCTGTACCATTTGGGAAATAGCAAATAGTATAAAATAATAAAATCAAACCACAATCTTTACTTTTTGATTTTTCTCAAAGTTGGACTTAAGAAATTTTAAAAATTACATTATTTTTAGATTAAATATATTTATATTATTTACATATTATCCCTATACTTACATAATATAAATTAAAAATGAAATAAAACCTTAGACAGGGAAATAGAAAAGATCTGTATATCAAGTCAGGCTTCCCAGGTAGCACAGTGGTAAAGAATCCACCTGCCAACGCAGGAGATGCGGGCTCGATTTCTGGGTTGGGAACATCCTCTGGAAAAGAAAATGGCAACCCGTTCCAGTATTCTTGCCTGGAAAATTCCATGGACAGAAAAGCCTGGCTACAGTCCATGGCGTCCCTAAGAGTCAGACACGACTGAGCGATCAACCACACACATATCAAGTAAAATCCACAGATACTTTTACTATGCTGTCATGAATATTTACCTTTTCTTGCAATATTTGAATATTTGGTATCTTGATCTGCTTTAATTTCTCCAATGACAAGTCTTCTTTTGAGGTTAGTGTATCTAAGATGCTAAGTAAGTCATTCCTAGTATTTTTGGAGTTGCTTATGATGGATGTAGTTTCATTAGTTTTCTTTTCAGTAGATAAAGAATTCTGATAATACTTCTTGATGTTCTTTGAAAAATCTATATCAACACCAATTGAGGTAAGATAAATTTTGTGGAAACAACTGAAATTATACATGGGCTATCAACATAATTATTCTCCAACTTGACTAGACTGTCTTGGTCTCAATGATCAATACAAAAATTCAACATCTATTCCCCTTGAGCTTGCACTTCATGGGGAAAAGTTAGAAGTTCTGTAATAGATACAGATGTAATACTGACAGAGCATTGAGGTTTAAGTCTGCAGACATAGATTTGAATGCTGGCTTCTCCTTTTACTGTGTGGGTATGGCCTTGAGCAAACCCATTAGTCTCTTAGATTGTGTTTCTTGTAAATTAGTGATAATAATTTATGAAGACTAAGTGAAATAATACAAAAATACTCTGTGAAATGCTCCACATATGTAAGGTATTAATTTTGACTACCTATATGAACTCTAAGATGATGAACCAAGTTTATCCCACTTCATAGCACAGACGTTGACAAATTCATTCTACAAAGGCTGGAGGATAAATGTTTCAGGCTTACCTACCATTACCTTGCTGTCACAACTACTCAACTCTGCCACTGTAGAGTAACAGTAACCATGTAAATAAATGAGATTGTCTCCTAATGAAACTTTACTTATAAACATAGACTGGGAGGGGAAATATGTATACCTATGGTTGATTCATATTGATGTATGGCAGAAACTAGCACAGTATTGTAAAGCAATCATCCTCCAACTAAAAGTAAATAAATTTTTTTTTTAAAGGAAAAAAAAAAAATAAAACCTACCACAGGCTGTGGGTAGGATCCGCAGGCAGACTGTAGTTTGCTGACCTGTGATGTTGAAGCTGATGACAACAACTACTGTGCTAAAGTGAAAGTCACTCAGTCGTGTCAGACGCTTGGTGACCCCATGGATTGTAGCCTGCCGGGCTCCTCTGTCCATGGAATTCTCCAGGTAAGAATGGGTAGCCTTCTCCAGGGGATCTTCCCAACCCAGGGATCGAACCCACGTCTCCTGCATTGCAGACAGATTCTTTACTGCCTGAGCCACCAAACGGTGCTAAGTGCTTTCTATATACCTGTACTTCTGATCCATTTTCATCCTTAATTTTACAAAACACTGTGAGTATTAGCCCAACCACCATTTTACAAGTGGAAAAACGAGGCGCTGATGACAGTAAATTCTTGCCGATAGTAAGAGATGCAGTGAGGATTTGAAGCCAGGTAGTTTGACTCTAGAGACTGTGTTCTTAAACACTTCTCTATATTTTGATAGAAATACAAATTCCTGAAAGCATAATGTGATGTTTTAATGTAAATGATAGCATAAGAGTTTTAGACTATTTTAGGAACCAAAGGCCCATGATTCTGATCTTTACTCCATACATAACCAGAGTCCAGGCATGACAACCACTCTTTATCTTCTAAACATTCCTGGTTTTTATACTAACATACTCGGATGGCATCACCAACTCAATGCACATGAGTATGAGGAAACTCTGGGAGTTGGTGATGGACAGGGAGGCCTGGTTTGCTGCAATCCATGGGGTGGCAAAGAGTTGGACACAACTGAGTGACTGAACTGAACTCTTAATATATCATGATTTTTATTTACCATGAACCACTTCCCCAAACAAAAATCATATTTCTATTGCTTGCGATGATTTTCTGCCTTGATTTATCTGGCAAATTTATCTTTATTCTATGAAGCCTTTTCTAATATACCCAGGAATAACACCATTCTCTCTACTTTGTTCCTGAAGCAGTTTGAAGATGCTCTAACAGAGTCTGTTCCCTGTTTGGGGTTGTTTATATGCCTGGCTTTCCCACATGAGATTGGGATGACTTCAGGGTGAGGACTGGTTGAATTTACTGCCTGTCTCTGATGCCCAGTACAGTGTTAGGCATTGAGAAAAAGCCCAGTAACTGCTGTTGGAATGCAAGTTTGAGAGGATCAGCATGGGTCAGTTTTGCTTTCTTCTACCTGGCTTGGGTGACTGCTGATGGATTTTCAATTCTTTCACTGGGTACCTTCTTCTAGATTAGGAATCAAAGCAAATTCCTTACTCTTTATATGGTGTTTATTAAGCATCATCAATAGTGATTTCATTAAATCCAGGCCTTCCTTTAGCATCATAATTGCCATCTTTTTTTTTTTTTTTTCTCTTATAGCTCAAGATCAGATGACAAACAGGAGCATAGACACAGGATAAGGAAAAGTACATGATGCTTTTGCCTTGAGACAGGTTTCATCTCTCAACTAGATGGGTTCTGTGTGAATAAGATCAGTGCTGCCTCTCCTGGTAGTTAACAAGATGTCTGTCCATTTCCAAACATAACAAGGATCTCATGGGAAAAGAGGATATGACTTAATTCAAGTTTTGTTTCAGAGTTCCATTTCCCCTCCAAGTTGGTCTTGGCTTTGGCATGGCTCCCATTCATTTTTTAAAACTATGCAATATGTAGTACAGCTTTCTAATGTGTTACATGTCTCCAAATTCCTACAAAGTTCTTACAAGAAATATGTAAGTTCTTTCTGATTCATATCCTTTTGTGTTTATGATTGCTGGAAACTGAGTGGCTTATATTCAGGAAGGTATCAAAACATATCTCTTTCATTTTCTTATGGCCACATTAGAATTTCCAAGCTGATGATTACACAAGATCCTTGTGTGGCTTGGCATCTGAATACTTTGGGTTTTAGTATATGTTTAGTATTGCATAATTGTTAGCATTTTTTTGTGCAAATGCTATCCAGTCTCTGCAATGTTTTAAGAAGTTGAAATATTCGTGCACAAATAGTACCTTTAATGGGTATGTTTTCATGTTTTAAAGTGCTTGGGCGCTGTGGCAATAAGCACAGGGTGATTCACTAATGGAATGCACTATGGATTTTATTAACTTCTGTCCATAAACAGACAGTTACATTTTCTCTCTTACCCATGAGGTTTGCATTCCAGGCACTGGAGTGCAAATCATTTCCTTCCTGAAGATCTTCAAGTCAGAAGTTTGTTTCATTCCTCATTCTGACTATTGTTTCTTTCAGGTCTTCAAATTCATCCACTGTTTTCAGCTGCTCACTTAGTTGCATGATTTGTTTCCTATAGGGGAAAATGAGAGTAAATGTAGCAAAACTTGTATTACATTTGACAGATTTGTGGAAAACACACACACACACACACAAAGAAATTGCCCTCATTATTAAGTATCCTCATACTTGGGATGGATTTCAACTGCAGTAGTCTGACTTCTGAATCTATGCTTATGGACATCCTGAGTGCTCTGTCCTTCCCCTACTGCCATTCTGATTTGTAATTTACCCAGCGAACATTTATTATGTAACTAAACCAGGCCTGGAGAATACAATCATAGAGAAAACAGCTTTGCCCAGAGGAGCTCCTCAGTGAGGTAGTGGCAAATGAACTACAAAGACATGGAAAGATGGAGAAGGAAACACATCCTTGCTCTGAGGTCGTCAGGAAAGGCTTCAGAGAGGGGGCAGCGTTTGGATGGTTGTTACAGAGGAACAGGAGTTCAAAAGGTGGGCCAGGAAGGGCAGGCGTCCCTTATGCTTTTGCCTTGAGACAGGTTTCATCTCTCAACTAGATGGGTTCTGTGTGAATAAGATCAGTGCTGCCTCTCCTGGTAGTTAACAAGATGTCTGTCCATTTCCAAACATAACAAGGATCTCATGGGAAAAGAGGATATGACTTAATTCAAGTTTTGTTTCAGAGTTCCATTTCCCCTCCAAGTTGGTCTTGGCTTTGGCATGGCTCCCATTCATTTTTTAAAACTATGCAATATGTAGTACAGCTTTCTAATGTGTTACATGTCTCCAAATTCCTACAAAGTTCTTACAAGAAATATGTAAGTTCTTTCTGATTCATATCCTTTTGTGTTTATGATTGCTGGAAACTGAGTGGCTTATATTCAGGAAGGTATCAAAACATATCTCTTTCATTTTCTTATGGCCACATTAGAATTTCCAAGCTGATGATTACACAAGATCCTTGTGTGGCTTGGCATCTGAATACTTTGGGTTTTAGTATATGTTTAGTATTGCATAATTGTTAGCATTTTTTTGTGCAAATGCTATCCAGTCTCTGCAATGTTTTAAGAAGTTGAAATATTTGTGCACAAATAGTACCTTTAATGGGTATGTTTTCATGTTTTAAAGTGCTTGGGCGCTGTGGCAATAAGCACAGGGTGATTCACTAATGGAATGCACTATGGATTTTATTAACTTCTGTCCATAAACAGACAGTTACATTTTCTCTCTTACCCATGAGGTTTGCATTCCAGGCACTGGAGTGCAAATCATTTCCTTCCTGAAGATCTTCAAGTCAGAAGTTTGTTTCATTCCTCATTCTGACTATTGTTTCTTTCAGGTCTTCAAATTCATCCACTGTTTTCAGCTGCTCACTTAGTTGCATGATTTGTTTCCTATAGGGGAAAATGAGAGTAAATGTAGCAAAACTTGTATTACATTTGACAGATTTGTGGAAAACACACACACACACACACAAAGAAATTGCCCTCATTATTAAGTATCCTCATACTTGGGATGGATTTCAACTGCAGTAGTCTGACTTCTGAATCTATGCTTATGGACATCCTGAGTGCTCTGTCCTTCCCCTACTGCCATTCTGATTTGTAATTTACCCAGCGAACATTTATTATGTAACTAAACCAGGCCTGGAGAATACAATCATAGAGAAAACAGCTTTGCCCAGAGGAGCTCCTCAGTGAGGTAGTGGCAAATGAACTACAAAGACATGGAAAGATGGAGAAGGAAACACATCCTTGCTCTGAGGTCGTCAGGAAAGGCTTCAGAGAGGGGGCAGCGTTTGGATGGTTGTTACAGAGGAACAGGAGTTCAAAAGGTGGGCCAGGAAGGGCAGGCGTCCCTTGCCATTTCAGACCTGGCACTGCGACTTCTGTTTCTTTTGCTTTCTTCTCTCTGGCTCTTCTCTGGGCTCTTGCAGTCTCTTTGTTTGGACCATCCACTATGGACTGGCTCCTTCTGCTTTCTCAGTTCCATTTTACCTGCTAGGTCTGACAACCACAAACTAGTGGTCCATGGGACAAGCTCATTCTCAGACGTTTCTTTGGCCTATACAGTGCTTTTAAAAAGTGCTATTGAATTAGCTGCCTATATTTTAAAGTGGGGACATTTCCATAGAAATCTGGATATCTGACATCACTTAAAAAGTGGGGAGCTCTGGGAACCCACAGTCTTTACTAGGGTATAGAAGTGCTTGTTCTCACCTGCCAGCTTGATCTGAACATATTACCACCCTGGGCCCTAGAGCTGTGTTTATGATGCCAGTGGCCCTTCCTCTGAACTAACCAGGTGAGTTGCATCATCCTCCCTGTGTAACTTTTAAGCAATTACTATATACTTCTGGAATTTTTATCTGGTGACAAAACTGACAAAATGAATGACCTTATATTTACACTTATGTTTTATATAACATGAAACTTTGTAGCTTCAACTATTCTTTAATCCATGAGCTTTTCTGGGGAGGAGGAATATTTTTTATAGAACCATAATCTTCTTGGTTTCTTTGTAGACTATGTGCTCCTAGATGGGTAGAAACTATACCCAACTCATCCTCATTTGCCCAAATCAGGTCAGCAAAGTTTTTCTGTAAAGGGTGAGAAAGTAAATATTTCAGGCCTTGGGGGCCATAGCATCCCTGTCACAACTGCTCAACTCTGTCATTGCAGAGGGACAGCAGCCACAGAGGATGCAAATGATGGATATGGCTGTGTTCCAATAAAACTTTATTTACAAAAAATGTAATGGGTTGGATGTTGCTTGTGAACTATGTCTTGCTGACTTCTGGCCCACAGCAATCAACATCATCTCTAGAACTATTTGATGAATGAAAAAATGATACTGCATTTTTAAAGAACTATTGTACTCATTATACACCTTCACAGTAATGTATGGGCATGTAAACAACTGAGGAATTTGGGAACATTAAGCAAATTTCCCTGAGTACATGGTTGGAAGAAAAATGTGTATTAGAAACCTTCCTACTTCCAATTTTGTGTCCTTCAGCTCTGCTGAGTTTGGGCTTCCCAATTAACCTTGTGGTTGCTTTTTTGTTATAATCAATGATATCCTGAAAAATCATATGCAATCCTAACTAGATAGGAAAGAGACAGACAGATATGATTCTCAGCCTGGTTACTAACTGAACAATGGTCATTCTCCTGATGTTAACAAAGGTACATTTCTAAGCTGAAAGCTGTTAAAGCTCTCAGGAGTTAACGTAAATCAGGAACTTGGTGACCTATTATTTTTGCACAAACCTTACCGAACAGAGTCATGATAATCCTTGACTTTTGAGAATTCCTCAGATGAGAAAACAGGATGTCTCCAAATCCTTTCTATTTCAGACATGTTTTCTCTGAGGCCTTTGAAGTCAGCCTCACAGACAGGCAGGGTCTCTCTTTTATCTTCCATGTTAGCAGCCAGCCTAATTAACCCTTGCACCACTGTGGAGAGGGAAGAAATAGTGTGGTCCCATTGATCAAAGCACAAGGGACACCGAAGACAAGTGAGGAATTCCTAGTCATGACCCTGGGCACAGCGATCACATCGGGGGCCGCTAATGCCCTCCTGGCATCGACACGTGCCTGTGTCCTGGTCACAGACCGGCTTCTGGGAGCCTTCCGTGCTGCAGTCACATGCTGAAAAAGATGGGAGAAGGAGCAGAGAATGTCAGTCACCTGGCCTTTGGCTCCTTACTAGCTCAAGAATAAAGTCCCCTCCTCTTCCCTGAGAAACTTCCTAAATCCCATTTCTAAGGTGAACATTGAAAGCAGGATAATTACAGAGATCTTTGCAATGGCCATTAAAACGCAGCATCCCTCTTTTCACTCCAGACAAGTCAGCTCCTGGGGTTTTTGTTTTTGTTTTGGCCATGCCACTTGGCTTGCAGGGTTAGTTCTCTGACCAGGGATCGAAACTGTGCCCTCTGCAGTGCAAGGGTGGAGTCCTAACCACTGGACTGCCAGGGAAGTCCCAGGTCTTTGTTCTTACATGGGCATTATTAGATGTCATTTTTACTGCAAGTGTGTGAGTTGTTCACATCTGGGTTCTTCACCTATGTGAGTGAAGAATATCGATCTAATGACACACTTGTGGATAGCTGCTACTATTCCTGCAGGGTGGTTCAGGCATGTCACAGACTCTCTAAGAAGGCTCATGATCACACTTTTTCTTAGTGAAACCCAGCCTGGATGTGGTGTCATCCTTGCATAAGAAAGACTGTTCTGTTCTCAAAAAGTGTGTGTGTGGAATCTCCCTTTGGTATTTACCCAAAGGAATTCAAAACATGTCCACATAAAAACCTACAAATGGATGTTTATAGCAACGTTATGCATAATTGCCAACTTAGATGTAACCAAGATGTCTAGGTGAATGGATAAAGAAACTGTGATACATCCAGACAATTAAATGTTATTCAGCATTATAAAGAAATAGTGTTAAGCCATTAAAAAAACATGGAGGAACCTTAGGGGCTTTCTACTAAATGAAAGAAGTCACTTTGAAAAAGGTACACACTGTAATATGATTCCAGCTATAGGATATTCTGAAAAGGCAAAACTATAGAGACAGTAAACTGATCAGTTGTTGCCAGGGGTTAAAGGGTGTGTAAGGATGGATAGAAGGCAAAGCACAGAGGATTTTTAAGGCAGTGGAAATACCCTGTATGATACTATCCTGATAGATACATGTCATTAGACATCTATCTAAATCCAATACCAAGTCAACCCTAATATAAACTATGAGCTTTGATGATTACAGTGTATCAATATAGGTTCATCAATTATAACGAATGTACCACTCTTGTGGGGAGGTTGATAATGAGGGAAGGTATGCATATGTAGGGTCTGGGAGTACCTATGGGAATTCTCTGCCTTCCTCTCAATTTTCCTGTGAACCTAAAACTGCTCTAAAAAAAAGTCTTTTCAAAAAAACCGGAACATTAAAATTATCATCTTAATTAAAAGAAAAACAAACAAACAAAAAAACACCTTGGATGTTAGGTGGTGGTCCAATGGTTAGGACACCCTGGTGGTCCAGTGGTTAGGGCTGCATGCTTTCACTGCCGAGGGTTTGGGTTCAGTCACTGGTCTAGGAGCAGATCCATAGCCATGCAGTGTAGCCAAAAAATAAACAAATATTCTCCCCAAACCTGATACTATATGCACTTCAGATGAGTAGGTTGTTGATTACAGCTAAGGATGGAGGATGAAGAGAGCTACTGAAGTTATTTGAAGCAATTATTATTATTATTGAAGCAATTGCCGATAGGTCAGGAAATCACTAGCCTATGCCACAGGCTTAACTGTAAGGAACAAGTGATTTAAAAATCCATTTGGCAGCCTGAGTGGGAATAATGCCAATTACAAATAAAAACTGATTAACACATTAGGCTCCTCCAATAGACATCATCTATCTGGCCCATTCGTTTTGGTCCAGAGGCCTCTGCAGGAACCCCTGGGGGGACTCTGTGCATTTCACCACCTGGAGGCCAAGGCTCCCCCTTATTATCTGTTCTTCTCCAGGAGCACTAGTGGGGTCTGCAGCCTGAGCTGACTATTTGCAAAGTTTCCTTTATGAAAGCATTTTTATAAAATAAGATTACTAAAATATCAGAGGGACACAGGAATATAGGCTCTCTAAGAAAGATTTTCTAAGAGCCAACATTCCTTCCTGGTTTTTAAAGTAGCAGTTCCACTTGGAAAATTGCGTCTTTGAATGTGGCAAAAAACCAAAGGCTTTTTTTTTTTTTTTTTCTACAAAAGCACATTTATAAAGGAATGGACAGGCAGAAAGAGTTCCCATATGTGGCTACACAGAATAGAAATGACTGCAATGGTAAGTCCATCACATCTGATATTTCTTTAGTTTGACTTCTTTTGGGAGTGGATTTCAAAGAGAGATTCAAAAATCCCTCCTCCTAGAAATAACCCAGATTCTACATTTGCACTGTCCAATATGGTAGCTACTAACCACATGTGCTATTTAAATATAAATGGATTAAATGAAATAAACAATTGCTTTTCTCACTTGCACTAGCCACAGTGCAAGTGCTCAATACAACTAGTGGTCGCTGCACTGGATAGTTCAGATGTAAAATGGTTCCATGTTTGCAGAAAGTAGTAGGAAACAGCCTTGCCCTGGAAATTCTCTGGCAGTCCAGAGGTTAAGGCTCCACCGTTCCACTGTGGGGACATGGGTTCGATCCCTTGTCTGGGAACTGAGATCCCACATGCTGTGAGGTGCAGCAAAAAATAAATAAAAAGACAATCTCATTTTTTAAAGATGCCAGGAGCCCTGGATGTGTATTAAGAATAAATAAATAGAAATAAACAGCCCCGCTTTAAATCCTATAACTAGTGCTAATGGAATGAAAGGCACTAGGAATACAAACTCCTCAAGTTTGGAGGCCTTGCCTTCTTTGTTCACTACCCTGAGTACCCAGTAGACACTCTGTGAATATTTTTAAATAAATAAATAAGTGAATCTGTGATAAACCCCAAGTTATGAAAGCCATGTTAAGGAAACATCTGCTCTGCTGGCTTCTTATAATCCATTTCCCAGCCTCTACCTTGATCCAAATTAGCTGTTTTTGTCAGCATGCTTCCAGATAGCAGAAAATTGGCTACAAGTTATGATCTCAAAAATCTGTTCCATATTAACAACTTTGAGGAATTTTAATATAACCTAACATTCTATATAGTGCAAAGTTTTAATATAAGAGAAAAAACTTTTAAGGGGTAAAAATACCTTTTTTTCTTTCAAAACTAAGATTAAAGTTTGTGAATTTTCAAATATAAAGCATGATACCATAAAATTCCTAGATGAGAACTTAGGCAAAACATTCTCTGACATAAATCATACTAATGTTTTCTTAGGTCAGTCTCCCAAGGCAATGGAAATAAAAATGAAAATAAACAAATGAGACCTAATCAAACTTATAAGCTTTTGCACAGCAAAGGAAGCCATAAACAAAATGAAAAGATAATCTGTGCACTGGGAGAGAATATTTGCAAATGACATGATCAACAAGGGCTTAATTTCCAAAATATACAAGCAGCTCATACAACTCAATAACAAAACAAAACAAGAAAACCAAACAACCCAATTGAAAAAAGGGCAGAAGACCTAAACAAACATTTTTCTAAAGAAGACATACAGATGGCCAACAGGCACATAAAAAGATGCTCAACACTGCTAATTATTAGAGAAATGCAAATCAAAAGTACAACGAGGTATCACCTTATCTTGGTCACATGACCATCATAAAAATGTTTAGGGCTTCCCTGGTGGCTCAGTGGTAAAGAATCTGCCTGCCACTGCAGGAGACATGGATTCGATCCCTGATCCAGGAAGATCCCACATACCACAGAGCAAAGAAGCCACAACTATTGAGCTGTACTCTGGAGCCCCGGAACTGGAACTACTGAGCCAGCACTGCAACAACTGAAGCCCTCGCGCCCTAGAGCCTGCGCTTCTCAAGAGAAGCTCTGCAAGGGAGGCTGAGCACCGCAACTAGAGAGCACTCCCACTCTGCACAACTAGGGAAAGCCTGCGCAGCATGGAAGACCTAGCACAGCCAAAAATAATAAATAAAATTATATATAAAAAAATCTATAAACAACAAATGCTGGAGAAGTGTGGAGAGAAGGGAACCCTCCTACACTGTTGGTGGGAATGTGAATTGGTACAGCCACTTCGGAGAACCATATGGAGGTTACTCAAAAAACTAGAGTTGTCATATGGTCTAGCAATTCCACTCCTGGGCATACGGCTGGATACATACACCCCCCTATAATCATAGCAGCACTATTCACAATAGCCAAGACGTGGTTACAACCTAAATGTACCTAAATGGATGGGTAAAAGGCATGGTACGTAGATATAATGGAACACTGCATAGCCATAAAAAGAATGAAATAATGCTATTTGCGGCAATGTGAATGGATTTAGAGATTATCCTACTAAATAAAGGAAGTTAGAGAGAGGAAGACAAATCCCATATGATGTTGCTTACATGTGGAATCTAAAACATGACACAAATGAATTTATTTTACAAAACACAAATAGACTCACAGAGAACAGACTGTGGTTGCCAAGGGGGAGGGGCTGGATTGGGAGTTTGGGATTAGCAAATGCAAACTATCATATATAGGATGAAGAGGAAGACAAATCCCATATGATGTTGCTTACATGTGGAATCTAAAACATGACACAAATGAATTTATTTTACAAAACACAAATAGACTCACAGAGAACAGACTGTGGTTGCCAAGGGGGAGGGGCTGGATTGCGAGTTTGGGATTAGCAAACGCAAACTATCATATATAGGATGGATAAACAAGATCCTACTATATATAGCACATGTGTGTGTGTGCTAAGTCACTTCAGTTGTGTCCGACTGTGTGTGACCCTATGGACTGTAGCCTGCCAGGCTCTGTCCATGGGATTCTCCAGGCAAGAATACTGGAGTGGATTGCCATGCCCTCCTCCAGGGGATTTTCCTGACCCAGGGATGGAACCTGGAACCGGAGTCTCTTGACGTCTCCTGCATTGGCAGATGGGGTCTTCACCCCTAGTGCCACCTGGGAAGCCCACACTATATAGCCCAGGGAGCTATATTTAATATCTTGTGAAAAAACATAATGGAAAAGAAAAAAGAGAAATCTAACTGGTTTATACAGCTTTCATTTTATTAATATCTTATAGAAAAAATTTTTTTTAAGTTTGTGAATTTTCTACCAAATAAAGGAATTTAAAATTCAGTTGGTTCAGAGCAAGCCTGTGGTAGGACCAGGTTGACTGTACTCACATTTTTAGAACCAATACTTACAAATGCATCGCCCTAGGGGATCTTCATAATGATTTTCCTCACACTCAGAGCAGCGTTTCCCATCATAGCCTAATCTACACGGACACTGGCCTGTAAGCTGTGAGAATGGTCATGGGTAAGAAATCGACAAGCTTTATGATCTAAAAAAAAAAAAAAGCAAATTAATACAAAACAACTTTTCCCTCCAGTGATTTAGGACATACAGCTGTGCAGAGGCAGGAGGCGGATTCCCATGGCCAGCAACCACCCCCATCAACACCAAAGATCAAGAGTTAATGTGTTTTGGCTGAGGGCTCTTGAATATACCGCCTGCTTCCAGCTGTTCAGGGACAGGTGGCCTCAAACTGGAAAACAGCCACAGAGGTAAATGAAAACAAAACACATAATAGGAAACGGGCCACATTCTTCTCCTCTACGGTTCTGGGAGTTCTCCCCTAAGAGAGAGAGACCAAAGACCTGGTTTTAACATCCATCAATAAGCTTGGCAAATGTTTCCATTATGAAATGTAAGTTGGACTCTTTCCCAATAGGGCTAGTGTTTTTCCTCCACAAACTTTTTTTTTTTTTTTTTAGTAAATGAAGCTTAATCATTTAGTGACAATTATTTAACTGTATTTTGGAGAGAAGGCTGAACTTCTCTGTATCCTCCCAACTGGATTCTTGACCAGATTTTCTGAACACTGAGGAGATCAGAAAATTAATGGGAAAAAACACAAAGCAAATCACTATTGTTGGTGATTTGTATACATTATACTTGACCAAATCTGCTTACCCAGTGAGGACTCCAGAAGCAGCTGAATTCTTANCCCAACTGGATTCTTGACCAGATTTTCTGAACACTGAGGAGATCAGAAAATTAATGGGAAAAAACACAAAGCAAATCACTATTGTTGGTGATTTGTATACATTATACTTGACCAAATCTGCTTACCCAGTGAGGACTCCAGAAGCAGCTGAATTCTTAAAGTGACTGGACTACTAAAGCTTCTACCCATCTCTGGAGTAACCACTGGCTTTTGCTCAAATATAAGGAGCTGCGGGAGCCTGTAGTCCCAAGCATTGTCATGGTGCCACATTGTCTTTGACTGTTGGGCAATGATTTCTGTATGTTGATGCAGAATCTGCTCCTTGTAACTTGTTCCCATTGTTCTAAGCCCAGTCTTAAGGAAATTGCACAAAACATATAGCTTCCCTCTTCTTTTGAACAGTCCATCTCCCAACTAGAGGTGGCCGTTCTCAACTTGTATATGTTTTGTTATTTTAAATCAATCACCCCTAAGACTTCTTCACAAAATAGCATGGTTCTTCTCCAGTATCTACAAACACTAGCTTGTCAATTCAGTGCTTAAAACGTGGTACTCAGAAATGACAACAATGTTCCTGGGAGTCATCTGACCAGTAGAGAGGGCAAATGGGACAGGAGAGGCTGCCCTGGCGCTGGGCGTGGCACTCCCACTCCTGCCTGAACGGGCATCCCCTCTTTGCCAGCCAAGCTGCACCACTGGCTCACTTGCAGCACACAATGAAAATCTCCCAGATGTTTTTCACACAAACTGGTGCCAAGTTATTACTCCCTCTCTGCATTTATGCAATGGATTTAAAAAACTCAATTGCAAAACTTTATTTTTATTCCACTGACATGTCATCATTGTTTCCAATCAATAAGACAGTTGTAAAATATCTTGTCTCTTGTTCTGTCTTGATCATATTAACGTATAATTTTGTAGTATCTGCAAATTTGACACGTGTGTTTCTCCATCAAAACTGTTGATGAAAATATTGCATAGCATATTTGCTTCTCTAAGAATGCACTAGGGACCACCTATGGGCTGACACAGAGACATTTATCAGTAGTTGTTTAAACAGCTGGAAATCTCAATGATCGTGTGGCTCTTCTATACTCCAATGAAAGTGTTTCCTGATTGTAAAGAGCAAACTTCCCCAAGGAATCCCCTGTGGACCAGATTACCCCAAATACCCTTGTCACAAGCAGGTCTTTGGTTAAACCAACATCATCTGATCTTCAGCTTTGTAGGTTTCCCTTAGCCTCCATGGCTGCACTGTGGTCGTTGCCAAGTGCTCCTACAAACATGCTTCCCAGAAAGTCTAAGCATACGAGACAGTGATGTCATGAGCATTAGGACTTCCTCATGAATTAAGGAGCCAAGCAGTGTGTGGAAATCTGCTAATTTGTTCAACATGTTCTGTGGCTGGTGGCTGCAGACGTAATGAGTGCAGGGGAGCGTATAAAATAGTCATGGTCCTTTAGTGCCCAGATCTTGGTTTCTAACATCATTCTCCAATAGAAGGAACCAGTGCTCCTTAAAGAAATGGCTGATTCTAGGGGAGAGGCAGGAAAAATACAAGAGGAGCTTAGAGCATCTTGCAGTGCAAAAAGTAGGGAGGTACTTAAAAAAAAAAAACACACACACCAACGATACTGAGATATGTCAAAGGCCTAAAGAAACCAACTGAAAAAGTTTCCCATGACCAAAGCTGGAACAACTTGAACAACAAAATTAAGTAGTATTGATTTATAACTCAAAGAATAGTACAAATACTGTTGAGTTCACTGATATAAAAAATGATTAAATAAATTAAAAAATGAGAAACAAGAGACAAAACTCCAGCGCAGAAGCATAGAATAATGTATGGAGATGCTCTGCCCTCCAGGGGACAGAGCAGAACTCCCTACTCCTTAAGTGTGGTGCTGTGCTTAGTGATTTCTTTCCAAGGAGTACAGTACAGAAAAGAGCAAAAGGAGCACTTTGCAGGAGAGAAACCTGACGCACACTGCTTCAGCCAGGAGGTCAAGGTTCAGGGCAGCAGTGGTAAGTTATGTAAATAGAATATGGCTTTGATGCGATGTGATGAGCACAGCAATTTACTTCCACGGGTCATCTTTTTCTCAAAATCCATAATCCAAGTCTTACCATGAGAGAAACACAGCATACATGTGAACTGAAGGACGTTTCATAAAATACTCAAAACTGTTACGGTATCAAAAATAAGGAAAGTCTAAGAAACCGTCACAACCAAGAGCAACTTAAGGGGATATGATCACTGAATGTCATGTGGTGTTCTGAAGTCTTGGAACAGAAAAAGGGCATCAGATAAAAAACTAATCAAATATGAATAAATTATGAACATTAGTTAATGATAATGATAATGTGTCAACACTAATTCATTAATTATGAGAAATACACTGTCCTAATATATAATAAATTTAATAATAGAGAAAACTTGGTGTGGGGTACATCTTTTCTATCTCCATAACTTTTCTGTAAACCTAAGTCTATCTTAATATAAAACATTATTAAGGAAAAAAAGACCATGGTGTGCATTTGTGTGGATATGGGTTGGAGGAAGGAAGGTCAGAAATAAAGAAAAAGAGAAGGAAAAACCCATTCTATATATAAGAACTATTTCAAAACTTTACTTCTACAAAATTTGACCTTTAATAAGTTAAACAGTGGAGTTGAAATTGGAGGTGAGACATACTTATTAATTGGGAAGATTCTAGCTTCTGAAATGAGCATTTTGATTCTAATTAAGCCCTAATCCCTATACTGTGGATTCGACTCTAAAACTTCTCATCATTGTTTTACCCTTCTTTTCACATCTCTATTAATGTGAAAAGTGTTTCAAAGAATATATTTACTAAGCAAAAAACGTTATCATGAGATTTTTTCCATAAATAAGTTAATATTCTTTAAAAAATTTTCATTCTCATTGTTTTATTGACTGAAAACCGTATGTGCAGTTAAGTGTAGAGTTAATTGTATATGAAACAATAAAGATTTGCTCCTAGACTGCATTCTCTAGAAACAATTGCTGCTGGTCTGGTAGCTTGAAGATAAATAAAATAAGAGGACATCTTTTTTAACCATATATAAAGCAATTGGTGAACCACGGGAATGACAGCTTGATTTTTAAAGATGGAATTATGGATTCTGAAGGCACTGAATTTTCATTCTGGTTAGTAATCAATTCTGATTAATGATGGATCTCTTGGGGCTTCCCTATGCTTCTATGTACAAAACAGTGAAAGAGAAGATTGTGATTTGCTGTATGTGAATCTCGACTTGCCCAGTCCCAGTGAGGACTGGAGAAAGCTGAAGGGGGCAGAGCTTAACTTTCAGACCCTTATTCTCTCTTCTTTGGTGCTTTTCATTCCTTGATAAATGCAGATTCTATGCCCATAAAAGGCCAATCCTATCTAAAACCACTGATTAACAGCAATACATAAAGAAAACATTCTTTACATGTTTAGAAAGCATGTCTCCCCACTGTGTCTCATTCTGACACCACAGGAAGTTGAAAGTTTCCTGCCTGGTCACAGCGGCTGCTGAGCGAGGTCCGGGGGTCACAATCGCATGGCTGACATCCTCTGCCAGGGACCAGATTCCAGTATCCATCAGCACAGTGGTCACAGGTCC